>CAXIPT010000018.1:0-17690 GCA_964030475.1 Tethya wilhelma
ATTTGAAAGCTCTTATCACTCTGACCCCAGTGGTGCCAGTCCCATCTCAATACGACCTTCCTAGGCTGAGATAGGCCTGGTAATGTGTTGCTGGGTTCTTGGTTTCTCATCACGTATGATGGTTTTAGGTTCTTGGTTTCTCATCACTGTATGATGGTATAGGTTCTCAACACATTATCAATAATATCTCAGCATAGGAAGGTCGTATTGAGCTGGGATTGGTACCATTGTGATCAGCACAAAGAGATCTTTCAAATGATATATTTTGATGTCATATTTAAATTTTGATGAAAATCATCAAAAAAACATGGATAGCCTTTGGTCAAGTGCGATTTTGACAAAAATTACCATTTTTGAATTTTACAAGTAAACCATATCATTTGAAAGTTCTCATTACTCTGACCACAGTGGAGCCAGTCCCATCTCAATACGACCTTCCTAGGCTGATATGGTTTACTTGTAAAATTCAAAAATGGTAATTTTTGTCAAAATCGCACTTGACCAAAGGCCATGCATGGTTTTTGATGATTTTAATCAAAATTTAAATCTGGCATCAATATATATCTTTTGAAAGATCTCTTCACGCGAATCAGAATGGTACTGATTCCAGCTCAATACGACCTTCCTAGGCTGAGATATTCTTGATAATGTGTTGAGAACCTATATTATCATAGAGTGAGATGAGAAACCAAGAACCTAAAACCATCATACGTGATGAGAAACCAAGAACCCAGCAACACATTACCAAGCCTATCTCAGCCTAGGAAGGTCGTATTGAAATGGGACTGTCAAGGGGAATATTGTCCGCCAGGGAATTTGGTCCGGGGGACAAAATTCCCCGGGGAACTAAGTCCCCCTGACTATATTCCCCGTGGAAGTAGTTGCGGAATTTGGTCCGTGTCTGGGGAATTCGATCCGGTTTAGTTTGCTTCATGTTTAGCTTATGATATGGATACAGCAGGAGTATTTTCAAGCGCAGGACTAGCTGAGCTAACCTTAGCTTGCATCCAGATTTGTGACTAGTCTTTATGATGATCAGATCAGTTGAACGGTTTGTTCCCCGTCTCAGTGGCCGCGAATTTGGTGTGACCAAACCGGCAACTCAAAGATCATGAACCATACGAACCAACCATAAGAGCAAGAGTTGATCTAAACCTTGCTAGCATCCTTGAGATGTTAAACTCCAGTCTTTGTCACGTACTACTTTAGACATCTACTTGTTCAAGATAAAAATCATTTGTTTCCTTGTATTATAATTATAATACACGCTGCATTGCATGCACATGCAATTGTATTGTTGTAAGTCTATCATAAATTGTAAGTCTCGGCCTTGTAAGCTATATCCACGGTCTAGGTGAGCATTAGTCTCGCAGGCCAGCCACTCCCTCACCAGGAAGAGATTGAGAGGGAGTGGCTGGCCCGTGAGTCTAAGCGATGAACCATAGATATTATATACTTATCGCTATAGTAGCGGTGCGATATCGGGAAATATCACGAGTAAATTGCCTATAGGTATTGAACGAGTGCGAAGCACGAGTTTAATGCCTTAGGCAATTTACGAGTGATATTTCCCGGTATTTTGCACCACTACTATAGCGATAAGGGATTTATCGTATATGAAAGCTATTATTGGTTGATCATTAACCAATCAAATGACAACATGAAAAATGCTTAGCAACTAACATAAATCCTGAAAATAACTCTAGAAACCATAAATCAATATGGCCAAGTTTAACGACGCATTTGGTATTAAACAATTACTGTATAACAACGTTGATGACGAAGAGTTTTGGGGCTCCTACTCAACTCACCTTTCTGAAAGTGAAGCACAGATAGCTCTAAACCAAATCGAGCTTCCTCTACCACCAACTACGACTGTAGCACCACCACTACCACCGGCACCAGAACTACAACCCAGCTGCAGTACCGGAGCTAGTTCATCGAATGACCATTACCAGGTTTTTACCCCAATTCAAAACATTCAACCAAAACTCAATGATGAACATCTAAAACAGTTCGTGAATGACCAGAAAAACAAAAATACAAAGCGCAAAACAGAAAGTGACTTGAAGAAATGGTATGAATGGTGTGAAGAGCACGGAGAAATGAGGAAGCTCCAAGAGATTCCACCAGAGGAACTTAATCGACTACTTGGGCATTTCTTCATATCTGTTAGAAAAAAAGATGGTACTTTGTATGAACCAGATACTCTTTCATCCTACCAACGAAGCATTGACAGACATCTAACACATGACCTTGAAAAAACTTTCAGCATCATTAGAGACCAGCAGTTCACTACTTCGAGGGAGGCTCTCAAAGCTGCAAGAAAACACTTGAAGAGTGAAGGAAAGGGCAAGAAGCCAAACGCATCTGAAGCTCTTGAAGCAGCTGATATTGAGCAACTCTGGGAATCTGGAACATTGGGAGATAGTGATCCAGTGACGCTTCAGAACACACTCTGGTGGCTTATTGCAACACACATGGGTACCAGAGGTCGAGATGAACACCATAAGTTGAAGTTCGCAGATTTTTCTGTAAAATCAACAACAGATGGTCACGAGTATGTGGAGTTTACAGCTGAAAGAGGTACCAAAACCAGAAGTGGAGAAACAGAAAAGAGTACAAATGCTGATGCAAGGTCATTCAAGCCAAAAATGTGGGCCTTACCTGAGAATCCATCACGATGTCCAGTTACTCTCTATCGGACTTTTGTCAGCAAGCGACCACCTAAAATGTGCACAGAACAATCACCATTTTATCTTGCCATTAATCACAAGCATAAGCCTGAATCACACTGGTATAAACAACAACCTCTAGGTGTTACGCTACTTAGCAAAATTATGAGAGAAATGTCAACTAAAGCTCGGATACAAGGCAGGAAAACAAACCACTCAGCAAGGAAGACAATGATACAAACTCTTTGTTCAGCTGACATTCCAGATTCAACAATTATGCAACTATCTGGACACAAAAGTATCAGCAGTCTCAATCATTACAAAAGACCATCCCTTCAGCAACAAAGATCACTGTCACACCTTATCAGTCATCAAGACACTCGTAGTAGCTACAGTAGCAACACAAAAACTGAAGCAGTAACTGAGGCCAAATGTACAAACAACGAAGTAACTATTCAAACGCAAAGCAGTACTCAAGGTTTATTTAGCAACAATTCATTCAAAGACTGCACATTCAACATTACATTTACTACACACGAGCAACCAGCTACCTCAGCGGGTCCCCCATGTAAAAGACACTGTGGTTCAGACAATTAGTTTGATGTTAACTAAACCTACCACACATTATCAGCTACTATGCTAACTTGAAACCATTTACAGTTGTGGGTATTTATGATGATAGCTAAATTATACTTACCTTTGTACTTGCTTGTATTTCTGGCAAGCAAAACTCTTGTACATGTAACGTATCTGGGTAAAATATCACGTGGGATACACGACTGATACGGCTTTCTCACGTGGGTAACACGGCTGATATGGCAAAATATCAGTAGAGTTCAATTTTTTCCCTCCGTATAGTAATGTATTAGAGGTCAAAGGTCATATACGATAATATACACTACGTAGTGTATAATATCTATGGATAAACATAAGATCACAATCTTATTCTGCATGCATGTGATATCAGTGCTGCTTGAATCATAGAATAAAAATATAGCTCTGTGGTACTTAAAAAATGAGCAAAGTTTAAATAATACCACCGGGCCGAATTCTCCACGACAGGACAACTTTCCCCAGGAAATTTGGTCCCCCGGACCTTTTTCCTCAGAAGATTTATTGGGGAATTTTGTCCCCCCGGACCAAATTCACCCGGACCGAATTTCCAGTGACAGGACTGACACCATTGTGGTCAGAGTGATGAGAGCTTTCAAATGATATGGTTTACTTGTGAAATTGGAAAATGGTAATTTTTGTCAAAATCGCACTTAACACATTATGGAATTGGTTTTCCGTTTATATGAGAGGGTGCTAAAATGCACTAAGTTTTTGTAAAATTTCAGCATACAAGTCTTAATTATTTCAAATCTTGACAAAATCTTACATAAAGTGTCCAGACTCCAAAGTTGAACAAAGGTGTGTGAATTCTGACATGGGTATACAAATTTGTACACCCTTGACCTGACCAATGGTATATAAATTTGTACAAATTTTTTACATCTTGAGTGGGTGTACAAATTTGTACACCCTTCAAAATTTGAAAGTGTACAAATTTGTATACTCTTCGTAATTTTGGAGATATGCAACATTTCACTTTGTTTAGCTAAAATTTTTGAAAAATTCTTACATTCTAAAGATGATAATTTTTTTCTGGCAAAAGCAGCATGTTATTTCTTAGCAATTTTTTTTCAGTTTTAATTTTAAAAATGCCGAAATTTACCAAAAAGTCTACAAAATTTAGCAAGCCCTATTTCATAAATAGAAGGGTAATTTCATAATGTGTTTCTTGGGTTCTCCACTAGTTTTAGTAGGAAAGGTTCTTGGGTTCTCCAGTGCACTATAGTTATAATGAGAAAAGGTTTTTAGGTTCTCTAGTATTTTAATTAGAAAAGGTTCTTGGGTTCTCTAGTAGTTTTAATGAGAAAAGGTTCTTGGGCTTTCCACTAGTTTTAGTGGGAAAGGTTCTTGGGTTCTCCACTAGTTTTAGTAGGAAAGGTTCTTGGATTCTCCAGTGCACTAGTTATAATGAGAAAAGGTTCTTAGGTTCTCCACTGAGAAGTTTTAATGAGAAAAGGTTCTTGGGTTCTCCACTAGTTTTAGTGGGAAAGGTTCTTGGGTTCTCCAGTAGTTTTAATGGGAAAGGTTCTTGGGTTCTCCACTAGTTTTAGTAGGAAAGGTTCTTGGGTTCTCCAGTGCACTAGTTATAATGAGAAAAGGTTCTTAGGTTCTCCACTGAGAAGTTTTAATGAGAAAAGGTTCTTGGGTTCTCCACTAGTTTCTATGAGAAAAGGTTCTTGGGTTCTCCACTAGTTTTAGTGGGAAAGGTTCTTGGGTTCTCCAGTATAGTTTTAAGGGGAAAGGTTCTTAGTTTCTCCAGTAGTTTTATAATGAGAAAAGGTTCTTGGGTTCTCCAGTAGTTTTAATGAGAAAAGGTTCTTGGGTTCTCCACTAGTTTTAGTGGGAAAGGTTCTTGGGTTCTCCACTAGTTTTAGTGGGAAAGGTTCTTGGGTTCTCCACTAGTTTTAGTGGGAAAGGTTCTTGGATTCTCCACTAGTTTTAGTGGGAAAGGTTCTTGGGTTCTCCAGTAGTTAAGCCTCGGCACGTGTGTAGCACGTGCAGAGGGTTACGGTAGTCGTTTTGTCTGTGTGTCTGTTACTAGATTATCTGAAGAATGGCAGCTCCATGGTACAAACAGAAGGTACTTACGTTCATGAATCAGAATTATCTAGAAATTTGTTGTGTAGAATCTTGCAAAACACTGTAGTTTCTGAGATTTGAGGCTTTTGTGCTTCCCAGAACGCTTAGCTTCTAAACCGCACCCACGATCATGTCCCATGTAGTGTGCGTTATTTTGAATTACAGTTGGACCAGATATGCTCAGTTCAGTTCAAAGCTCTGGCTCTAGCTGGATGTGATGTGCTTGGTTCAGTTAGCTTAGCTGCTTGCACAAGTAAGTAACTCAATTGATTGTTTTTATATGCTGCAACTTGTCTCTTGACTGCATACTGCCATGATGCAGCATCATGCAGTATGGCCTGTCTCAGTATGGTTCAGGCTAGCTGAATATCTGCTTTCGAGCAGTATAACTAAGCATTACTGTTCAAAGTTTTACCACTGGTTCAATGGATTTTCTAAACTGAGTTTTCCTTACTGAGATCATTGTACTATCGGCTAGCTGAGACCACTGCGGATCATGATTGATCATCAGTGCTAGGCCGCTGACACAGATCAGGCATACTAAGCTGGGACTTGTTGTACAAGTCTCAGTACTAATGGTCTTTTGTACACATGCGTGTTTATTTATGCATGCTAGTTGGCCTGCTGCTTCATCACAGAGATGTGGTGGTGGCTGTACGGACAGTGTCACTGTGTGCCTATAGGTGATTATTTTCTAATACATTGACTCATAGTACTCATACATGTAGCTATGATACACTCTTTTACACAGCATAATATGCATACAAGTGCACTAGCTAGTTGTCAATGAGTGTGCCGAGGCTTGTGCACCATCGGTGCTTTCATTGGTAGTAGTAATGTCCTCTGTACCCAGGTGTACCCTGACCCTGTTCGTGTGCTAGCTATTGGTGTCCCAGTTGATAGTCTGATGGAAGATCCTACTGGTCCACGGGCCATTGAGAACTCTGTTGAACTCTGTGGTGGAACGTATGTTTCCTTGACAGAATAGGAAAAAAACCCCTCATATCTTATTGTTTGCCATTCTTGCTCTATTCTACAGCCACTTGCAACGCTCTGGTCACATCCAATCATTTGTTGTTGTCTCTGAGGAGGCTGTTGGTACAGGACTCAGGAGGATTATGGCCCTCACTGGAACTGAAGCAATTAAGGTAAAATTGTGTGAAGCTACTAGCACTACTGAGGGTGAAAAATGACTCTCTGTTATATAGTCAATGTGCTTTATGTTTTAAATAGTCACACAGACATGCTGAGAACTTGGAACAGCTTGTTGAGAAGCTTTGTAGTGATGTGAAGAGTGGTGTGGAGAGTGGCTCCCTGAGCCTCAAGGCTGCCATTGCAAAGATCACTGAAATGAATGATGTGAGTTTGTATCTTTCACAATGGCTGTATGACATCAATCGTGTATGTATTATGAGGTAAAGGGTCATCATAATGTGGTGCTGATTACTTACTGGTGTACTCTTCTATAGGAACTATCAACTGCTGTTATCTCTCAATGGAAGAAAGAGGCCATGCGTTACGATCTCAAAACACTGAAGAAGAGTTTCTCCAAGATGGGTTATGCTGCTAAAAAAAAGCTAATTAAAAAGGTTGTGACTCCATCGTGTAGTGTGTGATATTTGATTCTCTTTTTGTCTCCCTCTCTCTTTGTTAATATTTAGGGTGTAGAGAAAGCCAAAGAGCTCTTTGATGGTCTCACTGACCCCCAGAGTGTTAGAGTGATGGTTGAAGTGATGCCAGAGGTCAAGGGACAGCCCAAGGTAGGAGTCGTTTACTTGTTTATGGAAGGAATGAAGAGCACCAAACTGACCAAAGGTGCTTAACCCTTGGCTTTATAGCAGTACAAATTGCTTACCTCTACGACAATCTATAACGTATATTAGCTAGAGCCTCCAGGACTAAAGGTGATTATCTATAAACATGCAGCAATATCCTGCATCCAGGGAGTGTTGAGGGTCCATTGTCATAGTAATTTGCCAACTACTAGTTGTGCTAGTACAATGCATGTTCAGTAAAGTTAGACCTGGTCTCAATGAATTTCTGTGGCCCAGGCAAGCAACTACATGAGCTCTGTTGTCTTGAAGCTTCTATGTAGCATTCAGAGATGTAGAAAGGCCTCAGATCCCGAATTACGGCTTATGTACATAAAGACAAAATCACTACCATAAACCTTGCACTTGTGTGTGCCAAGGGTTGACTAACGTGATGACATTGTGTCTTCCCTTCTGTTAGGCATTAGAAGCTGCACTGAATGAGCTCAAGTCACTGGCTCCAAACACTGCTGCTATGTTATTGAGTGTTGATGATGGAAACCACCAAGTACTTGTTAACTGTCTTGTTCCCAATGTAAGTCATACCATAATATTGTTGTGCTCCACTAGTAACGTAACTGCTCCCACATTCAGAGTCTCATTGAGAAAGGTTTGACTGCTGATGAATGGGTGAAGGCTGTGGCCCCTGTCATTAGTGGCAAAGGAGGAGGGAAGAGAGGTGTTGCCAAGGCATCAGGGCCAGGCACTGACAAACTGACTGAGGCAGTAAGAGTTGCCAAAGAGTTTGCATTATTTATAAATGAATCTCAACCGTGAACCTTTTGGTTTTTTTGCTTATTATTATTTTTTTTTTGCCTTTTTTCATTAGTATCAGCAAAATAACACGTATATTCAATTGAGATTACAATACAGTATACTTAACAATGCCTGCATGATCGAGTGTATACAACGGCTATAGTTGGGAATCAAGACTGTGCCACAGCATGTCTTCATGATCACTTCCATGAGAGAGCACGTACCTTTAATAATTATTATGTTTTTGTTTAGTTTTTATGCATGTTTTGTGTGCTCTCTTGCACCGGCCTATTATTGTCATGTTCAAATTACAATTACAATAATATTGTAACAATAAACAATGCAAAGGAATAATTATAAGTGAAACACCTGATGACTACAATAATGAATAAAAATTATGAAGTACATGCAGTTTGTAATAATTAAACTAAATTAAATAATAATATATGATTTGCAGTTCTTGCACATACATGGAATAAATATCCTTATCTGTGGCAAGCACATTGTCAGGAATATTCATGCAATCTTGATGAAACCATTACTGCAATCATCACATGCTGTCCTCTTCTTCTTGCATACGGCATATGTACAAAATGCTTCTCTCTGCATGTACTAGATCGCTCTGTTTAGATCATAATGTGGGTGATGAATTGTCTTGACACAAGGCTGACTATATGATAGGAATTGAAGAGGACTGCAAATTGCCAATGATCACTGTACCCTCCTCGCATGCAGCCAATGTTGGACACTACACACCAAATGAATGTTTTGTATGTTTATTCCTTGGACAAACTCTCTTGTGTGAGTTTTGAATCCCCTCGTCTGCTGCAGCACTGGGGCTAGAGATCTGCGATGTTGGAGAAGTGTTGATGGAGGAGAGATTGAGCTTCCATTATNTTCTATATACATGTCTCTATTTTAGCTCAGTATGCTGCTTTGACTGCAGTCTGTTCTTGAGATGTAGCGAACACACACACACACACACACACACACACACAAAGACAAAATCACTACAGTAAACCTTGCACTTGTGTGTGCCAAGGGAACTAACATGATATGTCTTCCCTTCTGTTAGGCATTAGAAGCTGCACTGAATGAGCTCAAGTCACTGGCTCCAAACACTGCTGCTATGTTATTGAGTGTTGATGATGAAAACCACCAAGTATTTGTTCACTGTCTAGTTCCCAATGTAAGTCATACCGTGATAATACAGTTGTGCTCCACTAGTAATGTAACTGCTCCCACATTCAGAGTCTCATTGAGGAAGGTTTTACTGCTGATAAATGGGTGAAGGCTGTGGCCCCTGTCATTAGTGGCAAAGGAGGAGGGAAGAGAGGTGTTGCCAAGGCATCAGGGCCAGGCACTGACAAACTGACTGAGGCAGTGAGAGTTGCCAAAGAGTTTACATTATTTATAAATGGATCTCAACCGTGAACCTTTTGGGTTTTGCTTATTTTTTTTTCTTTTCCTTTTTTCATCAGTATCAGCAAAATAACATGACACTGTCAATTGAGAATACAATACAGTATACTTAACAATGCCTGCATGATCGAGTGTACATGTATACAACGGCTAGTTGGGAATCAAGACTGTGCCACAGCAGTCTTCATAATGATCACTTCCATGAATTTGAAGTACATGCAGTTTGTAAAAATATAATATAGGATTTGCAGTTCTCGCACATCCATGGAGTGAATATCCTTGTCTGTGGCAAGCACATTGTCAGGAATAATCATACAATCTTGATGAAACCATAAATTTATACTGCAATATCATCACATGCTGTCCTCTTCTTCTTGCATACGGCATATGTGCAAAATGCTTCTCTCTGTACTAGATCGCTCTGTTTAGATCATAATGTGGGTGATGAATTGTCTTGACACAAGGCTGACTATATGATAGGAATTGAAGAGGACTGCAATGATCACTGTACCCTCCTCGCATGCAGCCAATATTGTTTGACACTACACACCAATGAATGTTTTGTATGTTTATTCCTTGGACAAACTTTCTTGGGTGAGTTTTGAACCCCCTCGCTCGTCTGCTGCAGCACTGGGGCTAGAGATCTGCGATGTTGGAGAAGTGTTGATTGAGGAGAGATAGAGCTGCCATTATTACCAGGTCACTCAGCCAGCCATTAGGCTTTTTGATGGTTTCACGGTTAGTCAGAGTGTACGGCATGTGCTTGACCCACACATCAGAGTGCCCAACATCATATCATGATTGTTATCCTCCAACACAGCTAGTGACGTTCGTTTTGTATGGGTTTCGAATTTCTTGAGTTCAGAGGGCAGCTGGACTTGTGGACTTTAGACGGTGTGTTGCATGTGCATTCCTGTGTGTGTGTGTGTGTGTGTGTGTGTGTGTGTGTGTGTGTATGTGTATGTGTGAGTATTCATCAAAATTTAATAGAGATCGATTCCTATTATAATTGTTACTGGGTTAAATCCTGTATGTATGCAATTCCCTTATACCTCTTGATTGTTATGGATGACAGGTTCATCATCAGAGTCATCATAGTCGGAGTAGTCTGTAGTCGAAGGAGTACTGCTGTCTGATTGAGTATTATCATCTGACATCAGAGGCTGCTCACTCTTTGTTGGGGCATTTGGGTCGTTTTTGTGTCTTTTTGCTGTAGGAGGAATCTCTGAAAGTTGCAAATGTGTGTAGAAGACCCACACATTACACTTTTCTTGTCTCCATCTTTGACTTCTGAGTCTCTCTCATCACCCTAGGTGTGTCCACCATGTCCTTTGTTCCAAGCTTTGTGGCATGTCTGCTCTCATTTCTTTTCTATTCTTTCCCAATCTGTCTTTGCTCTGTTGTCTCCTTTTTGTTTCATTCTAGGGTTTTTCCCTAATTTGTTTTGGCATACTTCCCCAGGGCCATGGGTACACCCATTCAAGATGAATGCCACTTGGATTGCCTTGGAGACCTGTGTCGTGTTGCCTATAATAGATATGAAGTGTCCAGTCTTGCTCCCTTCAGCTATCACAGATAGTGTCCCACCGGTCCTAGAGCCTTGCTGATCACGGAAACTGGTACCAGCTTTCCTTTGCAACCTAATATCAAGAATTTGAGGAATAATTAATTCTCCAGCGCAATTTATTGGCCATTTTTTTCCATTTCAAACCATACCATAATAATAATTTTTTATGAAGTTAAAATTGTTAGCTTTGTATCCATAAAAACTGTTGGAGGAACTCTATTGACCGTTCAAAATCAAGCCTCATGATGATTCAACTGCTACAGTAGTTCAAGACCACAGACTGATAGTGAGTTAAAGAAACATCTCTTCACAAATGATTCAACCATTGAGGATATTGAAGAACAGCTTGAAATAGAAAGTGAATACCAGTCTCCACTAATCAGCAGTCAGCCTCACAGAACTTGAACTCCTCCGTTTAATCGTTCTACTGACACTACAGAATATTTGCTATTAGTCAACTTACATACAAAATTCCTTTAATTTGGACTAAAATGTAAATTTCTGCTTTCATACTTAATAGTTATTGTATAATTATTCAAAGCTTTAGACTCTTTGTAACATTTATTGTACTTTAGTCATTTGAGCTACTTAAAAATGCTCATTAGTTAGTTAATCTCATTATTTATACAAAATAAGAAAGGACTCTTGTAATATGTTACAACCAGCTACTTATTCTATACTTTAGCAGTGGCGTAGCTACGGTAGGGCCAGGTAGGGCCCAATAGAGTCTATAAATAATTGGTACATGTTAATTTTCGCTTCTTCGCACACAGTTGAGCTTCAGTAGACTGCAACTAAAAGCTTTTAGTATTTAGCTAGCTACAGCACGCTCGCGGCACAAACCACGCCTCTCAATCAGATCATAATTATGGGGTCTGGGGGTATGCTTCCCCAGGAAATTTTGAAAATTTCTGCTGAACACAAAAATGTCATACTAATCTTACACTATAGTTGATAAACATGATGGACAATGCATTTATTTGAGTGCATTTTTGCTGCTAAATTATCCCCAAAAATTACTGAACAATGTTCTCAATATCTCACGTGAAATAGCATACAGTAGTTTTATATCAGTTTGATGCCTATGGGATAACATAAGATTCAACAATGCACAATCTAAAGCTGGTGTATACTGACACTATCTCAGTCTAGAAAGGTTGCAGAGTTGGGACTCACTGGAATCATTGTTATCAGCCGAGCCTGAAGAGATCTTTTGAATGATGATAATTTACTAACAGATATAAATTTTGATCAAAATTATACCCGTTACCCTTTGGTCCAGTTAGTGATATTTTTGCTTAAAATGACCATTTTTCAGTTTAAATATAAACGTCATTTGAAAGATTCCTTCACGCTGATTGCAATGGTTCAAACCATAAGAATGGATTGCTCAGACACTTGGTAACAAGGGGTCCTACAGTTTTTTACGTAAAATTAAAGAAATTTCCATGATTAACTCATGGGAAGATTTTACGTGACCTGTCCCATGGGTTAATCATGGGGGAGTTTTACGTCACTTCTACCCTGATTCAATCATGGCATGATTTTACGTAACATGGAAAACATTACCACAATTGTATGGTGCAATATTTATATGGGAAGATTTTACGTCAGTACTTTGACCTCACGTAAAAGCTCCCCATATAATATAGCTTTCTATACTCAAACATGTGGGGATGCTTTAGTCAAGAACTTTGACCTCACGTAAAATCTCCCCATTTAATACCATTGGCAACTAATGTGGCCACATTTTACACCAAATACATCTCACTCGAAAGAAGTGTCCTTTGACCTTACGTAAAATCTCCCCATATAATACCATCAGCTATCAATGTGGCCACATTATACACCAAATAGATTTGCTAGTGAGAAGTGCCCTTTGACCTCACGTAAAATCTCCCCATTTAAATCATCACTAGTTAGATGGTGGGATTTTTTAGGCATGAATTTCAACCTTGCATAAAACGTCCCCAGTTATATCCTTTCATCAACTAGTGGGGGTATTTTAACTGTGGATACATGAACACACTCAGTAGATCATAGCTATAGCTTGTATGTAGGTAGTATATTATGGGATGAAAGAAATTATTACAATGTGATTATATAGTTGTTAATTATAACAAGTAGTATTCAAGACTTAATCATGAGGTAGTCATGCAATGCTCACAGGATCAACTCTGTACTTTGCTTTTGCACACCTGGTCCATGGACTAAATCAAATTGATGCAGTACAAGAACTAATTCACAAAATTTCCAAGTGGCAAACTTAATTGTGCTAAGTGCTACATGCCCATCATGCAGGGGCCATAAATTTAAGAAATAATTGTCCCAATAATTATCAGTTACAAAAACTGTGCTTGTGATTTTTATCATTTCTCTCTAGTGTGTACGTGTGTGTGTGTCCTCTGTGTGTGTGTGTGTGTGTGTGTGTGTGTTTGTGTGTGCATGTGTGCATGTGTGTGTATGTGTGTGTGTATGTGTGTGTGTGTGTGTGTGTGTGTGTGTGTGTGTGTGTATGTGTGTGTGTATGTGTATGTGTACGTGTGTGTTTGAGAGTGTGTACATGTGTATATGAGTGCTGCGTGGTGCTTGCTTGTGTGTGTGTATGTACATGTGTGTGTCTAGACAATGATAATTTGCACAATTAATATTAGCTGAGCTGAAGTCATTGGCTAATGCATGCTTTCCGTATTACTAAAATTAATGATTTTACCATAGATCATGCAGCACTGATAAGAATTTACTATGATAATTAAGGTTAGGTTTGTTAAGAAACTGTGTCACGATATAAACGTGGTTTTGTTACCAAAAAAAAAGTGTGACTTTTTTGTTGCAAACACGAATGGATATTCTATAGACATGCATCATGTATAATCATCTTACCAATTACCAATCTTACCAATTACCATCTTACGTATATTAATGTACCATCAACTTGATGATCCAATCCCTGGTGTATGTGTTCAGGATAGTGATGGAAAGCTTTAATTTGTGGTCGCCTGTGAAGATATCTAGAGACTGTGTGAGGGCTACTAGTGATGTAGGATCTAGTGATGGATCATCTGCCAGTGATATTGATCATTTTCTTATGCCACCTGAGATTAGCATGATTAATTTTGNTTTCTTCCATTGAGAGATAACAGCAGTTGATAGTTCCTAGAGAAGAGTACACCAGTAAGTAGTTAGCACCACATTATGATGACCCTTTACCTCACTAGCTGGAATCATAATGTATACATGATTGATGTCATGCAGCCCTTGTGAAAGATACAAACTCACATCATTCATTTCAGTGATCTTTGCAATGGCAGCCTTGAGGCTCAGGGAGCCACTCTCCACACCACTCTTCACATCACTACAAAGCTTCTCAACAAGCTGTTCCAAGTTCTCAGCATGTCTGTGTGACTATTAAAACATAAAGCACATTGACTATAATATAACAGAGAGTCACTTTTCACCCTCAGTAGTGCTAGTAGCTTCACACAATTTTACCTTAATTGCTTCAGTTCCAGTGAGGGCCACAATCCTCCTGAGTCCTGTACCAACAGCCTCCTCAGAGACAACAGCAAATGATTGGATGTGACCAGAGCGTTGCAAGTGGCTGTAGAATAGAGCAAGAATGGCAAAGAATACGATGTGAAGTATTCTGTCAAGGAAACATACGTTCCACCACAGAGTTCAACAGAGTTCTCGATGGCCCGTAGACCAGTAGGATCTTCCATCAGACTATCAACTGAGACACCAATAGCTAGCACACGAACAGGGTCAGGATACACCTGGGTACAGAGGACATTACTACTACCAATAATTATTAACATGTAAGTATAGAGGTGACTGACTTTAATTCATGCACTATTGCTGTTGCCTGTGTCTTATTACTACAACCACTACAAACAAGAGATGCTNGACAGGACATAAACCAGAGCTATAGCCTACCTCATCAAAACAAGCACGCAGACCTTGCACTTCTTTGGCAAGAGGCAGAGGTGCCTCACCAGCATAGACTGGGTAGTTTGCTTCAATGACACGACTTGCGATCTCTTCGACAGTTCTCATTTTGTCATTGGTCAGAACACCCTGTGTGTGTGTGTGTGTGTGTGTGTGTGTGTGTGTGTGTGCAATAGGCAGTGGTAGGAATGGTCTATGATTTGAATGTCAGGGACACTAACCTTGGCTGTGAAATCAAAACGTAGTCTGTCTGGAGTGACAAGAGATCCTCTTTGGTCCACTTCTCCAAGGATCTTCCTCAGAGCAAAGTTGAGCACATGAGTACCAGTATGGTTCTTCATCACACTAGTGCGACGATCCTACATGGACAGATAACACCAGGCAGGTCTTCACAGGGGAACATGAGTGAGTGTGAGTTGTGCTCACCCCATCAATGGTACACAAGACTCTATCTCCTACCCTGAGGCTTCCCTCAATGGTGCCAACATGGAGCACATAGCCTCCCCTCACTTGGACATCCCGCACTGCAACCTCTGTCTCCTGGGGACATATCACAATAGTCAACGTACACTTGCCTCACACACACACACACACACACACATGTGTGTGTGTGCGTGTGTGTGTGTGTGTGTGTGTGTGTATGTGTGTGTGTGTGTTTGTATACACACAAATTCATTGATGGTGATTTGAGTCCTGTGCCATTGTGTACTATTCAGTGAGGGAATACCTCTGTCTATGAGAGGGGTCATAGGTGGCTGTACTCACTGTGAATCTAATGCTATCGACATCTAATTGAGCCTATGGTTGCCAATTAAGGTCATTCATTGGCAGTCTCCTGATCAATGGTGAAACTGTCTTAAGACTGGTAGTATGCACAACATCCTTGCCCAGCTATTTGCATTGCTGCGGTACTGGTGTGTAGGCTAGTGCTTGTTGCGTCTGTGGTCTGACATGGTGACGTTGGTTGTCTCCGTAGTAATTACAGTGATCACTCTATAGTCGTCTCTCATTGCACCATGCATGAGGCATGTGGCACTTCATTGGACATACTTGTACATGTGCTCAAGTAGCCAATAATTATAGAAAGTATGCTTTGTGCATAACTGCCTTGGTTATCACATTCTTCAGTCTGACACACTTGTAGAATTGAGGAATGTCATGGGAAGTAAATTCTTTCCTGTATTAGGTATAGTTCTGCTTGGCTAACCTTTCCATCGTGGTTCTGTCAATGATCCTACTAGTGTTCCTGTCAGTTTGAGTCACTGTGAATTTGACTCTAATTGAGTTGGTGTATTCTTTCCTTTTCTTCCTCTCCTCTGCCTACAGGTACTCAACGATGCACTGCAAATAGCATTTTTTGGTCTCCTGCTGGTCAATTTGTTGTCCTGGCTGGACTCAAGGCGTACGTTCACCTCCACTGTGTGTGTGTATGTGTGTGTGTGTGTGTGTGTGTGTGTGTGTGTGTGTCTGTGTGTGTGCGTGCGTGCGTGTGTGTGCGTGCGTGTGTAATTGACTTCCAAACCAGATGCATACATCACAATGCCTATGGGTTTTAGTTGTTTGGTGTTATGAGCATTTGACTTGAATCTGAAAGACCTGCATTTGAATCCCAGCTAACTATTCTTTTCAATGATCTTTCACCTGTGTATCTGTTTCTCCTCTCACAGTGAGGGCCAGTTGGAGTTTTGGGACACCAAAGACATGGCTGTGATGAATACAGCCGAGCACACCAGTATTACTGATCTGGAGTGGGACCCCACGGGTAGATACATCGTCACCTCTGTCAGCCAGTGGATACAAAAAGTGAGTATTGTACATCTTGTACATGAACATCAGTGAGTGGTAGCATTCACATGTGCCCTTACAGGTGGTCAACCCTGCCTGATGTAGTAAGTTCTAAGTAATTTCTAAGTGTGTAAGGTGTGAAAGTACATGTATTGTGTCTGTAAAGCCTCCATCAGATACACCAGGTGTATTCCTGTTGGTGCATGTCAAGTGATGTGCATGTGGTGTTTGCCAATGATTCTGTTGTATGAAGTTTGCCCCTGGTTCTTCAATGTATTCTAGTGGCTGTCATTGTCTCTTCTCCTCTGTAGATGGACACTGGATTCTATGTGTGGTCGTTTCAGGGGAAGCCCCTCTATCGAAATCCAATGAAACTGGACAAGTTTTGTCAGCTCCTGTGGCGGCCTAGGCCTCCCAGTCTCCTCTCTGCCCAGGACCTCCAGGTAAGGGCTGATTGGAAGACAGTGGTTGTATGTTGGAGGTACTACTGTCTACAGGCTTCTGGAAGCACTAGTGATCCTCTTGGGTTTAATTTGCCATCCAGCACCTGTCTACAAGTTTAGAAAATAGTGGAGCTAATTGGTTGTGTTTTTGAGGTTCTAGGCTTTAGTAAGTACTTCAGTGCAGTTGGTTTAATTCGCCAACCAGTGTCTGTCTACTGGTTTTGCATGTATTTGTAAGAGTTTGTGAGAAAATTAGGTGAGGGATTTCTATTGTCTAACATTCCACTTGTTAACTATGTAAACAATGCCTGCCCAAAGCCAGTGAGCCATGTGTGGTGGTATTTCACATTGTGTCTGAGAACCTTGAGGAAACTAGAGACCAAAATATTTTGAGAGGAAAATGTTCTGTTTGTTTCACTTGTAGTGAGTTTGTAATCTTTGCTCATTATTTTCATCATAACTCTGTTCATTTCTCACACAGGTGTTGAAGAAAGACTTGAAGAAGTTCTACCACGCTTTTGAGCAGAAAGATAGAAGTATTAGAAGTAAAGCATCAAAGGTGTGTGTGTGTGTGTGTGTGTGTGCACTT
>CAXIPT010000018.1:18738-103441 GCA_964030475.1 Tethya wilhelma
CACACACACACACACACACACACACACACACATACACACACACACAGCTCCAGTAGGAACTAACAATGATGAAGATATTGAATATGAAGAGGAGACCATTGATATCCTTGAGAAGGAAGAACAGGAGACTATTGAATAGTGTATATTATTATAGTGATACAAAATTAATGTGGTTGTACAACAATAGAAATGAGTTGAGTGTATAAGTTGCTTGTAATGATAACATTAAGTTAGTTTACTACTCTAGCCATTAATTGCTCTTTAATATCACAAGTGCATGCATGCATGAACATGCCGTTAACAGTTAACAGTGACGGTTAACGGTTAATATTGGGATTATGCACACAGGAATGCATGCATGCTCATGATTCTTAAACGCTACTTTGCTTGCATGTGTGTGTCCATATAGTAAGTAACAACACTGCAGTTGTTACGTACACAAGTCAACTATATTATAGATTAATTTTAACCATAATAATTATTATGGTACACAACATTCCAAACAAACACACCAACACTAACAAAACACAGCTGTTGTAAGCAGCCAGTGTTTATATGTTACACACGGCCATCTGTAGGCACAAACAAACAAACAAACTAACATGCTTCCACTATTGGTTATACTCATTTTTGTCAATGATTCTCCTTCAGTTGGTCATATTTCACACATGCGTGCAAATACACAACTCTAACTTTGTTTGTACAGGCTCAGTTTAATGTGATTCATATACAATGAATATCGTGCTAGTTTGCAATAACATGATTAATTCAATTAAAGCAATTAGAACTTCCTTATTTGTCATTTCATGGCACTTGTTGCATGCATATAGTCATGTGCTGGGTATTTTCATGTGCTTCGAAGAATGTCTGTGACCACTAAACTATGCTTGGAATTTGGTGAGGAATGTTTATAGGTAGAAATTGTCTCTAACAAACATATTATTATTGTACCACACAAGAGATAAATTATGTTCACAGTGTTTGGACATTCTTGAAAAACATACAATGAAGGTTGTTGACTCTGAATAATAAATACTATTCTATGTTACAAACAATCACAAAATTTAATGTGTATAAACAACAACAACAGCACTATGTGTGTCCGTGTGTGTGTGGTCTAGGTTTTGTGTCTAGCTGAGAGGACTGGACGACATGCCATTACTAGTACTCTAGCTTCTGTATGGATCTCTTCTCTCTCATCGGAACTCCCGTCAAACAGGATCCGTTTGGGGAATGTCCATACATAGTTTGCCCATACGATCACTCGGTATGATTTGATTCTTCTCCACAGAGATGATGCTTGAATGGTGTACTTGAGGTTGCTGATTCGGTCTAGCCACCAGTCAAACCAGATGAACCGGAGGAAGAGGATGAGAAAAAGATGAAGAGGACTTCGAGTTGTCTGACTGTGGAATTTCATGGTTTCGATGGATTTCTCTTCCGTACTGGGGTCATTGAGACGGAACGTGGCTCCATTGTAGGGGGAGAAAAATGCCGTATACCAGTGACGAGGGTTTCGCTTAAATAGTTCCCAGTATTTGGGGTACATGTCACCTTTCATTGCAATGTCATCTATGTACGTAAAGCCTTCGACTAGTGTTTCGATTCTCTGGGAGGTATCTTTGAAGTACTTGCCCCAATGTTCAATATCTCGTTCCATTTCTCTTCTTCTCTCTTGGATCGGCGGTAGTTCTATCTTCTTACTGAACACCTTTGCTACCCATCTCGATTGTAGCTCAGAGATCCCTACGATGGACCCCACTATTGGCCGGACAAACCCCACCAGGGCAAGCGAAGGGTCTTCGATGTCAAAGACAAACTTGTATCTCTGTCGTAATCCGACATCTCTGTACCTGTCGGGAAGAAAGGCATTCTCTATCTTGTAGCCTGTTGACATGATGATCAGACTAAACTCCTCTGTTGTCCCGTCAGCAAATGTCACCTCCTTTCCTTTGCAGCTAATAATGGCTCCCTTTGGTACAACTCTCTCGTAGTCAATCAAGTCGAGTACCTTGCCATTTTTGTTGATGACAAAGCGAAAATATTCAGCGTCGTTCTTCCACTCTGGAATTCCGTGACCTTGATAGGCCAGTAGTGAGCCACATGTGGTCCACTTGCAAATCCATGCTAGACCTGGCTTGCTCCGATTGTATGGAGCAATAGTCTTCATCATTCTCGACGAGGCTTTGTCAAGTGCTTGAGGCTTCCCCCAAGGTACAACTTTGGCAAACTTTCTGAAGAAGTGCTGACCTCTTGGAATGCTCCAGTAGATGAACTTCACATGGTCTACCCAGTCCATGCAGATGTCACTGGCTGTTTCTCCACCTCCTAGGAGAAGGAGGCGTTCACCTTGGTGCTCTTCAATAGGAGCTTTGATTTCACTTGCATGATATATCTTTCCTTTGAAATCACTGAGAACGGTGTCTTGAAGATCGCGATTGGGACGTTGATTTAGTCCAGTGGCAATCACTAATGCACGGCTAGTAAAAACGATGCCACTAGTACACCTCACAATCCACATGTCTCCCTCCTTCTGGACGGATGCAACTTCCGAATTACACCTGATGTGAGGAGAGAGATTGAACCGTTCAATGTAGGAATGAAGGTACTTCATGATGTCAGTGTGGTGTGGAAATGACCCCATGTCTGGAGGCATTGGGAAGTCAGACATCTCGGTGACAGTTGAAGATGAGGTGCACTGTGTGGATTTCATCACAGAGACTACCGAAGGATCCCCGGAATACTTCCATACTCCTCCGATGCCTTCTCTTCTTTCTAGCGTCACTACGGAAAGGCCTTCTTCCAACATGTGCTTGCAAGAGACTAGGCCAGACCATCCAGCACCAATCACAGTTACGTCATGGTGCTCAGTTTGATTCATCGAGCCTTCACTCATTTTTTAAAAATGTCAATCAACGGTAAATTCAGTTCTTTCTTTTACGGAGAGCTACAGTTTATAATCTAGCTGTCAGTGCCGACTGCAAAGAGGTGTGATAATATTATTAGAGGCTTCTCTTGGTATACAGAATCTATAGAAATTCAAAACAAATAATTATGTCAGCGGTGTGTGATTTACTAGACATGACAAGAATGTATCCAAGAATTCAATGCAGAATTTTCACACGCATGCTTAGGGATACTGATAATGTAAACATAATAGGGATGCACATTCACTGGTAGTCTGCAATAGTACAAGAAAGGTTAATCACCAAACCAAACAGGTGCACGAACTGAAGACCTCACATAGTTTCAGGATGGACTATACTCGTGCTGCATTTTTGCTTAATAGACACTCAGTGGTACAACATCTAAAAAATGCTTCCTTGCTTGATTTCTCATAGATAAGGTTTCTCATTGTAGTATTTTGCACACTGAGTTACCCTCAGCCTCACCATGTATTCATTGACCTAGCTGCATGCAGCATTAATAACCAATGGCACATGTATGGTAATTTGATCACTGTAAATGATCAGGGCATCAGTGACTTCCAGATGAAACATCTAAACTAGTTTTTTCTGGGTGCTATCATCTGCACCATACTGATGAAACTGCCCACCTACCATATATTAGAGTAACATGCTTCAGTTAAAAAAAAACCCACGACATTGTACCAAGGGTCCATAGATAATACATATCTATGATTGTACATTTGCATAAAATTATTATGTAAGGATTAAATTTTCATATTGGCCTACAACATAGTAATATTATTTGAATGGTGGTTACACTGGGTGACCTAGCGAACTGCAATAGAGTGCACTACTACACGCAAACACAATAGCCAGCTCAAAAGGTCACTCTAGCGTAAACATACACGTATGCATTTGCTCACCAATTTGCTTGTTTTCAAGAACGGTTGTTGAGCTGCTGTATTGAGAATAGTTTGGCCTGCTTCTGAGAGCTGAATATTTGTAAGCTCTTGTAAACATTCTTAGTTGGTCTACGGTTGGTCGGAGAGTTGACCTCTCCTTTTATATCCCGCAAATCAGTCAAAAAAACGTTGCAAACAGGTGCATAGCAGCCACACCCATAATTAATAAGAGCTTGGGGGTGCGACCTTATGTTTAATTGCCAGTTCGACCCTGTACCAAACTCACATGTTGTTTCACGACAGAAAATTTTTATCTAGCTATGGCATTGAAACCAAGTGGATTTGGTCTATGGAATGGCGCCTTAAAGAGTGCCAAGTACGTTGTAGCACCTATGGTTGACCAGTCGGAGTTGGCATGGCGGATGTTGAGCAGAAGATATGGTGCTGAGCTGTGCTATACTCCTATGTTACATGCTGCTGTGTTTGTTAGAGACGCCAACTACAGAAGGGAGAACCTCTCACCGTGTCCCGAGGACAGGCCACTTATAGTTCAGGTAAATATATAACTGCCTTTCGATTTTTGTTGTGTGTGGATTTTTTAATAAGCCAAATTCTCTTCTTTCAGTTTTGTGGCAATGACCCTCAAATAATGCTCAGAGCTGCCCAATATGCTGCCCCATTCTGTGATGCTGTGGACATTAACCTAGGCTGTCCACAAGCCATTGCTAAAAAGGGTAAGATAGCACTTGTTCTCTTAGCTTTTGCCCCAACCATACCACTTAATCGATAACACGTCTAAAGTAAATTATCCTTGATTTGAATAAGCTGTTCATCATAGATATCTAACCTGTTATTTATCATATGTATGGTAGGAATGGGACAATTTTAATGTGCAAGTTGAATGTAATATAATGTGCTTCTGATTAAAATATCGAGCTAAACACGTTCCAAAGTTATAGGTATTCAAATGTGCTTGAAGCTTCACTCGCTCAAGAGAACTACTAAAAATTAATGTTACCGAATGCCTGTAGAGAAGGTTTAGTGAGAAGCCACGGCAACACATTTTGTTGTAACCTGCACATACACACTACAGTGGAACCCCTCTAAGGCAACCACTATTGGGAATTAGAATTAAATTTTGGTCTTTACTGAGGGTGGTCTTATCTCGGGGGGGAGGGGGTTATTCCAACTCCCCAGAACAACCAATACAAGCAACACTATCGCTGAATTCATCAAGATCTGGTTCAAAAACTTGTCAAGTGTGCTTTGCCTAGGTATAAATAAGCTTGAATTACATTACATTGATCAGCTGGCTGGAAAACAACATTAAAGCCAGCATAGCGCTCACTCCCTTGTTATGTGCGCACCATACTTCCTGTTGTAAATTAAAAGTGGATGGGGCAGGTCATTTAGCATCGCTGTGCGTCATTTGGGATTGAACTTTGTGGTCGTTGGACAGGGTAGAGAGGTGGTCACAAATCCGGGGGTTATTTTGTATTGAAACAAGTGAACATTCGTTCCAGATGGGAGTAAGTTGTTGCTATGCAGAAGATGGCCGCAAATCCAGGGTTGCTGAGAGGGGTTCCACTGTAACTGACTTACTTGAATGCTGTTTCCAGAGAGACATAAAGTTTTGAGCAAATTGATTCTTAAACACTTATTTACATGATGTAATAGTATTATTGTTCTTTCACAACAATTAAGTCATACTCACTTTATTTAGGACATTATGGTGCTTTCCTTCAAGATGAATGGGACCTCCTAACGAAGATAGGTTTGTTGAACACTCACACAACCAACTTAGTGTACAGTTAGCCTCGTACCCAGGCCACTCCCTCTTTTTAGCGTGAAACACTAAAAAGAGGGAGTGGCCTGGGTACGAGGCTAGTGTACAGTAAGTCACCAATGTCAATTGTTTCAACAATGTTTCAGTTGGCCTTCTTCATCGTGAGCTGTCTGTACCTGTAACTTGTAAAATCAGAGTTTTTGAAGACGTTGAAAGGACCGTTATGTATGCACAAATGTTGGAGAGTGCTGGATGTCAGGTACTCAATGTCTTGGAATGTTTCACAATTCATTGGTAGGCTACCGTATCCTTTGTGCATTGTAGTTACTGACAGTCCATGGTCGTACTAGAGAACAGAAAGGAATGAATATGGGTCTGGCTAGTTGGAAGCACATCAGAGCTGTCAAGTAAGGCATTTCTATACCAAATAATTAACTTATGATGCTGTGTTACAAGCTAGGCACTCTTGAGTCTAGAATATGATTGAAGATCATTGCTATCATCTTGATCTCTAAACTTTTATTTTTGGTGACCTTTACCTAAGAAATTTGTTGGTATTTTGTCAGCAGTATAATAATTATTATGGTCTTGTTAGCATTACATATTATATGTTCTGAATTTTAAATTATTCTTTTAGAGAGAATTTGAAGATACCAGTATTTGCTAATGGTAATGTCCAGTACTTTGGTGATGTTGAGAGATGCCTTGAAGAGACTGGAGTGGAAGGGATCATGAGTGCTGGTAAGTTATCATAAAGTCTAATTCAAACAAAACAACATGGTGGTACAATACAAGGTTGTTATCCTTTCTAAGGCTACCATATAGCTGGAAATATTGATAGGCAAAATATTTCACAGTTTGCTCCATAAAGATATTGATAAATTTAAATTTGACCATTTGTGCATGTGCATAGTATATGGATATTCGGCGGCCAAAATATTGAAATTAGATGATTTGGATTTTGACCGTCCAACAGTCAAATTAATAAACTTTATGGTATAATGACCATGTGAGTTGCTAAGATATTGAGGATGTGATTGTGTGACCATGTGATTGACTTTCTTTCAGAGGGGAATCTGTTCAACCCGGCCATCTTTGCTGGTGAGCACCCTCCGTGTTGGAGAGTCAGTGAAGAGTACCTTGAACTGGTGCACAAGTATCCCTGTCCCATCTCATACACCAGAGGCCACATCTTCAAGATGTGGTACCATGTGTAAGTTGGAGGAGAATTAATCAATCTCTTATTGTTATGAAGAGTCTGGATACAACATACCGTATAGTGGGAAATTTTCGTTGGTGCAAAATTTCGTATAAATGCACCAGAAATTTTTTTCGTAGTTTTAAATTTCGTATATGCGGCGCGCGCCCGTATAAAGTAAATGCGGATTTTAAATTTTCGCAGTTTTAATTTTCGTACATTCGAACGGCATACGAAAAATACGAAAATTTCCACCATACGAAAATTTCCCGCTATACGGTAGCATTTAGACCATTATGATCATTCTGTAATGCTATATTGTGTTGTGTTTCTACACATGCAGTCTAAAACAGCCAGAGTTCCAGCATTATCGTGAGAAGATAGGGGTTGTGAAGACAGTAAAGGAGTTGGAGAGTATCATGATTGAGATAAAGGAGATACTGCTGGTATGTATTTCCTTGGTTGCTGCTTGGTATACTGACTATACAGTAGTTAGCAGAATCTTTCCTACTGTAAACGAGGAAGTATTGGCGAGTATTTCAGTTTGGCCATTTTAGTAATTGTGCTGTGGACAAAAATAGTAAATTGTTTGGCAATGTTTTTCCTATGTGCAAGTGTTGCAATAGCATTTAATTTGGTGATTCATGTGGCGATCACCAAATTTAATGTACTGCCAATAATTATTATTTCCAAGCTTATGATGTAATTTTGGAACATTTGCAGAAAACTTTAGCAGAGGAAGAGATGAAAGCCGAGGTGATTGTTCCAAATATTCCCTTCTGGAGATGTCAGCCTTACTTCAGATCAAGGTATGGTACTTATTGTTATTGCTATAGCCATTGATGTGTGTACTACAGCCTTGTTACCATTAATTTTTAGCTTTCCACACAATCATTATGCATACAATGAATATTGTTCACTATAACACTTACAGTCCACAGAATGGTACTGAATGCAGTGATCATTCTGTGAAGAGAATTAGGTCTGCCTCTGATGGAAAGGACTCTCAGTGTCAACCTGTCCATGTCAAGAAACACAAGAAGAGGAAATTGGACAAACCTCATGATGCTGAGGCAAGGAGTGAGTCATCCCGGAATACATGTGTCAGTTTAGGTGTGTCATTGTATTGCTGCCTCTACAGAAGAACGGTGGATGACTTGTGAAGCTTGTAAGGCTAACCCCAAAGTAAGTTGTAATAATATATATTACATCTGTCATTGCTTTGTACTGCGATGGAGTTACTAGTGAACATTATGTGGTGATCGTCTCTTTGCCTCTAGGGTACAAGGTGCGAGTACAACTTCTGTAAACTATGCTGTCGAGTGAAATGCCGAGCTGAAAGACTGGACTGTTCAGGTATTGAGCAAAGTCTCTGCTTTTTTTTTATGTGATACTTAACATAATGCCAGATTATACCCTAAGCAACCGGTATTGCAAATGCCTAATATTTAGTAGACTTGTCCACAGTTGAATAAACATAGGCAGCTATCATCTCTGCAGTAAAAGTGTAATGAGTCAAAAGTGATATTTTTGTAACTAACTCTGATACTTTTAACTTCAGGACACAGATTTTATACCAAAATAAAACCGGATGGTGCTGAGATTGCTACAAAGAGATTGTGTGGTGAAACAGGTATTAATGCTGACTCCAACACTACATGTAAATCACATGTAACTAGACCCACCTGTACAAATGCTGACTCAGAATTAACTTTTACAGCAGATGTTTGATTATGACAATGCAGTTTATTATCATCCATGGAATGAATTTACATATATAGCTTTAATAATTGGATAGTCATCATTGTTGTAACAATAGTGTAAGACAATGAATAAAATAGCACTAGCCGCTAGTATCAGCTTGAATCGACAAACTCAAAACTTAAATTTACATTATTTGTGTACAGGTTAAGCCATTTCACAACATATTATCATTACATTTTAGTTCAAAATTAACTTGAGCAATCCTTTTTTTAGTCTTAAAGGAAACGTGTGTATATAATTTCTTCCGTTTCCTGGTCTTGTATCTCAATCTTTCCATTGGAGTAGTAGCCAATCTCAATATCTTCAGTTGATGCTACTGAATTTGGAATATCGCCACTTGACATGACCGCAGGAGTAGAAAAATCCCAGAAGTAGTGTCCCTGGTATGTAGGGTTGTAGTTCACTGCTGTTGTTCCAATCAGATGTGCGTTGTAGCGAACACGTACCTTCATTACACCACGACTGGCAGACAGGATGGCTTTGACAGACTGACCAGCCTTCAGAATGACTTTGACGCCGGCAGTCGATCCAACGGTAACAGATGTTGAGTTCGTCCCACCAACTCCCCAAGACTGGGAGTAAGAGAAGCTTGTTTCACCTCCTCCACCTGTTCCTAGGAAGCTGATTTTGTAAGTCAGCTTCTGTCCGACTGTGAGTGTGCCTCCTGTACTCCACGTGGAGGAGCTTGTATTGTCGACTGAGTCACTGATTGAAACATCAAATTTAGCTTCTTTACTGCTGTTGTTTTCAAAGATCTGGGTCTTGAGTATGACTGGCTGAGATGTTATACCCAAATTTTCTGCACTTGTGGATGCCAGTACAGTTTCAGTTTGCGCCCAACTATATTTTTTGTAGAGATCAACATCCAAGGGTGGTGTAGGACTGTGTAAGAAAGCATCATTTGGTTGTTTTCCAAAATATTTTCCAACTGCTTGCTTCAATTGTGAGTCACCCAGGTGGAAACTGGTTCTTTCATCGTCAGTGATCACATGCTGCACAGATCCAGTGACCATTACTGAAGAAGATGCATCGTCTTTCCCAGCGACGATAGTAACATCAAAACCCGACATGATGCCCTTTACAAATTAACTCAGACTAACCTTGACTGTCAAGTAAGTAATTGCGGACCATTATAAGTTTTGTACACGCACGCTCATGCGCATGCGCATTGTGGCACGTTTCGTTCCAAAATCAAATTAATCTTCGACTTGAGGCTGACGCTGATTCCATCCACAGCGCGTAAATGCTCTATAACTTTACTTTTGCTTGGACCCATGTGTGACTTTTTCTAACTAGGGTGTATAGGAATTTAGTGCATGTTTTCTATGCCTATAGAGTAAAAGCAACTTAGTACATAATTATATTTCCAGAAGATAAGGCCAACATTTGTACATTGTTAGTTTAATTCTCATCAGTGATTCTTGAAAATAGCATAAGGGTGGGAGGCTAGCTCATTATCATTATTTATTATCACAATGCTCTTGAAACGTCACATCCCGTGACTCAAAGGCTTCAATTTCTCCATGGTACAAGCATTTTGCTACATGCTTTTACAAAATACAAGGTATTTACCATAAGTTAAGCATCTTAGTTGGGCTTCAGATTCTAACTCACAAAAAGCCACAAAAGACACCGTGCCGTCATCATCCAGACCTGAGCATGCGCAGTATAGTAATATAGTATAATGATCATGAGAAACTATAGTGTTCAACTAATGTTGGCCTAATAAAATGAATAATATCACGGCCCTATATCATTATTAAACATGCAGTCTATTCTATACTCCTGTATGTTCCTTTGTACAAGTTCTTCTTCACAGCAATCCATCACAACATGATCAACCTCCATAAAGTATTTGTTATGAAACATTGGACCTGAGAGTGGTCTGCCTTTCTTAGGACGATACTTCACTCTAAAAAGATCACTAACCCCAATGATACAAATATCATGGACATTAAATAAACTATTGCATTGCTTTTCCCAAGTTTTGTTTGCCTTAAAAGATCCAGTGAGCCAAGTGGATTCACTCACAATTGGTATATGACCTTTCAGTGATGTCTTGTGACCTCCAGGCACACCTGTATATGTATCGTGTGTGTGTGTGTTTTTGTGTGTGTGTGTTTTTGTGTGTGTGGGTGCACGTGTGTGTGTGTGTGTGTGTGTGTGTGTGTGTGTGTGTGTGCAATAGGCAGTGACAGTTCTGGGATGGGGGCATGAGAAATTTGTTGATCATTGTACAAAGAGAGCGATATCGTATATAGCTGGAAACTTTTGGAAGGATTTTGGCCAAATTTAATTTTTCCAGTTGCTTTAAATAAACCTTTGATCCTTTTATGAGTATTCATATTCAGGCAATAAATTTTGGCATATTTAACTTTGGAGATTTGACCCGCTGGAGGCGGTATATGGCCTTGTACCATGGATCCATGATTAAGCTACACATCAAAGGAAAACCAGCTGGTACAATATTTATACTGAACCCTATCCAAGCCTTTGAAGTCATACACAACCTGGGTGATTCACAGAATGTCTAAAATCAAAATGTCTAAGCTCAAAATGTCTAAATCTTAAAGTCCAAATCAAGCGATAGAAGGTGTGACAGGTGAAATAAACAGTACTAATGCAATTATAAAGTTAAAATAAAGCTAACAACCAAAAATGGCTTGGTCTAGGGCTAGGGCTAGGGCTAGGGCTAGGGCTAGATATTTAAATATGACTTTTAGACATTTTGCGATTAGACATTCTGTGAATGATCTCACAATCTAGGGTGTATGAGCCAATACATTCTAATCTTGTTAACGTTTGCAGGTACACTGAAGTTATATCGTCATGGTACAAGCCAGCTGTACTATTACTACACTAACAGTCACACATATGAAGAAAAAAAGAGGCAATAAAACAAAAATTAATGACGATTTTCAAACTTATAAATTAAAAACTTGAATTCTTTTCTCTATAGACTGTAAGCACTTTACATACTCCCTAAACATGACATGGGTTCAGGACTGACTTTAATTGTTGCACTGGCCCCCATTTTCAGGGTGTGCATTATCATAATTATCTGATTTGACTTTTTATGGAACTGTATAGTTTGTACTTGAATATCACTTAGTAATACATATATATATATGGTTTCAGAAAAGGTGTGCTATAATATGCAAATCTATACTATTCTATAGGACATTTAAGTGCCATGCAACTTGCAAGTTGCAGATCATATATCTGCTAATGTTTCTTGAGTTTCCCACCTAATCAAAAACACCATCAAAAAGTCAAAGAAATGTGTGCTTACTTAAAGTGAGTGTGTATGCTTCAGTTCTAGTCATCCTAAGTCTGGTATAAGATGGACAAACTAGCTTGGGTAAGGTTTGTAGATCTTAGCCAGAAATGGTTAGCTACTCATTAGGATATTGTGTACATATGTGTAGTGGCTCACATAAGTGCACCTAAATTGCATGGTTGTGTTTAATAACTTCCTGTCAATAGTATATAATTATAGTGACACAGTGCCTTTCATTAATACTGTTTTGAGCTCTCAAATTAATGACTGGCTATATGGTACCATATGCATCATGACTATATTAATGTAAACTCACCAGGTATCAAATAAAGTGAGGCATAGAAATTTTCTTCTGGGACAAAGGAATGTGTAAGAAATTTACGGAAGTCAATTGCAGTTTTATTGTGCAGAATAAAATCCACAAAATCAGTGTTCAAGGAGAAGAAAATCATGCTTTTATAGAGAGTGATGTTATGTGGGATAGGTCCTAGTTTCTCTTTGGTTTGTCTTAAACCACCATTGCTGTTAAGTTTCCACTCATACTCAACTCGATGATGTTCGTTAAATGAAGTTACCTTAATCCCAGAGCTTCCATTGAGGGGTTTTAACATTCGAACTATTTCTCTATTTGTACGAAGTGGTAATTCTTTTCCAGAAAGTGGAATTACATATTTCCATTGAAATCTTTCCCACAGGTCATAAAGGTCACTAAAACAGCTCAGTTGTGCATCCATGAGCGAATGGTGTCCCCAGTGTACATCCTCTACTCTTTTAGGAGTAATCACATTGGGCAAGCAGTGGGAGACACTTGCAACATATTGTTTGGTATAGTCAGAGGCTTTTTTATCCAAGTGAATACAATAGACATTGTGGAGACGATAAATTGCTTTCAACAGACGAATAAATTGTTGGGGATAGTGGTGCACAACAAATGCAAATGCTAGAGGAAAGTCTTTCTCTTCTTGAGAGGTATAGAAGTTAGTTGAAAATTCCTCCATAAGCCAACTACAGTTCTTGACAAAAGTTAGAAGTTCATCCTTATATTTATATACCAAAAGTTTGCCTAGCCTTTTCATTTCAGTTTTAACTCTTTCAACTTCAGTCAAATTATTAGCAAACAGTAAGGAGCAATTTCTTGAGACAACTGGCTCCAGTACACTCGCCACACCCTGGTTCCATGCCTTGTAGCCACCACTGGGGATCTGGATGCTACAATTATTACATGATGGCAGTAATCTGATTTGCCAGTTATTGGCTCTGCTTTGATGATGACCAAAGCCTAACAATGATTGCGGAGATTGAACTCCGAGTCTCTTGCCAATGAGGCCATTGGATAATATGATGTAGCTACCAAGCACAATGAACACTACACATTCTGTGAGTATAATAAATGTAATTCGTAATGTGCTAGTACTACTTCTCATACCTGACATGGATATACTCTCAGTGAAGAAACAGTTGATTTTAGTCTTAGTCAGTTCACTTCAATCACAGAATATTGAATTAAAATTACAACGTTAACAGTTTTCTCAGAAATGCCCACTAGAATCACATTTAATGTGGGGTCTCTAATCATAATATTATTATTGGAATATAGTTTCACTTTTAGAGTTTTGTCATACTCATAGAACATGTGACACCTATGACAAACTTAATGTGATTGCAATCACAGTGCTGTACTAGTCTATTTCTCATACCTGGCATGGATACTCTCAGTGAGTGTGGAATCAGTAAATGTGAACTCACAGTGTAATCTAATTTGTACTGTGGACTTTATGTAGTCATTTTGTAATTACTTCATATACCACTACACTTAGCTGGACTTGGCATCAATATTACGCACTAAAAATCTCTAATATTGCATGACAACCAACATATTTATCAAAGTTAGATTTTGTAAACAACTTTTTTAATTAGCACAAATTATTGCTTGGCACACCAGTTTCAGAAAAGTACAAGATGCTATAATTTTAATGCAGACACATATATATACCTTGAAGCAGGCTATAATTATCATTGGTGGATGCTATAGTTATAAGAATCAATTGTTTTGTAATAGTCCAGACTCCAACTATAAGCATTATGTTGTTTGGGATTATTATATCATGCCTACAACTGCTTTACCTTATACTGATATGGTATGAATTGAGTTAAAGTCATATTTCTGATCACATGCATACATCATGAATAATAATTATTATTATGTGTCACATGCAAAGAATCCATGCAGTACTGTTGAAGCCAAGCAGATAATATTATTATAGTGAATTCGAATTGGCAATCCTAATCGATGGATACTGATTATAGAACAGGAACTGTTATTGTTGTGATTGCACTCACTGTGTGCCTTGTCACTGCTGTGTCAGCAACTACTGACAGGCTTGACAGCAAGCCACACCTTATCTTTGTAATGGTGGATGACTGGGGCTGGGCTAATGTAGGCTACCATCGAAACCCAACTACAAAGGAAGTAGTCACTCCAAACCTTGACAGCCTCGTGAAGCAAGGACTGGAGTTGGATCAGCACTATATATGCATTCCAGTTCTGTTCTCCATCCAGATCGGCATTCTTAACTGGAAGGCTGCCAATTCATGTTAATGACAAGAACCACCCACTGTACATCTACAATCCTAATGACACGATGTCTGGCTATTCTGGCATACCTCGTAACATGACTGGCATAGCCACTCGACTGAGAGAAGCAGGCTACTCTGCTCACATGGTGGGAAAATGGCATGCTGGTGGTGCTACTCCTGACCACATTCCCACAGGAAGAGGATTTGAGAGCTCATTTGGGTATCTCAATGGTGTCAATGATTATTACACCCAGACACGACTAGAATGCAAAGGTAAGAAAATTGTAGATCTTTGGGACACAGATGACCCAGCATATGGCATTAATGGAACTGACTACGAAGAAGCTCTGTTCAAAAGTCATCTTTTAGACGTTGTGAACAAACACGATCCTTCAACTGAGCCTCTCTTTCTCTACTATGCTCCACACATCGTTCATAACCCACTTCAAGTGCCAGACTCCTACGCACATCAATTTAACTTCATTGATGAACACAATCGACAATACTATCATGCCATGGCTAAATACCTGGATGATGTTATGGGAGAACTCATTCAGGCTGTAAAGAATAAGGGAATGTGGGACAACACACTGTTGGTCGTTAGCAGCGACAATGGAGGACCCATTTATCCAAATGGTGGAGCAAACAACTACCCACTAAAAGGAGGTAAGATCTCTGACTGGCAGGGTGGTATACGTGTAAATGCATTCGTCTCTGGTGGTTATCTGCCCGAGAAAATGAGAGGACAAAAAACAGAAGAGTACATCCACATTGCTGACTGGTTTGCTACATTCTGTTTTCTTGCTGGTATAGATCCAGCCGATAAAAAAGCGGCTAAAGCTAACCTTCCTCCAGTTGACAGTCTAAACATGTGGCCGCTCATCTCAGGTGAAAACATGACCTCACCACGTGTAGACATTCCAATAAGCTACTCCACACTCATTAGCGGACCATACAAGATACTTACTGGGATGGTCCCACAGGCGGGTTGGACTGGACCTCACTACCCAAACAAAACCCATGCTGAAGGTATTCAAACGAGACAAGATTGTGGTGATGGCTGTCTTTACAACATCATGGATGACCCAGAAGAGAGAAAAGATCTTGCTAAAACTGAGACACAAGTTTTGGAAAAAATGCAAAAGAAGCTTGCAGGATATCAAGCAACATATTTTAATCCTAACCGTGGTGCACAGTGGCCTGGAGCTTGTGAGGATGCTCTGGGAAAATACAAAGGATTCTGGGGGCCATTTCTACCTTGAATAAACTTAATTTTGTGTTTTATCTTTTGTTTTGCTAAGCCTATAGAGTGGTTTCTATTATGTACGAAATTTCATTGAGTTAAGATACTGTACAGCGGGAAATTTTCGTTGGTTGTTGGTTTAGTTTGGTTCTACTGTATGTTTCCAGAAAACTAATAAAAATGAAGGCACCTATGGTGCATAAGCCTCGGCGCACTCAACTATTAAACATGCACAACTACGTGACTCACGGTCTACTATATAAAACAGTCATGTATGCATAACCCATGATGGTCCGCTGAGCCAGCCAAGCGGCAAATCATCAAGTTCTAGCCTGCTGCAATCAAGGATGTCACCGTTGAGCTGTGGTCAGCTTAGTTATAACAAGAGTACATGATCAATGTACTGTTGGTTATGATAACCTCTGCATGCTTGTGCAAATTATACAGGCTGCGGCCGACTGCTAGTCCCAGTCAGGCACATTGATACAAAACTAACCTACTATGTCTATGATGGATACTTGTACAAAAAGTAGAGTCACTATATTCAGCTTGCAATCATTGAGTTACTTACAAGTCCAAGCACCTAAGCCTGCCAAGCTCCAGGAGTCCACTGTTTCTAGATAACGCACACTATACGGGGCGTGATTGATGGGTGCGGTTTCGAAGCTAAGCGCTCAGAGAAGCACAAAAGCCTCAAATCTCAGAAACTACAGTGTTTTGCAAGATTCTACACAACAAATTTCTAGATAATTTCGATTTATGAACGTAAGTACCTTCCATTTAGACTCTGGAGCTGTCGTTCTTCAGATAATCTAGTAACAGACAGACAGACACACAGACAAAACGACTACCATAACCCTCTGCACGTGCTACGCACGCGCCGAGGCTTAATTAATATCATAACTAGACAGATGCAAGCATCTATGGGGCGAGCCTGAGCGAAGTCTCTGCGCTGCGCGACGGTGGAACCGGATGAGGTTTGTCATGTGATTTAATTTTCCATTGCGCATACCCCGATGCTGCCACTCGAATCCAACCAGTAGTCAGTAGCTCCTAGAACACCCACAATGAATGCGTCCACAAACTTGTCCACTCTGTGAAAGAAGAACCAGTCAGCTACGGCAGGGTTTTCAATGACGGCCTTGGCACGACTGGCTCTGGAGTCGGGATCTTCAGGACAGATGAGCTGTGCTAGTTCCGGCCATTGGTTGTCTGCTGCACTGAGTGTGAAGAAGATGGTAGGCAATCCAACAGTGTCCACCATGGCAACGAGACGACTCCGTTGGCGGAACCAGTACTGTTTGGTACCCCGTAGACTTACTCCGTAGTGAAGGACTTTGCTTGCAAACACTTCTCCCTCTCGACCAACCATGTCACGTAGGTCATCAACTGTCAAATGGGCGTCTCCAGGGTGCTGGCGGATGTAGATACGACCAGCTCCAAGTGCTCTCCATCGCATCTCTGTGTCAAGAGCAAAGAATCGGAATCGAGCGTGTTTTGCGAATCTCCCATCATCATATATCAACAGATGCCTGAAGTAATTGCCAATGGGAACATAATTACATCGTTGGGCAAGGAAATCTGCTCTTCCTGTTGGAAATAGAGTGGGAAATGCCATTGAGAAGTATCCCTCAGTGTTGAACTCGTTGATGGGAGCTCCTCCAATAGTGGGCCACATGAGAGTGGCAGAATTAGAACCAGATTGTCGATCTTGCACAGCTTGCTGAATGGTTTCTTGTTCTGTGCTCTGGTGTGCTGCATTTGGAACAAATGAGCTTGACAGGTGTGCTGTGTATGGATCTTCCTCCGGTACTTGAGATGACTGAGCAGTAGATGAGGGGTCATCAGGTTGAATGGATGTTAGTGAGGAGAGGGTATTATCAGTGTTAAAAATTGCCATGTTTTGTGCTTTTTTTAAAACGCTTGCTGTTCACTTGGAAAACTTCAAGTATACCCGGCCCAGTAAAGGTGTCTTAGTACTTCAAACAGAAGCAGGTAATGTGTCTTGCAAATCTGTACAATTGCAGTTGCCCCTGCACAAGTTTGTGCTATTTGTTACACAAGCATTTGAGTGCTCTAGAATTCTTTTGACCATAAAGATATAGCCTCTCCCAGTCCAGATGCTCACAACTATGACATCCTGAGCAAGCACTGTTTTGAACTGGCTATAGAAACTTGAGTAGCCCTGCACAAGTACTGCCATAACCGAAGTATAAGCCACTAGTAGCATTAATAGATCCATTGGTAGACGTTAGCATCAGAACTAAATCAAGTCCCGAGGTAAACGTAATCTCTTCTGAACGTTTTCGTGTTGATTTTTCAATTTCTTTGCCAGAAGTACACTCCATCCATTCTCTACTCGAGCAGCTGGCTGGGCCATACCGAGGTCTGTGAATAGAAATTCCGCGGACCACTCCGTAAACTATCTCGTTTCCAATCCACGTGAATCAAACAATAGTTAACACGTGATATCGATATTGCGTAATCGATTTCAATATTGCAATACCGCGTTCGAATAATTTAAATATACGGAAAGTGTCCACCGTGTACAGACAGACAGACAGAAATTTCATCGTTTACAAGACTATGTGGGGCTCGCTCAGGCTCGCCCCAATAATCTATCACACAATGTAAAGAGCTTAAGAAGGCCCTACTTCATTCAGCTGTTCTTGCATGCAGTCTATTCTATATTCCTCCATGTTCCTTTGTACAAGTTCTTCTTCACAGCAATCCATCACAACATGATCAACCTCCATAAAGTATTTGTTATGAAACATTGGACCTGAGAGTGGTCTGCCTTTCTTAGGACGATACTTCACTCTAAAAAGATCACTAACCCCAATGATACAAATATCATGGACATTTAAACTGTTGCAGCATTTATTCCAGTTTTTATCTGACTGAGTTAAGGACACCGTAAGCCAAATGTAACCGCTCACAATTGGTATGTGACCTTTCAATGATGCCTTGAAACCTCCAGGCACACCTGTATGTGTGTGTGTGTGTGTGTGTGTGTGTACCATAATTTTAGAATGGGGGTAGGAAATTTGTAGATCACCATACAATGATAAAAAGACATAACAATAATTATAGCGATATCAATAAATGTAAACTCACCAGGTATCATATAAAGTGAGGCATAAAAATTTTCTTCTGGGATAAAGGTATTTGTAAGAAATTTGTGAAAGTCAATTGCAGTTTTATTGTGTAGAATAAAATCCACAAAATCTGGAGTCAAGGAGAAGAAAATCATGTTTTTATAGAGAGTGATGTTATGTGGGATAGGTCCCAGTTTCTCTTTGGTTTGACTTAAACGATCATCACCATTAAGTTTCCACTTGTACTTAACTCGATAATGTTCAGCTTTTCTAAACGGACGTACGTTAACCCCAGAGCTTCCATTGAGGGGTTTTAACATTCGAACTATTTCTCTATTTGTACGAAGTGGTAATTCTTTTCCAGAAAGTGGAATTACATATTTCCATTGAAATCTTTCCCATAGGCCATAAAGGTCACTAAAACAGCTCAGCTGTGCATCCATAAGCGAATGGTGTCCCCAATGTACATCCTCTACTCTTTTAGGAGTGATCACATTAGGTAAGCAGTGGGAGACACTTGCAACATATTGTTTGGTATAGTCGGAGGCTTTTTTATCCAAGTGAATACAATAGACATTGTGGGGACGATAAATTACTTTCAATAGACGAATAAATTGTTGGGGATAGTGGTGCACAACAAATGCAAATGCTAGAGGAAAGTCTTTCTCTTCTTGAGAGGTATAAAAGTTTGTCGAAAATTCCTCCATAAGCCAACTACAGTTCTTGACATCAATCAAAAGTTTGTCCTTATTTTTATATGCCAAAAGTTCGCCTAGCCTTTTCATTTCAGTTTTAACTCTTTCAACTTCAGTCAAATTATTAGCAAACAGTAAAGAGCAATTTCTTGAGACAACTGGCTCCAGTACACTCACCACCCCCTGGTTCCATGCCTTGTAGCCACCACTGGGGATCTGGATGCTACAATTATTACATGATGGCAACAATCTGATTTGCCAGTGATTGGCTTTGCTTTCATGACGACGAAAACCTAACTTAGTCTGGTGTAGGCAGCCTGAACCTGGCAGTGATGATTGTGGAGATTGAATTCTGTGTCTCTTGCCAATGAGGCCATTGGATAATATGTTATAGNATTAATTCGAATATACGGAAAGTGTCCACCGTGTACAGACAGACAGACAGAAATTTCATCGTTTACAAGACTATGTGGGGCTCGCTCAGGCTCGCCCCAATAACAGCACCTCCTACTCAATCCTTCCAGGCTACCGTGTGAAGCTAGAGTGGAGCAGCCCCACTGCTGATATTGCGTCTCCCAGTCCTACAGTTTTCTCTGGTCTCTTGCACACTAGCACAGGACTGAGACGGTAATCCACTCTCCCTTTACTCCATCTCACAATTGCTGACTCAGCAGGTTTGTAGTGCACACTCTCACCACTCTTTGTTGCTGAGAGTTCAAAGTTCAGTGGAATTTTCAAGTCAAATTTCGAAGGAGTAAAGTACTCGACGTTGCAAGCTTGTAGGCCAGCTACACGAGCACCAGCCATTACAGAATGGTCACTGCTTCCCCACGGACCACCTTGCGATGTTACAATGATATGAAAGGTCAGAGAGTGGAAATGAACTCGAGTGAGCCTAGACTTGTCTCTCCTGCCAGCCACAATGCTGTATGTGTCCATCAACCAGCGAAGCAGATCGGACACCCATTCTATCCCTGGCTTCTTTGGAATGATCTCGAAATTGAAACTAGCATTGGCAGCTTTCGCAGCAGATAAGAGCTCCTGTTCGTTGAGTCCAAGGGAATCAATCCGAGGAAAGAGGGTCTCGGCAAGATGATAGAAATAGTTCAAGTCGCCAACGGTTGCTAGTTCCCAGTGGACTGGAATATGGCGAGGGATCTTCTCGAGAAGACTGGCGATGTCTTTGAGTCTCTTCCCCCAGAAGGACTGAGGGTGTCCGTCCATGAGGTGAGCACCAGATAGAATGATCAGATCGGGTTTGAAACTCTCCACAACAGATTGAAAATCTTCCAATGCCGAGAGTTTAGAATTGGATAGGTCGTGTGAGAAAATGACTCTATTAGCACAGGAGGCCGTCACAGTTCCCCATTGAGAATCTTTAGGATACTCCAGGATCATGTGCACTTCATCGTGGCTCTGTGGGGTGAAGGTTGGGGTGATAATGGAGTCGGGAAGAAGCTCCTTTAATTTAGCACCAATTGGACCAGCTAGAAGAACCTGAGTAGAGAAAAAAAAAGTTCCGTATACAAGTGTACTCTCTTCCAACCACAACTTGTGAACTGCCATTGAAAAAGTTGAGAAGTAGTAACACATCATTGGCATATCCATACCTGAATATTTGGCTCAAGTTGTACAATCTTCTCAGCCATGAGAGCACCATTGCCACCAATACTATACTGTAATCAAACAAGGAACAACAACGATATATTATCAGCAACAATTCACAACATTGGCTACTTATAGTAAATACCACGTGAGGCAGTTTAGTCGCTGCTTCGACTATCCCATTAAAGCCTTCCAAGGTCGTGTAGACTCTCTCAATGCCTGCGCAGTGTTCCATGGAGTAGCCGACCAGCTGCTCAAGATCGGAGGGGGAGGAGAGGGAGGCATGGTCTCTGGGGGGAGTGGCATTCACATTGAGGTAATCAAGTAGATCCAATGCTGAGAGAATGAGGTCCAAATTGGAATTCACTCTGAAAGAAAACACACAAAATATGTTTTTGTAACATAGCTTGTCAATTGAACCTCGAAAGACTAGATACCATGATAACTGTAGCATGTATAACAGCAAAATACTTTAGAGGTACATTCTCATAGTAGTTTAGTACCAATTCATTATTATCACATAAATCACAACAGATGGAGAAAATATTCTACTTACCCAACTGCTATTTTCTGCAATTGTCGACTTGGTTTGGCAATATCTTTCATCCAACGGTCGGCAACTTGAAGTACTAAGTCAGCTCTCTTTTGTTCGGGACAATAGAGCTCGTAAAGTAGTGCAGCGCCTATCAAAATCAGGCCATAACTCGCTTGCCGCATCTTGTCAACATGCCAAGGTTGATTTCTAAATAAAGCGCATCGCAGCGCAAAAAAGGGGGCGTAGCTGAGTGGGAGGTATCGTATGTATCTACTCACTCTCTGTGTGTTCCATGAACAATCAACTTCTTCTTTTGTAAAAGGTGAGTAGTTTTTGTGCGTCACTGAAGCTATGCAAACAATCCCAATGCCATATCCTTTCCGTGCTCCATTACCCACACTAACCGTGTTAGGCTAACCGACGCTAGCTAATAAACAATAAAACAAGATANGGTTAATAATATTGTCGGTAGGAACTTTAACCCATGGATGCCAGGAGAAGGTTCTTACATTTTATCGGTTCGCGTGTGGGAAAAAGTTCATGAACTGGGTGGCATGACACACTCCTTGATCTGACCACTACATCTGATCATGATCTGATATAATCATAGATTATAATTATCTACGATATAATGGGGATCCTCTTGAGCAGAATAGGCAGTAGCTACTACTTGAAGAAGGTAGAACACGACTCGACAGTTCTACATTACAGGAGAAGTCCAACGTGGAGATCTGTTGTTCTCTTCACAGGTAAAAATGAATTATGCCATAGATTATATATGATTTATGCTACTAGGTATTGTGTGACAACTTGCACAACCTTTTTTTTACAGTTATGATGCTTATAACACACTACATATCAACTCAGGCAGGTAATGTACTGTATAGTCTAGTCCTAGATCCCGCCTTTTCCGCCCAGCGAAAAATGGGGGTCTAGAAAAACTGGCACACATTTTGTGTTCGCTGTTCAAAATCGGGCAGAGCCAATCAGATTGCTTACATGAAGTCATTGCGTTGATTTTGGAAGTCCGATAGTCGCGAAAAATTGTTACGTGTACAACTGACCAGTCTGCAGAATTTTTGAGTGTGTGTATAGAAGTTTTGAAACCTGTTGAAACTCGAAACAACAAGCCATTGACATCGCTGAAGCTAGCGCTTTTATCTCTGATTGGAACAGATGAGAATTTATTTGTTACAAAGGCATGAGCTACATGGGTAGGGTTAGCCTGTCCTTTTGACTTGAAGCAGTCGATCATTCGGCGAAGATTATTTACTGACTACTCTTTTCTCAAGGCTATTGTTCACTGTAAAGTCGCCTGCTTGGGCACAAAAAAAAGCGATTGATTTGTGTTAAAACTTGTCGCGAAATGCAGTAAGACCTGTAATAAATTTTTGAGGTCAGGCTGCACGTGAATCATGACGAAGTTGCATTCCAGATTTTCACCAGAAGTGCACCAGTTTTTCTAGACCCCCATTTTCGCTGGGCGGAAAAGGTGGGGTCTAGGACTAGACTAATGTACTGTACTGGTATACATTGTCAATACTAAATTATTGATGTCAGCTAGGTGACAGGTGTGATCATACAATTCTGTTTTTATTGTACATGCAGAGATATGGTATCTTGGTGTACTGTGTTATGGACTAGGGGTGTATTTCTGCTACATAGGGACTGAAAAATATGAAGTAAGTTCTTTTGTATGAGTGAAGAACTATTCAATTAAAAGTGCACAATATTACTGCCAAAAGTCTACATAGCTTCCACCTCCTAGCCTCTGTCCGCCAGCCTTTTTCTACCTCAGTAAGTTAAGTATGTTGCATGCCTACTTCAGGATATAGAGTGAGTGCAATCACGTAAATGAGTCATTTCTGTATGGCAAAATTGTATAGAGTAATACAGAGACTTAGTATCACTACAAAATACTTCTGGTTTTAATGACGTTGATTGCTCCCGCTCTATATAGATCAGACACGCTAGATTTTAGCAGGCCTACCTTAATTTGCTCAGCCAGCCACTATCATTCTAACTTGCTGCATTTGTTGGTGTTCTTGGTTGTGAGTAAACAGTTTGCCCATTTTGGCCAGTAGCCATGTCAATAGCAGGAAAATCTCTCATGTATTTAGGAAGTGATATTCAACAAGAAGAAAGGAACTGTGTCACTAATGAATTCAAGACTAGTGGAGAAACATCTAATAGGATACAGAAGAAAAAGTATGTCATAAGCTATATATGATCATGAATATCCATCAGGCTTTCTTTCAGAAATTTGACTAAGGAGAGGGGAATCAGTGTTAGTGAAAAATTAGTGGGGAACCATACTACAAAGTGACAAAAACCATAAAAATACTTAGGGGGTCTGGGGGCATGCTCCCCCCAGAAAATTGTGAAATTTAAGACTCTGTGAGGTTGATTTTCCTGCAATCTGGGTAGTCACCATATTATACATGTATATTTATTGTTGAATCTATATAATTATGATAATAATACTTATACTTTAATTGTTACAAAAGTGAAGCTTGCATATCTGGAAAAAGAATAAGCTATTATGATAACTGCCCACTTTCAATTTAATGCCTTTTAATCAAAATNACTTGGGATCAATCGAAAGCGCTTGGCCTTCTCTACTCAAAAATCATACTGGTTTTAACTGGACTAGTCCTGAACACGAGTTATAGCTGGTAGAAATAACAGCTAATTTACAACTAGCCACGTGTAGTATGAATCTCATTATCTCCCATATGCTCCATACAAACCCCAAATGTTCGATAAATAGTATGTACTTCCGGGGGTCTTAGTGTAGACTGTGTAGTATTATACAATTTATATGATGCCATCACGAATGTACCTTGTACTGTACCATGAACAATCGGACTTCTACAGCTCTTAGCCTTGAAAACTAAAGACTCGAATCAAAGAGAATCTAGTACACAGCAGCCGGCTCAAAGTATGGCGACCAATGTGCAACACTACAGAACACCAGAGGCCCTGGCTTTTCAAATTCACTCTGGTGAGCTTTTGGAGGTCATCCAGACCCTAGAGCTTGTACCCAGTCTGGCAGCTGATCTAATGGGTGGGTCAGTCATAACATCAGAACTAATGAAGAGTGTTCTCGACCAATCTGTAAGAGTGTCTGTACAATCCAATGACCTTTTGCTCACGGTGATGACACACTTGGAAAACAATCCGAGCAACTTTGAAAATATCATGGAAATTTTCCATCGGCTGTTTCCTCCCAGACTTCACTTTCTGTTGGACTACATTTCAGAATCATGGGCTCAATGTAAGTATTAAATCTAGAATGTATGAAGTGATTGTTAGGGCATAGATCGGAGTATATTATCTATGGTTAGGGGTAGCAAGATCGATATACCATAATGATTTCAGCCTCATGTGTTACTGAAGCTTTAGGCACAGTATGATGCCACATCTTTCGTAAGAAAGTTAAGTGAATTCTGTATTGGTTGCAGTATTCCGGTATTCTTGTAAGAAATTTTCCAGATATGCTTATATACCTGAGTACTGGATAAGGTCAAGGGTCGTCTGAGCATAGGTGCAAGTCTTGTGTAGGTGTATCTAATTTGAAGATGCTGTATGTGTAGCAAATTTATATATGTATGATGTCAATTTCTTACTATGCAGATAAAACTAATCCCCCCAAACCCAATGACCCAAAGCCTTCCCAACAAGATGATACAGCTATATCAAGGTATTCCAGCTACCTTAAGGATCTCTATGCCCGTACCAAGCATCCTATAAGGCACAGATGGTTTCCATCTCCTTCTAAGAAGGTCATTAAACTTGCTGCAGTTGAAAAGAGTGACAAGGAAAAGGTCAACAAGAAGGTATTTTACTCAAAGTCTAAATCCCTTGATCAAATTATCCAAGACACAGAGGTCACTCCCATTGAGCTTAGTGACCTTTTGAAGACCAGTGATGGTTCTCAGCCAAGGTGTGTCATAGTTCAAGGTGCACCTGGTATAGGAAAAACAACGTTTGCTTGGATGGCATGTAGAAAGTGGAGGAAAGCTAAGCTCTTTCAGGAGTACGATCTAGTTGTCCTATTGCGTATGCGTGAGTCGTATGTTAGAGATGCTAAACGCTTGAGTGATTTGTTTCACACACACAAGAAGCTCTCTAGCGATGTAGAGGAAGAGGTCTTTTATAAGAATGGTAAGGGAGTTCTTTTCATCTTTGAGGGTATCGATGAACTGCCTTCAAATATTCTTGACGACGACAGCTCTGTTCTGATGGAGCTACTGCAAGGTGTTTTACTTCCTAATGTGACCATCATTGTCACCTGCCGACCCTGGGCTGTCCAATCTGTTGTGGAGAAGTGTGGTGATCAGATATCACGACACATCGAGATCCTTGGTTTCACGGCGGACGACATCAAGCAGTACATCTCACAATCATTCGATAGAGTGGAAGAACAAAAGGGGTTTCATCAGTACATCCTCAACCAGACCCACCTACTCAACATAATGTACATACCATTGAATACGGCAATAGCTGTGCAGATTTACCAGCAACGAATGCGTAGCAATCAACCCCTTCCCAAGACAACAACTCAGCTTTACACATCCCTAGTGCAGAGTCTGATCCTATGGTACGTGAAACGTAACCCCAAGTACAAAGACATCGAGCAAGTAAACCTGTCAACACTTCCAGAGCCAATCTCAGACCAGTTTCACAAGCTGTGTGAGCTAGCATACTCAGCCTTTACCAAGAAGTCCACTCAGGTTGTTTTCAGTGGATCTGATCTTCCTACGGGAGTAGACCCTCTCGGCCTAATGCAGTCGACTAGTGAATCTCAAGCCGATAGTGGCTCTTCAGTATCTCACACCTTCCTCCACATCACCATACAGGAGTTCTTGGCTGCCTACTATACCTCTCTACAGGGTGTGGAATTCGCAAAGGCATTTATTCTAGAGCGTTTGAGATCTCCCAAGTTTTCTGTCATTGTTCGCTTCTTAGCTGGTCTGTCTTGCATTGGAAAATCAGTCTGGCAGGTTATTTTACCATCAATGTACGACAATGGTTGTATAAGCATTAAAAGTCCTGAGTATTTACACTGGCTGTACGAAGCCCAGTCCCCTGAGCTGTGTAAACATGTGCTAAGTGGAGAGAAAGTTGATTATGTTCCGTTGTATTTTTCTTTGAGTGACATCAATGCTTTGAGCTATAGTCTACAACACAGCCCCAGCTTATGGACTCTGAACCTCGTTCTAAGCTCACCAACATGTTTCTTTGATGACGCAGTCCCTCAACATGGAGTGAGTGATGGAAGTCAACCAGAGGCAGCAGCTGCAGCAGCACGGGTCCAGGGGATGGTGATATACTCTTATGAAGGGAGTAACCACACGGTGTTGACCCTACTTAGATCCATCCCTAGTCGCTGCTTCTTAGGAGTAGAGACTATTTCAATAAACGGGTCTGCAACAAGAAGCAAAAACAGTTCAACGAATCCGAATGCAAAGTTCGATTTTCAGCTATCACCTAGTAACACTACTGTTGAAAATCAGCGACTATTGCAGTCTCTTCAAGTCCTTCAGCTAACCAATATAACTGTTGGTGATGGAGGAACAGTGTCCATGTTCCGGTCACTCCAGAGCCCACAGTCTGTGATATCGTCAATCACTCTCATTCGAACAAATTTTGGCTGTTCAGATATGACCGAGTTGTGCAAGATAATCAGTACTTCAAAAACACTCAATTATTTGAACATAGCTGACAACTCACTTACATCTGAGAGTTTAGAGTTGCTGTTTAGTTCATTGGTATCGGACGTTTCACTGAAGATACTCAAATTGTCTCAGAATACGCTATCCTCCTCCGATGTAGAGTTTCTCTCAGTAGCTCTCAGTCTCAATCACTCCCTGGAACGGCTCTACCTAGACCAATGCTCTATCGATGCTGAAGGTGCTTCACATTTAGCATCAGGACTGAGACAGAACACCACACTCACAAATCTACACATGACTTGCAACCACATTGGAGTTGATGGAGCTCGAGCCCTTGCTGACTACCTCCAGGACAATGCTAGCCTTGGTTTACTCCAGCTTCATTACGATCCATCCGTTGAAACTACTGGTGCCGAACTGTTTGTGTTATCACTACAGACGAATCAAACCCTAAAATATCTCTCTCTGGACAAGCAGTGTGAGCCTCCTCAGTTGCAACTAGCCACTTGGAGGTTCGACCAGAAACTGGTGGGCCGCAAGCAATCAATAATTGATGTAAACAGAATTGAATTCATTAGCTAAAATAATTATCACATGTACACTCGTCTGATCACATACAAAAATTCTCAACTTAGTAATGACATTCACATAATTTTTGTCTGCTGTATTAAAATTAATCTTGTATACAAAGATAATTATAATAATTAATACCTTATTCAGCTATAATAATTGACATAATATTATACATATAAATGATAGCAATATCTCTATTATGCCGCAAATGCTACAAGATTATTATTATCATTATTATTATTATTATAATAATTATATAGATACATGTGTATGCATGTAAGTGATCATGCATGATTGAATGCAATCTGCGTATATAGTCAAAAGTGCACACTCAGTACGCACAACAAAATTGTATTTATGTAGCTAAGTGTATAATGTGTAGCTCACAAAAAAAGTCATGGTAGTATCATAATTATTCTGTCATTATTGTTCCCTCATAGCAATACAAGAATCCCATTGTTGAGGACAAATGTTGCTTTACTTGAACAAATTTTGCTTGCTTTCTCCAATAATTCAAAAGTATTGATCTGCAAATATTAAAAAATTATTAATTTCTATACAAAACAATCATATATGTTCCCTCCCTTGTAGGAGTGGCATGAAATCATATGTAAGTATGTATGTGGCCAGTACCCTTGCAAACGAAGTAACAAAATCAATGCCTTCTATGCAACCAATAATTGCAAGAGACTGCTATCAATACCTCATTCTTCAGTCTTCTTTAATCATCTTTCCACTCATAGCTCTTATAATGAAGGACAGGCGAAAATTGGAGCATAGATCATGCAGCCAGTATATATGACTCACATCTACCCTAAATGTCACTCATGTCGCTACTAGTACAAGGTTCTACTTTTAAGGGAAAAATCATGGGAGGAGCCTAGGAGTTTGATAAATGACTAATACACACGTACCATACAGCGTCTGTCCAACAAGGTCCCACCATACAGAGCCATCACATGAGCAAAGATATCTCTTCTAGCGTAGGTCTTGACATTCTCTTCCCTTCTGAGACCACTGGCCAACACCTTGAGCACCCAGGCCCTCTCTTGGGAATGCTGCAGGGAACACCAAAAGAAAGCCATGGGTTTAGCAACATTTCCCTAAATAATGCACACCTGCCAGAGGTGCTGCATAACATACTTTCTATACAGATCAATTTATGCAACTGCAAATAACATTATTTTGATAAAGTCGTGGGCCGGCAAACACAGGACGCAAGATGTCTTTAATAGCAAGGTAGTGAAACAATAATTGTACTGTAACAATTAAATTAACAGCTCAATGGTTTCCTTACCTCAGCACTGGAGCTGTGCAGCAAGATGCTATGGAGTGGGAGGTCAGTAAAATTGAAGGCAGGCTTGTAAACTAGGAAATGTGCCACAATAGAATACAGCGGATTTTCTGTAGAAAAGTTTGAGAATCATAATAAAATCATATACCTTGCACAAATTAATTTTTAGTAAAACTTATGTACCAGGATGCAACAGAAGAAGTGCTGACTTGGAAAGGAATGCACCATAGTAGGAGCTCAATGACACACCACCTTTATCAATGGAGTTTCTAAGCACCTTCAATAAGAAATAGATCTATAGCAGAAGAATGGAATATAATTATAGAATCATGAACACTGTATTACTGCTATATACCTCTGCCTTTTCCTTAAATTTGCTTCCTTGCAAGTGAACCACAAACCTACTCAATGAGTGAGTACCAGCAGTCCTTACATCTTCATGAACAGAGCACAGAGACATGAACAGGTAGCTGAGACAACCATGATCAACAAACTGTCTACAATCGACTACACAGCCTGTATAGAACAAACATCACCACCGTGAGGGCTAGCACATTATATGCTAACACAGTCATTATTTATGTCACATACTGGCATCAAGCAAGTGGCTCATCAGTGGTAGCACAAAGCAAGGGTCATAGATGTCAGTTCTAGTGTCACCAGATGAAGAGGGGTCCTCTCTGAATGGATTGTGAGGCTACAATGGGGGAAACCATCTGAAATTTGAAATAGAGACTAAATTAACACAAATTTACTCACCATCAATTCAGCTTCCAATGGGAAATACTTTGCTGAAAGCTTCAGAAGTTTCTTGTCAAGATTGCTGACCACATCACGAGACCCAGGTTGTTTCCATAGCAACCAGTTCCCAACATCCTGCTTTAACCTGTACTGTTCAGCAGCAGCAGAACCCCAGAGGAAAGGCCTGTAGAAGGAACACACTAGTAGAACCTAGTAGTACATGTACACAAAGCACTATATACCGTTGATAGCCAATGGCAGCCCCATTTGTTTCATAGAGATGTAGAAGGTACAATATTCCCCTGTCTGTATAATAAATGATGCTTGAACTTTGAACGAACTGACAAGCATTCTAAAGTTACCACAATCATTTCTAGTTGCAAAGTATGAGCTCAAGAGTACACTGACATGACTGCTATCACAGACTGCCGGCATCAACTCCACAATCTGAATCATCAGCTCCACTAGTCCACCTGCGAAAGAGACTGACTTTAGAAGGTCCATTCTACTTTGCATTATTGTACTGCATGTTTGGTTAGCTGATAGCCTTTAAAACAGTATAGAAGAGTTATCTTTAACGTCAATACAGCAGTACAAATCCTCACATTTAGAAGATGACCCACAGGAATTGATGGTGCAGAGAAACTCCGAGTGAGACCATATCATCTCATACACAGTGCTCAGAGGAACGGGCTGCACACAACCATCAGAGTGAGAAGTATCGTTGGAGTAGACAACCAAGACAAGGAGGGATAATAGCTTTAGAACCACGTCAACAGCAAACCGATGTCTACGCAAAGCACCAACAAAAGCATGCAGAGAGCAATGTTACATATGACATGGCATGGTATGAACACTTATGAAGAGCTTACTTGAGTGCTTGATGTATGAATTCATCCCACTGCTTTACATCAAGCTCCAGAGGAAGGGAATCACTAGCCTAAAGGAACAAAACCACATCATCATTGTCCCACAGTAAGAGATGCATGCAACTGACTAACTTTGGTAATGATCCTTATCATCAATTCTACAGCACTGTTCTCCTCACTGGTATGTGACTCTTTGAAACACTCAGAGAACATCACAATACTCTGTTTCACAACAGCCGAACTGAACCGGGAGTCATTCTGATGACAAGCAACCTCAAAACACAGTCCAAACTGGAGTCTACAGAGGTACAACAACAATATAAATTAAACTATATATCTTGTTTGCCTTTAGTTTGAGAAGCCTACCTCGTCAATTCTCCACTTAGCAACCACTGATGGGCAACTTTCTTAAACTTTTTAAATCCTACAGTATTGGCACAACTTTCTTGAGTTTTACGTGAAATTAATTAACATGCATACCTTTTCTACTCACAGCACACAAGAATTTAATGACCTGAGATGAAGCTACCTACAGATAGATGAACTTGACAAGTTTTCTTCACAATACAATTGTTCATGCTTACTTGAAGAGAATCGCTGTTTCCACTAATGACACGGTCCAAACACAGGCTCCAAATACTTTTACAGAGATACTTGATGGACTTTCTGTGGTTACCAGGAGGGACCGTATCTGTGAAAGAAAAGTTTTGAACATGATCCTTGATAAAAGGGAGTACTCATTGTTAATTTACATACTATACGGCTGAAATTATTATTTCAAACATGATCTTCCTGTAACCAAAAGCAAGACTACCAAAGAAATTTCATGTGTCGACACATTAATAGTAGTCTGGCAGGCCAGCCTCTGTGCATGGGGAAAAAAAAGTGAGTCTGGCCAGCCAGAATAATTTTACGAGTGGCAGTGTTACGAGGCAAGCGTTTCTAGTTTATTTTTGTCACATCCAATAATCCAACCAACTGACAATGAATTCTTAAAGAATACATACATTCCAGCTCAAGCCAAGGTGATCCAGATGCTATAAGGAAGACTTGGTATAATCTTCTTGCAAGCACTCTTGATCAGAATCCAAAACAATAATCAAGCTTCTCCGTCTGACATGTACAGTTCCACAAACGGATGTTGTATAGTTGGTCTGGAGCCCGAGGGAAGTAAGTTGTCAATAGTTGTTGCATGACCACAGTCTTCAATATATTTCCAGATTTGCACTTCTAGCTTTGTGATGCACACACCATTGGTATGGGATCAAGGAACTATGGACTATAGAGATACACACTTGGTCAAATTTTTAAGTCTTGTTGTCATTCCCACATATTGTGCTTTGCACTCTTTGTATGTACAAATGGCTAGTTTAATGTGTTCGTGACAAAGACTCTATAGCAATTCTTTAAAACAAATTTCATCTTGTACTTTTTTGTTTGAGCATTAGGTGACTGATTTTGCTTAATTTATTGATTTATAATTTCTGGTGTGATCCTGTTAATTCCTGTATCCTTGTGGCAGTCTGTGACCCCATATGTATGTATACTTGTTGGTTAGTTTTCTCGCTGTGTGTTTGGATATCAAACAGGCTCATTAACTGGGAAAATAAATTCATTGTCATAGGCTCCAAATGTGAATTTTATAGTGGGGTATATAATTAAAGTGAACTTGTCCAGATATTGGTGTGACCCTCTCCAGATTAGGAAAATACTTTCAACATCAAACTGTGATATTCTTTTGGCTAGATTGATGACTAGTTCTTCTATGACAACCACCAATAGCTCACAGACAATCCTGTGCCCATTGCTGTCCCTTGAAGCTGTTTGTTATGAGAAACAAGATGCTCAAATGTTGGGATGTTTGGCTAAGGTTGTTTTGTTCAGACCATCATAGACCAGGAGGACACATTTATGGATACTAGGATGCTGTTTGAAGGGATTTAGTTTATCAAGTTGATAAAATCGATCAGTGCTATCTTTACATACGCATGATGATAGGCTTAGAAAAATAATAGCATATTTAATTGGTGTACATTGTCGAATTTTAACTCCAAATTATGAAGAAAATGGGCTGGCTAACCTATACACGTTATACACTCTCTATTCTCTTCCAGTATAAGGGTGACCTTATAGAGAGGGAGCTTGGCGAAAAAAGCCATACAATACATAGTACACTTGGATGGCAACATACCAGTTCGATTGCAGTCCAATAAAATTTCTTCCAATAGTCCAGACAGTATCCTCAGCATGTTGACACACTCTTCCTCATTGTCACTATGGATGGCCTGGCACATGACCGGGAGATACTGGGATTCAACTATATCTCTAGCCCCCGTGGAGCTCCCAATCAATAGTCTAGCAATATCAGTTCGGACCAGGCTCACTGATGTGAGGAGATACTCCAGCAATCGTCTAATCACCAGTCCATCCAGGGCGCCGGGAGTATGGCCCATCCCTTCCTCCTCTAAGAGGTAGTGAAACAATGGAGACTCTAAGAGTCTTGATGCCCGTTTGCTGGAAGAACAGGTTTGCTTCCAATTGGCTATTATTCTTTTCAACTGGTCCTTAAAAGCTGGGTCTTTGCTCAGTCTTGAGACACCACCACACGCTGTGGAAGTGTTCACCACCCCTGCTTGACACCACCAAGGATGGGCACTGGCACAAGGTGCTAGTCTCTCAGTAAGAGCTATCATATTCTTTGCTAGGAAACTCTGAGTATCTTGTTGAGTGTCACGAAAACTTGCTTGTGAAGTCAAGCCAGGAGAGTGAGTAATGTATTCCTTGAGATAGGCTAAAGTGAGAGAGTCCAGCTCCTCACAACTGTGACTGACAGTGAGTCCTACTAGCTCATTCAGAGTGGAGTCACTGATGTCCCAAGAAGAAGGGGAGGACAGCAACCACTTGGACACCGATGGATCTGCAACAACAATCAACAAAAAACAACTAAATATTTTATAACTGAATAATCTGGGGTTGCAATGTATGCTTGCTCTCTTTATACTATTTTGGCATAGGTATTATTTTTAAAATTAAAGGTATCAGATTTATACCTTGTACTTGCTGAGGTTCAGCCGTGGATCTTGAACCATACTTCTTGAGCAGTACAGTGATTGGTCTCCTCTTAGGTTTTGCTTCAGACAGGATGGCACTAGCCTATAGAGGAACACAACAGGCTCAATTCAATGTACTGAGTACACAAGCCAATGAGCACCGACCTTAGAAGACTTAGACCAGTGATTAAAATATTTCAGTATGTCCAGGTAGGAGTCCTTCCATTCACTGCATGGACACACATTGAGAATAAGCTTTATATTCACATGCAAATGACAAATGCTGTACTGGGAAAGTTTCAAGGACAAATATTCTATGAATATATCCATCCACTAAGTTATTAGTCATTATCTGTTAAATTGTTACTGGTTACCAAACGGTTGGAATGTTTTGTGGGGTATAATTATTATAACTTTCATGAATGTAACTTGTCCAATTTAGTTTTGAATATTATCTTTCACGGATGAGTACTTAAACTGTCTATTGTACCTGGGGAGATAGGTGTTCTTCAGTTGCTCACTCTCTAGCCAATGGAGTACAAGAGAAGCAAAACAGTTGAACTTCTCATCAGATGACTGAGCGAGTAGTACCTTGGCTGCCATTTCACCAGCAAATTCAATGATCACATCTACCAACATAAATATAAAGAGGAGTAACACTGGTTATACATACAACTGCTCTAGAATGTTCATTTCTATAATTGTTTTATCATATCCACCTCATATGGACTTGGGTTATTATGGAGTCACCACCTGTATACAGTGAATAACACTGTAACAGTAAGTGGACAGCAGTTGGTGTTTTAAATCACTGGTGGAATAGGAACAGATCATCACCCCATCAGCCTATAAATTACCTGCCTTGCTGTTGACTAGAGCCTCCAGGATGAGAGAAATCAGAGCATAATTAGTCCTGATAATTAGAGAAAAAAAAAACATTTGAATAAATACATGGTAGCATGTCAAATACCCGGGCTAGTTTGCACTAAAAAGTACAGCACGAAGGAGGCTTCAAACAACCAGCACTAAAGAAAGCATGTGTTATGTAATATAGGCTCATCCACCTCATATGGACTTGGGTTATTATGGAGTCACCACTTGCATACAGTGAGGAACACTGTAACAGTAAGTGGAAAGCAGTTGGTGTTTTAAATCACTGGTGGAATTAAAAATACTTGCTATTTTTATAAGCCATTTGGGGACTCAAAATGGATCAGAAGAAATTATGAGAAAAGGCTCAGATAGATATACACAACATCCATCAGGTCACTACAACCATAGCTAACACTTGAACTGTACGGTAAATGACTCAGTGTCAGTATTCCAGTATCTAAGTGAAACCTAGATAGGTACTCACCTATTCTGATAATCTTCATCAACAGATCCACCACTCTTAGGACGATCAGGAACAACTAGTGGTTCAGCCAGGACATCCTCTAAAGACAATTCTCTCGGACCATCCACTTCCATTAGATGGCTACCACTTCCACACTCAGAAATTGTGAACCTATTCACATTCTTCACAGCATCCACTAGCACAGAAGACACAAAGTTAATGAGAGTCAGTCTAGAGTCAGGGACAGCACAGGAGGAGGACTTGAAACATGACAGCAGTATCTCCAACTCCTCCTGGTCCTCACTAGTACTAGCACCACAACCAACTCCAACAAGCTGATTGTAGAAATAAATTATCATGAATTAAAATGCTTACAGATAGTACGATAGTACACTACTTTACCTTTAAGGTGAGAAGATAAGCTGCCTTGGCCACATCTTCATTTTCATTCAAGATCAGACCAAGAACAGAGGAGAAAACATTGCTACTCTATATGAAGGAAACAACCATACAATCATACTCCCTAGCTGTCAAAAGCCTGCCATCCACACTAACTTTAGATTTCCACCAGCCTTGTCCAGCTAGAGTAGCCTCATTGAGGATACAGAGGGTGGTGAGAGTGGCCTCTGGAGAGACAGACAAGGAGAGGTCATCAGAGTCAAGAGATGGAAGGAGTTTAGCCACATTAAAGTCAGCTTGCATGAAGAGGAGGGGGGACAGCTTTTGGTAGCCATGCATCACTTTGAGAGTCAGCTCAAGGAGCACAGAGGGGTTCTCTAGAAGTTCTGATAAGAGAGGAAACAAACGAACAAACAAACAGCAACAAACACAAATAACTTACCAACAACTTCTCTCAATATCTACAGCATAATATATCATGCAAATAAACTAACCAGCATTCTTAAGTCGATGGGTGGGTAGAAGACTGTCAACTGAGGAGTTGGTTTTACTGGTGCCTAACCCAGTCAGTAGCAACTGACGGAGGGATATGAGCGTTCTAAAGTCCGGTAGAGACTTCAACACAGAGTCACAATACCTCACCGGGAATGAGTCAACTGGAGCAATCACAAAATAATACCCACTGACTATTGTCCAAAATTAGGTGTAGAAATACTCATGTGACTTACTAGTAGCCAGACTCTTGTGCACAGGACCCCAAGTTTCAACCACAGTCTGTGCTCTCTTTAGAACAGCCTCCATTAGGAGGAGAGTATGAAGCTTGACCAGAGGCAGAGTGTGCTAGTGGGAACACAAGATGAGAATAAAATTAGGATGTAGACCTCAGCATAATCACTTTCATGTACCATTAGAGCAATAAGACAGGGTTCAGAGTAACTATGACAGTTAGTGGCAGTCATAGGGAGTGAGAATGAACTAAAACAGTTCATCATGATCTCTCCTCCTAACGATAATATCAACTCATCATTCTCCTGCAACATATACTGAAACAGAGAACAATACCTACACATACCTGTAATCCTTGACTAACAGCATATCTTGCTGAGGGTTGAGGAACTGTCAAACCAACAGCAATATTAACAAAGGAGGAACCTGGGTGCTGATCCAAACAGCCTTGTGCAATGATGCCTGGAATGTCCGGTAGAGCTTTGTATAGCTGTGTGTATGTGTGTGAGGGAATTAATACAAATGATAAGTTTGTTCATTAGAAGTCAATTCATACCTTAGTCCAGAAATCCATTCCCACAACCCACCTAGAGTTGGGCTGAGGTTCAAAGTTGAAATTGAGTGACTTCATGTATGAGACTATCAGGTCTGGACAGGTTGAGAGAGTCTTTACGAGCAGCTCTTGTATGAGGGGGTCATCAAGGGAGCCAGAGAGTGAGAGAAGAAGATGAAGAATCACTGGATTGTTTGTCCTGAATGAAGATCAGTACTAATATACATAGGTTGTGTGCTCAATGTGTATACCACATTATACTGATGCACTCACGTTAAGTTATATCACACAATCCATTATTTTCAAAATAAGTATCCTAACCACACCAAGTGCACCAACCTCTCAAGACCTCCTGGAGGCTCCCTGCTCTTATAACAGATACCAAGCTGAAAATCAGAGCAGAGTGTACTGAGGAGTTCAAACACAAGTATCCTGATAGAGCCCCACTCTTCTGATTGCTCTCTAGTAGCAGCTGGAGTCAGGAGCTGGGCAACCTGCTTCAGCACGTACTGGTTGAAGAAAATGGACTTTGCTTTCTTGCTAACTTTAGAGTTCAACACCACCTGCATGTATAGAGAGCACAGTGAAGTCTGTCATACTCAGTGAAACATAGATAGATTCCTTCATTTCAGTTACTGATCCTTATCAGACCACGTAGCGGATAGCATTATCAATCACATGTGGACATTCACCCAGTGAATGACACACTCTCATATGAGATAGTCATCCTGTCAGGATCTTAACCATAAGATACACGGACAAACAAGTCATTATAGACCTACTTGGTGCAGTAGGGTTGACAAGAGTAGCTGGATGGTCTCTGAGGAGTCTTGAGGGAGTAACTTGAAAAGTGAGGACAAGAATCCTAGGGGAGCAAATGATAAGAAAGGAATCAATACACAAATACATACTAGAATTCAAAAGACTGAATCCCAGCTAGCTCTCAAGATAATTCCAATGAAATTTTCAATGTGTTTACCCAAACTTTAGCACTGTGTCTTAGGTGGTTTAAACCCTGGCAGACTAAAACTTAGGTATGGCACGCTTTGTCTTGTCGGGAAGAAGATGCTGGTCATGCATTTACATGACGGGGGTATTGCCAGTACATGTATAGGCCTTGAGATCTGGTTCAGAAGTCCACTAGACTATACTGTTCCCGGTTCCAATACTAGCCAGTTCTAGTAGCTCAGTGGTAAGAGCATTCGACTAAATTCAAAAAACCTGGGTTTAAATCCCAGCTAGATCACAACGTTTTTTCCAATGAACATTTCATTGACGTCAGATCTAGTTGCAGTATTGGCAACAATCATCATGATTTCATAGAGAGTTTCATTGGCATGATAACAAAAAATTACTAAACAAACAAAGAAATTTCCCTTTGAAGGAAAAGGAAGGAAAGTGCTCCCACTAGTAGTGGTTTATTTTGCTAAGTGTAGCAAGGGGAGAGCTAGGAAGTGACTAGAAATTTCGCTGGCCATGTTGAAGTCACGTAATTTAATTGAATCACATAAAAATCTATATTGTATACAATGTGACGTCAAGGACAATCATTACCTATTTCCATTATTTCGCAATCAGCTAGCCGAAAAATTCGTTATTTGGCTACCTGTGTTTCATGTACAGCGACAGAGAAGCAGACTCCTACTGTCATCTCAAGGCTTAACAGATTAAGGTGAAGGGTAAATTGTTATTGCAATAGTGTATATATAAGTGTGACAAAAGTTCAAGGATAATACAGTGGAACCTCTTATAACGGACTCTCTAAATAGCGGACCCCTCCCTCTAGCGGACAAAAGTGTTTGCACCAACTGATTTCCCCATTGAGCTAGTATTATTTTACCTCCAAATAGCGGAAACCTCCTAACTCCGAACAACGGACAAGCTTCTTGCACCATTAGACAATTTGACTTCCTATTAACGGACAATGGGGTGTGGTTTGGGGCGTGCCCTGACAGTTGCAGTCCAGTTGAGAGCCACGGTCTAGTGTGAAGCTAGTAGCTATGGATGTAGCAGAGTTTCAATTTGATTTGTACATCCGAGGTTATCATGCATATCAACACATTTGGAACCCAGTGGCTGGAGAAAATTTACTTATCAAACGAGAACCAGATAACTCAGTAGACACTTCGGCAGTTGCTGTGTGGAAGGAAGATGAAATTGTTGGTCATGTGCCTTTCAATATTGCCCCCGTTCTCACACAGTTCTTGAGAAGAGACTGCAACCAAGGCTTTGTGGAGGTTACCGGTGAAAAGGTCAATAGAGGGGCTGGATATGGCTTAGAAATACCATGCACCTACAAGCTCTATGGTCCAAAGCCTTATATTGAAAAACTGACAGAGATAATTCAGTCGTTGCAAGCAAGAGGACTAGTTTGAGAGAATCCCTGGCAAACTGCATTGACCATAGATTATATGGAATATATAATCTATGCATTGACTCACTGACAGTTTAATTCTGAAATCAGAGATCTTTGTGTGTTTTTGTGTGCATGCAACAGTCAGGTCAATCACGTGCTGAATTTGAATCATGATCTGCATGGCTTCCACAAACCACGTGGAATGGTTTTCTGGCTGTTGTGTTGTGGCTATATAAATACATACAGCTCGATAGCTGCCAGTTTGCACAGACATGGACGATGTCCATTGGGAGGATAACTTTATGGACAGCTTGACACAAGAAGATCCTACTGAGAATGATTCAGATCCTGAGAGTGATGTAGACTTGGCACCTCCTGTACCTGTAATACAGGACTTTAAAGAAGCTGTTCAGACACTTGAACATGTACAAATTTTTTTAGAGAGTCGCAATTGCTTAGAAATGGCCACGAAGACGAGGGCACTGCTCACTGAAGTAGCAGCACATCGAGTCTCTCATGCCTTGTCCCAAACCACACTCACACAATTTTTTTCAACAGTTGATGCTGATCAAAACACTTGAACTCAATGCCACTATGTATGTGTACATAATAATAAATCGCTTTAATAATGTGTTGTCACCCTTTTTAATGAACTATTGAACTAACCTCTCAATAAAGGACACCTCTTTATAAAGGACAAAGTCCCTTGCACCAAAGTGTCCGTTATAAAGAGGTTCCACTGTAATTACTAGTATAATACTAAGTTGAAATAGTGACTAGCTACTTGATTCTACAAGTAATATCATTGAGTCATAGAGGCGGTATTAAAGTTTCAGTTTGCTTTATTGTAACTGTTGTGAAAAGAATCTGACAGCTGACCAATGCCTGTTACTACAAGATCTGGGCAGAGGTATGATCTGACTTAGTCTGTGAGTGCTGTAGATAGAACATGGTGGAGAAGAGCCTGGCGTGAATGTGCAGGAGAGAATTATTCAAAGATGAGAAATGCTAACAGCATGCGGGCAGCTTGCAGATGAATGACTAATGAAGCTCGAGCTGAGCTCCTTGAGTAAAACAAACACAACTATACACCAAACTGAAATTGGTGAGAAACCACAAATTCTTGATGGTTGTGTTACTTTATTGGTGCTGGCCCCTAAGCACAATGTTATTGACAGCATATTATATGACTGCATAAGTAATCCAAACAAAGTTTATTTTGTTCAAACTTCTTCATCGGCTTACTCAAGAAAGAGGAAAGGTAAAGAATGCTTGACGGACCCAGTGAAGAAAGATTCTACTGACATGTCTAATGGGAAACCTGGAAGAGCCTGGCGTGAATGTGCAGGAGAGAACTATTCAAAGATGAGAAATGCTAACAGCATGCGGCCAGCTTGCAGAAGAATGACTAATGAAGCTCGAGCTATCCAAAGAGAAGGTACAATTGCTAGGCGTACAGCTCACACTAGAATGACTGTAGAGCTGTCTGCAGGAGAGAAAACACTGCTGCAAGGTGAGCACCTTGCCAAAAGATGACAGAACAGCAGTGAGCTGCTCAAAGAAGATCAATTACTGTTAGCATGACTGAGCAACACCATCAGCAGACTATGGTTTCCAGAAGAGTCTGGAATGAATTACCAGTCCATCAAACTCCCAACCCTACACCTAGTACACAAGAAATACTAAAGTCTGCCCTCACTGTAGGTAAGTGTATGGGTTCAGTCACATTTACAATTAAAATTAGTATGTACTTCAAAGCTTTTATAAACGGTTTTCATGTATCACTATAATATATATATACAGAGCAGAGCTGTTGAGGGACGAGACAGGCTCCTTCTGTTATTGGAATGGAAAGGTTGCTGTGGAACCGTTACCACTACTCCCACCAGGCTGGACTGAGATGTTCAACAACCATGCTTTCAGGTCAGCCAGCCAGAACTACAAGAACTTATTCTGCCTTAGAGCAACAGGTGTATTGCATGACAAAGGATTTATCAACCAGGAGTCCTCGAGTTGTGTAAAGATCAATGGCCGAATGTAGCACCCTGTGTTACGAGGGAATGTCCGAGGAACTGTGAAGTGGTATACTTATGATCCGGAGGAAAGAAGACTGGAAGCAGCTCACTTCACTCTCAATCAAGAGTATGTGGCAGAACTACTCTGGAATGGATCAACATTTATGCCAGAAATCTAGTCACACCTGATCAACCACCTTCTCAAGATGTTGCTCTCCATCTACAATGGAATGAGAAGTCCTTTGGAACTAGCGGGTGTCCCTATTCATTGGAATGGAATTGCTGGACTGGAATACTGGACTGGACTACTGGACTCATTTTGGATTAATGCGCATGCGCAATTACTAAATTATTAGCACGTGTTTGGTCATTTTTTTTTTCCATGTGAAGTCGGAGTCACTGACAAACCGATCAACGTTGAGAGCTACAAAGCCTTGTTCATGGCGGAAAGAAGGTTGAAATTTTAAAGAATATTATTGTCCTTACTGACTGTATTTACATAGGCTGCATGGATCGACTAGGCAAGATGCAATAGTCTTGAGCGACTCTGAGTCAACAGACAGCCACGTAAGTAGCTACTCTCCTCTTCCTGTGCGTGTAACTGGTTCATCGCTCAAAATTTTATGCAAGAGAGGATTATAGGTAAGGATAAGCCAAGTTTTCAGTAACCCTTATAAGTAATTCCCTTCTTCCTCTACAGTAATGTCTTTGAGCTGCTTGATGACTCAGTTGATTCTGATGATGAAACTCTAACTTACGCTGCTCTGCCTGTGAAAAAGAAGCTGAAATTTGGGTAAGTTTGTGTAAATTTATTGCCTTCTCATTTCATCAAAATCGTTTGTTTTGTAGTGATGATAAGCTACATGTGAAACAAGAGAAGAAAATCCAACCCGTGTTTGAAATCCCACCTACAAAGTATAGTGCAGAGCATATTCTGACCATCTTGCTTGATCCAGACATAGAGGACTCTAAGATCTGCCAAGAGAAGCCAACAAATGTAACACAAAGTTCAGCCTATGTGGTAAATGTAAAAAGCCTCCAGCATCCAGATGATATAAAGAAAGACCAGTTTGGCATCTGGAAGTACTCTGGATCTCACCCTCAAGCTTATCGAGTATATCGTTCTGAAAATGGTGACATGTCGTTTGAGAAATGTGCTGTTGGTGCCACTGGATCTAATGTGGTGTATCTTCGTAGATTGCGTTGCATTCACCCATCAAACTCCAATTTTAAGAGATTGGTGCGTTTTCTATCAGGTAAATTGATAAAGTCATCACTGTTATTTTTCCTCCTTGTTTGATACTTCGCTGGTATAATGATGCTGACTGGCATTTGCAAGTGTTGTTTTTATAGCGTGTACCTGTTTTGTGTGAGTGTAAGTGTGTATGTGTGAGGGGGGAGGGTGAATACAGTCAAGCCCATTGTAATTAATAATCATAATGGTTAATATAACCATTCTCTTGCAGATGCTTTCAATAATCCACATCATCTTTGCCTCGTTGTCTATCGAATCCCTGATGATTTTGTGCCGACAATTGTACCCCATGGAAATTCTAAGGAAAAGGTGCCATTTTACCCAACTTGGCCAAGTACAATGAAGAAGATCAGGGAAGGTCAAATGAAAGGTCCGAAAGCTACAGTTGAATCAATATCAAGAGATGTAGGAGGAGTGCTTCATGCAGTAGCTCCTGGGCAGCTTCCTAGAAATGAAACGCAAGTCAGCAATGTGAGATCTAGGTCTAAGAGTGAGACTGGTAGTCTCACAGAAAGGCCTGATGATCTGTATGTGGTTATGCAGCGTGCATATGTGCAAGACCCAATGAAGAAGTTTGTTCGGGATATAAAGGCTGCTCCTGAGCCAGCAATTGTTCTTTGTGATGAACAACAGATAGCTGATCTCTTCCGTTTCTGTACGTCATCACACGAGTTCTGTGTACTCACTGTAGACCCAACATTCTGCTTGGGGGAATTTGACGTCACTCCAATCACTTACAGGCACCTTTTACTCGAGTCTACTAGGAGTAAACAGCCACCAGATCTATTGGGGCCTGTTTTGATCCACTATCGGAAAAATTTCTCTACCTATCTGTTTTTTGCTGCTTCTCTGATTGGTCAAAATCGTCAGCTTGAAGGTGTGCGAGCGATTGGAACTGATGGAGAGCGGGCATTAATTGATGCTTTTTTTACATGAGTTCAGATTTGCACAGCATCTCACATGTTCTATTCATGTAAAGAGGAATGTTAAAGAAAAGCTTCGTGAATGTAACATATCACAAGATTTATCTGACAAAATTATGAGAGATATCTTCGGCCAGAAGCTTGGTTCAGTATTCCAGGAAGGCCTTGTTGATGCAGCAAATGTCGATGAATTTGAAGAAAAAGTGCAGTTTGTGATAACATCATGGAGAAATGTGCAAACCACTAGCTCATCAGATGTTGAGTGGTTTTATCAAGTGGTTCGAAGCCAACAAGGTTTCTGTCATTAAAAATTCCATGTTGAAACCAATCAGACAAGAATGTGGTCTAGGAAACCCTCCTGAGAGCTTCACAACTAATGCAAGTGAGAGCATGAATGCCATCTTGAAACACAAAGTTGACTACAAAAAGAGTGAACTACCTCAGTTCATTGACAAATCAAAAGTAGCTGATGAACAAAAGCGAGAAGTTGAGCGTGCCATACTTTGTCGTGGGAAATGGAGGCTTCAACCTCAGTACCGGTTTCTCGAGATTTAGGAGAATGTTTGGTTTTCAATGAGCACAAAGCAACGACAGAGTCATCTATCTAAAGTTCATTCTACGGAGGTGAGACCTTGTGTTGACATCAGTATAATGAATGTCCCAGTGGTACCAGTACCATCTTGTGTGTAAACAATAGTGAGGTATGTGAAAGTTCTAACTAGCCTGTAACATGTGTGGATGGAATTCTAAATAAAGTACAACAACTTCTACAACAAGAGAATGCAATAGTGCCTGCCCCAGGTCAAACTCCTGAAGCACGAATGGTACTAAGTTATAGCAGCAAAGCTCCACATATGGTTACTCCCACAAAAGGAGGTGGATTTTCGTGTGATTCCAATTGCTTAAATTGGAAATCTCTTGGATTGTGCTCCCACACTGTTGCCGTAGCACATATTAATGACAAGCTTGATCAATTTATGTCAATCGCTAAAAAAAAGAAGAAAATTCCCAATGTCACTGCTCTTGCTTGCACCAGTATGCCTAAAGGTCGTGGAAAGAAGGGTGGTGTACCTCCTAGAAGCAGAAAGAACACTGCAACACCTGCTGATAGTCTTACAAGAGTTGAATTAAATGTTGGATCACACTTTGTATCTCACCCTCAAAGTATTGGAAGTGCCCAGTATGCCTCACAGAGCTCCAACAACTGTGGACCTATTTCAGCTATTGTCCAAGGTCCACACCAAGCACCATCTTTATTTTCTCCATATCCGTTTGCAAATTCGCCCTACTCCTATCACCCATAGGAATGAGCAGTAGAATGAGCAGCAGAATTGAAGTAGCAGTAGAATGAGCAACTTAGTAGAATGAGCAGTAGAATGGCTGTAGTTTGGCATTAGAATGAGCAGCAGAATTGCGTTATAATGAGTAGTATGATCACTGTAAAGTGAGAGAAGAATTAGAAATAGAATTGAAGTATGCAGTTGTAAATTGTGTATGGACTTCCATTACCGTAAAAGTTCTAATTACAGCGCCACCCTAATTTAAGCGCCAAACGGACTTTACGTAATTCATGCGAGTGTCCAGCTGCTTCTTTGCCTCAGTGAGTGATGATGCATACTCTTCACCATTATTTCAACAAAGCCAGTAGCAGATGTGCAACGCCTAGGCCTAGGGCTTCAAAGAGACCTGCTTCCAAAGCTCCCCCTGTGCGGCGGAAGGTTGGTAGGCCTCGCGTGGAGCCACTGGTTGAAAACAACAATGATGCGAGCTGGAATACGCTCTAATTAGTAAGCGCCACCCTAATTTAAGCGCCACTCGACGAGGAAGAAATTTTTTTGGCTCCAATTTAAGCGCCAAATGGAATTGTAATTATTTTTTTCTGGCGCTGTAATTAGAACTTTTACGGTATATATATATACTTTATTCCAACAGCGGCTTGGAGCGAACTTCTGAAGAATGTGAACCCTTCACTTATTCCTGGGTCTGTTCAGTGAGTTTTAAAATTCCTAACCATTGTAGATTTAGTTTACATGCATTCTTTAATCAGTAGTCTTGAGCAAGTGTTGTCTAGTGAGGAAGACGCAGATGTTTTTGCACGTCATTCCGAAAGGGCGAAACGAGCAATTCTCACTGATGTCCTTGGGGATGGATGCTCAGATTTAGTCGAGGCTATTATTCAGTCAGTTACGCAGGTAGGTCAAATACCTACAGGTCAAGCATTGTGTGTGAAGTACTCCTCTATTTTCATGATTATCTGTTCACATTCCTTCACAGAGCTTGAGTGGCAAAGTAACTCTCTTGCAAAGAATATTGGGCTATGAAATTGCACCTAGTAACATGAAAAAAGAGGAAGCATATGAGGTAGCAGACTGCATAATAGAGAAGAGACCTAGCGATGTAAAAGAGAACCATACTATAATAATGGAAGCAGTGGTTGGTAAAAAGTATATGAAGCCAGATTCGCAGCTAGATTTGACTAAATATAAAGATGATTTGAAGAAACTAACTGAATCGATTAACCGGCATAGAGCAAGAACCGTGCGTATAGCCGTAGAAGAGCCAGCAGGGTACATTATGCTTGGAAATTATGCAGTCAGCTTTGCAGATATACTCTGCAATGAACTATCAAAGGCTGTGATGTTCTATAACCAGCCGAAGATGGCTGGAAACAGCAAACCAGGCCAAAATCCTGAATCCGACTCTTCCATCGTTATAATACTAGGTGGCACGTCAAAAATGATACCACTTGTTGTTTATGAATACAAGCCAGTTGTCCATTCTGACCCTACGAGAGTGAGTTTCAGTGATCTCATGGAGGCATTACTACAGGCCTTCTACTGCCTCAGATTCTACAATGTCCCACAAATTATCCATTGCCTAACTGATCTGAAAACATGGCATTATTTTAAAACTAGTTGTACACTGAGTGCAGTTAATTGCCTCGCGCGCGACATTTGAATATCTGATCAGCTAACTCCATGTATTTTAAACTCTCACCTCTTGTACAGTTAGTAAGGTACCACAATGATGTCTCTGCAGTCTATGCCGGCTCATAACACACATGATTCTACATATATACGTAGCACGAGATCTCGAGCTGTGCGCGCGCACGTGTTTCGTATATTATGGTAAGGATCATCACGATCACGAGCATGCAGCTAGCTTGTTTCAAACTGGAACAATTTTTGCCAAATTGGCCCCGTTTTCATCCGGTGTTCATGATGTGTAATTGGATTTTATTTCCACAATTTTTGGCCCTGCAAGATTACACTGCCTCACGCTAAGGCGCTCGGCAATTACAAAAAGTACATCATCGGACAAAATGATCATTGAGTGGTGCCACCAAATAGAAATTGAGGGTGACTTGAATGAGGAAATTGTGACAGAACATGCTAGTTTCCTCACTACAGAAGTAAAGAAGCTCATTGATTAACTATATTAGTGTTACTAACCATTTACATTACTTTATATACTTACCCTTAAACTTTAACAAAAAGTTACAAATGCTACTTTCTGGTAAAATTGTTATTGCTATCTTTTATTGTTGACAAGTGCCAAGAGCTCTTTACCATAAATTTTACAATAACTATTAAATTTGTTTGTCTTAATTGCATTTTGTTTCCATCGTGGAAGTTGTTGGATTTTTACCGTAAATTTTACAATAACTACAATAATTATTAAATTTGTTTCCCTTAATTGTTGTAACCATTTTGTTTCCATCGTGGAAGTTGTTGGATTTTTAGTACTTACTTAGTTGCATGCTTGCCTACACACAAAAACGCTCACAAATCACTTGCAGTAGAATTAGCAGTAGAATGACAGTAGAATAAGCAACTAAATGGGTCGTAGAGTGGCTGTAGTTTGGCAGTAGATTGACAAAGAAATGAGCAGTAGAATGAGCAGTAGAATTGAAGTAGAATGAAAAGTAGAATGGCAATAGAATGGCAGTAGAATGAGCCACAAAATGCACTATAGAATGAGCAAATAGAATAATGTACAATGATTCTACTTCAATTCTGCTGCTCAATCTACTGCTCATTCTACTGCTCATTCCTTTGTTAATCTACTGCCATTCTACAGCTCATCATTCAACCACTCATTTTGCTCATTCTACTGCTAATTCTACTGCCATTCTAATGCCATTATACAAAGCATTAATGTACAATGATTCTGCTGCTCATTCAGTAGAATGGCAGTAGAATTACAAAAAAGAGTGGTTGAATGATGAGCTGTAGAATAATCCTACCCCGCACCACCAGGACCACCTGGTCCTACAGGTGACAATCCATTCTCGTTGGTGTTCATCAGAGGGAACATTTCGGTGTGTATTGGCTGCAAAGCTCGGTACCCACAGCCACCTAATGATCTCTGTATAAGACACAAAGAGTGGAGAGAGTTTGTTCCTGCAGGTAGTGACGCACCCCAAACAAAATTTGTAATGTGTACTACCATTGCAATCCGCAGTGTGTTTGGCTTAGGTGCCCACATTTCGTTCCTTATCAGCTGGATATCTCATCTGTTTCCCAGGATTTGACCGCTGTCCACAAAGATCATCTTTCGCTTAGTTTTTCCATCTTTCAATTTTAAACACTCAAAGTGATGTTCAGCTATACTGACATGTAAACTGTTGTACTGTTAACGTTGTACTGTTGTACATAAGCCTATGTGTGGACATGCATTAAACTTAGGTGTATGTACAATCATGTATAATTATATTATGGATGCTGTGACAAATAAATTAATAATTTCATCTGAGTCCAGTAGTCCAGTCCAGTATTCCAGTCCAGCAATTCCATTCCAGTGAATAGGTACACTCGGAACTAGCGGCCATCATTCACTACCTTGAGGTGGGAACCAGCTGCTTCTGAAAGAACAGTTGTCTTTCAGAAGAGATCAACGTTGCAGCTGACATTCACTCATCGACTCTATGAGTTGCTACAATACCCACTGTTTTCCCTCATTGTCACCCGCTCACCCTGTGGCTAAGTCAGCCAGATTGAGTTCTACCGACAAAGAATTCCCACTGACGGAAGATTCAACATGTCAGGACGACCGACACTATGAATCTCATTATCGACCAGAACTGTGATGTCATTCTCCGGTCAGCTGACATTTTGACACGTCTCTTCTATAAAACCCGCCTGCACTTATTGCACTCCGGCCTTTTTTCTAGCTCTCGAAAGCGAAGTTTGGCAAGTTCGATATCTCAACGACTGTATCATGGAAAGCATCTAAGCTCAGCTATCCAGCATGTCCTCGCTACCCCTATTGATGAGTGCGGGCATATCCGAGGAGCAAGCCCGTCGGCTGATCGACTTCTCCCCGCCATCAGTAGGACTGTTGGGTTTCGGCCAGAGTGCCATGCAACCCAAGGAACACGATGGAGGACAGAGTGCCTCCCAGGTGAGTCCAGTGATGACCGAGGAGCAGAGCTCTGGAAATCGAGCAGGACAGGAGCAGAGCTCCCAAGCTCAACAGGTCTCAACTGAGAACCGGAGACAGAATTCTTCCGGGGCAGAAGATCGAGATGACAGAGTTCTTTCCGCGCTGCTGAGGATGGAGGAGAGGATTGCAGCCCTGGAGACCAACAGGCAGAGCACACCTGTGTCTCCGTTTATATTTTAACGCGAAATTTTGTTACGCGAATATTTTTTAACACGAAAATTTCCCGAATTACGGTAGTTATAAGCATGTGCAGTTCAAGAATACACAATTTGCCATTGACTGCAATTCAAATCTGATTGCCACGTAAGCCAAATTTACATGAAGATATGCAAAAGGGATTAATTACGACGTCAGGTAAACAATGAAATTCCTGAGCCTCATAACCGAAAAGGCCTATTTTGGCATGTAATTGGTTAACTCTCGACACACATGCATCCTTAGCATGCAAATACTGCAAACAGATCAATTTTATCCACTATATCTACATCCTTTTATTATTAATAATATTATATTTCTATTACACAGAATATTATTTGCCTGGACACTAATGTGGTGTCATATGCATTAGATGGCTATATCCATGCACAAGACAAACACAATCTGTGTTGCATTCCTGGGTATTTCATTATAACCCAAACATTAACCCCAGTGCTTTTTGGAAACAACAAACACAATTCCTGAAGAACAAGCTAGATTTTGTAAAGGCAGCAGCAAGTAAACACCAAGTGGTAATAATGACAGCGACAGCCTATTTAGAGCTCCTCAAGTACCTCTGCCAGAGGAGGTCCGGGTTAATTGCAGACCATTTCTAAATTAACACATCACGTGTCTCATATTTCCTGGTCTTGAAATCAGACGCTACTGCTTGGAAATGAGCTAAGTTTTGTTCTCTTTCTTGTTACCTCGCTAGATAAGCTGCTTGCAATGTCCAATGCAAGGAGGTAACCATTAACAATTACTATTATAATGGGCCCTATTGCTCCCCGAAGACGGGGAGATCCTCTGGTGCATGTATCTATATATGGCAACCAAAAACTAACCAATATTAACCAATTGTACAATACTTACGATGAAAGTGGAGGTTTATGGTCAATACTGAGGATTTGCTATCACTAAAATAGTTCCCCTTGTCACTATCAATTTGTCTAAGTTTTTCCATTCAGTTTTGTATATTATTATTATTATTATCAATAGCTTTACAATAACTGAGAAATAATTAAATTATATGTTCAGTTATAGATTGATAGTTATTGATAGTAGTATTCCATGAAAGGAACAACTATTATATCTACTAGTATAGGTTCTCTACTCTTAATCTAAATATCCACTCTGAAAATAGTTGTAGGCATCTAGTTGCTTCTAAGATGACAGTTGTGAGTGTAAACACCTGGACGCTGAACAAAGCAGGCGAAGATGTTCCCATACTCCAGGGTAGGCCAAATGGACATATTGTCTCCAACATATTTAGTGTTATCGAAAAGCGAAGACTAGATACAAAGACAAACTCCAGGCAGTAGGACCCAGTATTAAAGATGATCCTTACAAACCTGAGAACTCAAACTTTTTGCAATAGTCGCTTATTTTTCAGACAGAATGTGATAGGAATGAGGCTAGTTTAAGTAGTGGCTTGGGGTTGAAAGCATGGCTTTGACAAAGTATGAAATCACTAACAAATAAGAAATCAACACAATACAGACATTACGTATGCTGTACTACATTCGATTTGATAACCTAATGGGGAATAAAAAAGCACCTGCCATTGATATTCAAGAAAGTGTACAGAAGTTAAAAACACCTTAATTTCTCTATAGTCAAACTTTATCAACAGCTATAAAACCCCACTTGATCAGGTTCCAATGATCCTGCCATGTGAGAAATATGACTTGCTAATAATTATTGCCATATTTTACCTTGCTTACTAACAGAACTCCAGTGATGATGAATCATGATCAATATTATTTGAGAAAAGACGTATAGATTTAAAAATGGTAGCTGGAATTTTGTTGATTTTCTGGAAGATGTTAGGAAAAGCAAATTGAAGAACCTATCAGTTTCAACATTCATTCAATGACATGCTCTATTGTACATGTGATAATTGCAAGACTTTTCCATTTTGAATTGTGATGGAAACTTGATTGAGGAAGAACAACGTGGCTACATATGGGTGTCAAAGGGCGTGGGGGGAGAAGGAAGCCTTCCCTCAACCAAACTAGTACCAGAACTGCCAATACCCAACACACGTGACACATCACCTCTGAAACAACTTATTTCCAAACTGAAAGTGGTGCTAAAGCACAGTTACATCAGTGGTCTTCTGGTGGTCAGTGGTGGACTACTTGCTCTCCACTATGAGAAGGTCAAGAGAATGTGCATGTACTCTGGTTGTCCAGTCGTAGTGCATGGCTGATGCACCACCAGAAACAGGAAAGTCAACAACAATTGAAGCTCTTACGAGTTTGTTTGATGAGTCTGTAGAGAAATGTTATTCCTGTTAGATGTTATATTATACCGTTGTATATAGAGAGAAAGTTATAGTTGCATTAGAGTACGTGGTTGTGTGAGTGATATATGCATATGCACTACATACTTATTCAGGTCTGAACATTAATCCAGACAGGCCCTCTCCTGCTATGTTGGCAGAACTAGCATCTGTATCAAGCATTCCATACTTTATTGATGACCCGCACAAAGCCTCACACAAGTACAACACAGCTGACATAAACAATGTCATTGTGGATTCCTTCAATGGATCCATATCTGAGAGTACGTAGACTGGGTTAACCATCCCAAAATCATCTACCATCATTTTGACAAACTTCACTCATAAGCCAATAGTACGATATGTCTCTTTTCTTGCATGTGTGTACCTTGAATTGTATTGCTGGAATTTGCTAGCTTCTACATTAATTATGAAATTAAACCTGTGGAAAAAATAATGAGGTACTTCAAAACCACCTTTAACATTTTTGCTTTAGAGTGAGTGTGTCCACAAGATCATTGCTCATACCACTCTCCCTACCTACAATCGCTAGTAAGGGTCCGAAGATGATCAGGCATTTGAAGACCTAGTTAGTCTCATTCTGAGCAAGAAAGTCTCAGGTTGTCTAGGATGGACGGTAGGCCTAGGGAAATGTTTGGAAGCCGGCATGCAGGATGTGAAAGATCGGATCAGGGGATCTAATTTCAAGGGACGCAGACTTACTATTGAAGTGAAACTGGAAAGATCGCGATATATGGGTCCTGACACCATCTTCTGAGTGGACGAAGACACCCCTGGTAATTTTGTCGCCCTATATTGTGAAATGATCACAGTCAAAGGTGGCAAGAAAGCCAGTGGGAGGTGGAAGGGTAAACAGCAACTGGCTTCTGTGGCTATTGTAAGTATAATAAATTATAGGAGTGCTTATAGTGTGAAAGAGTGTTGATGAAAATTGAAGGCTGTATGCATACTCAATTAATTTTGGAGGGAATTACTTAATGAACACCCTCTGGACATAATTTTCAGTGGTGAGGGACTCCTACATAATTAACTAACCTTCCGAACACTCCCATTAATTGCCCACCAATTACGACACCCTCTGAATATATTGCAGTGCTGCCCCGAGAAAGTAACCCCTAGACTGTCAAAAAAAATAAATAAAAAAAGTAACCCTTATGGTGAGTTAATTGGGCAGGCTTTAAATTTGGCAAATTTGCATTTTTGCGTTTGGGTGGCGGTGGCAGTGGCACTCCTCTATGGGAGATTGAAGCAGAGTGTAGGCTAGCCATTTGGAGGCAGCAAGGGACATTGGTGAAAGGCTTGGCTTATAGGAAGATTGTCTGTGATGTGGCACAAAGGAGAGGAATACACATAAATATAGAGAATAGTGTAGGCCTCCCAGTAGTGCTTGGACTCCCTCCCATTTAGCTGAAATCCAGGTGGAAGCTGCCAAGAAGCTTGCTGAATGGGAAAGTAAGATCAATCAGAAGTGGAGGCTATTATGTACAGCAGTTTCCTGGTAAGTGCAGCATGTGAGGAAGGGGTAGATGTGGATGGACTATTGAAGTTGCCTGTGGTGAAGGTGAATGAAAAGTGAAACCAAGCTTTGCAGACTGATCTACCATGTCCTGACTCCATGAAGTTGGAGCTGTAGGAAGACTTGGTGGATTAGAACCTCAGCCTCAAAGATAGAATGGGAGATGGCACCGCTGCAAGTCAATCTATGATGTATAACCTAGCTATCACCTGTATGCATGCTAATCACTATTATGATATTTGACAATGATTGTTTGTTCTTTTATGTTGTTTGTGGAAGTTATAATTATGTTTTGAAGTCTTTAATGCTGTTTCTACAACGTCAATGTAAGTATTATTGCAAGTGATGATCATGTTATCAAATGCTAAAAAAGTGAGTTATGATTAATAGACTTTGTGGTGTGAAAATAGCAATTCAGTCAATACACTGACCGTTGTGACTTCGTACACAATTCTGAAGCTAGTCAATCTTGGCTGGAGAGCCAATATGAACTTTTGCTGCGAAGTGAGATTCACACACAGCTACCCCCTCAACTGTCACGTTTGTGGAGGTACTAGTGGAGAAAACCTTGAAAAAAGTTATTCAATATTACCAAGAAATTGGGAATGCTTGATCTTCACTTGTGTCATCACGTACGCGACTGGGGTATCAGGGTGGAGCCACTTTGAATTTTGAGTATCGGCAGTTTATTTTGGTGGCAAAGCAAGTGAAACTAATCTTTCAAATCTCTCTCTCTCTATTGGCGGCAATGGAATATATACATAGTTGAAGACCCAGAATGTCTCAAGTTTTCTTATATTCGTCAAGTAATATTTGCATCATTTTAGATTGATGACCTCACTCTTAGAGCTGAACGATAGATCTAAATTTCTGAAGAGGATGGTGGCCTTGGGCTTCTTGAATGAAGAAAATGCTCCAACTTTCGAAGCCAAAGCAGCACTACCCAATGATCTGGAAACTCCACCTCTAAATGTTAGGGAAAAGACCATCATTCTATTCCATGATGAAAGTACATTCTAGGCCAATGATCATGAGAAGACCCAGTGGGGTACGAGTGATGGTTACATGGTGGTGCCTAAGAGCAGAGGGGCTGGAATAATGATTTCAGATTTTATATGCGAACGTGATGGATATCTGCGCTTGACTGATCTGGAGTTCTCTGCTGCATTAGAAAAGTTTCCTGATTAATTTTAGGGAAAAAAGATGCCAGACAATCATTGGAATACTGGGAAAACAAAAAGGGTATTGGACTTCAGAAAAGTTCATGAAGCAGCTGGAGGACTGTGTCAAGTTAGCTGAAATCAAATACCCAAAAGACGAAGGTTTCAAGGTGGTGTGGGTATTCGACCACTCCAGTTGTCATGGAAATTATGCAGAAGACGCTTTAAATGCTTCAAAGATGAATGTGAAGCCAAAGGGAAAACAGCCATTAATGAGGGATACCGTATGGAATGGCAAGCGTCAGAGTATGGTATTTTCAATTGGTGTTGCTAAAGGTCTTATCCAAGTTTTAAAAGAACGTGGTAAATATCATCCAGGAATGAAACTAGATGATATGCCAGAGGAACTAACAAGCCACACTGATTTTCTAGAAGAAAAAACGAAAATTGAACATTTTCTGAATGACAATGGCTTTGCATGCTTATTCCTCCCCAAGTTTCATGCAGAGCTCAACCCGATCGAATGATGCTGGGCACAAGCAAAGCGTTACACAAGAGAACATTGCAACTATACAATAGCTGGTCTACGTCGTAATGTGCCAAATGCACTTGAATCAGTCTCAAAAGAAAACATTAAGAATCACTTCAGAAAAGTGAGACATAATATGTTTGGTTACCTTCAAGGAAACTCAGGTGGCCCAGAGCTGGAGAAAGTATATGAAGAAGGTCTACACATCGCATCGTAGAGTTGGTGTTAACGATTGAATGTGTTTCTCTACTTTTGTGTACTTAAACTAAAAATGCTCAGTAACTATGTAGTAGATCCTCTCTGGAGTGTGTGTATAGAATTTTGTATGTGTGTGTGATGTATCTTTGATTTTTGGATTAATTTTTTGCTTAAATAGGACCAAAATGTACAAAAATTTAATGGAACAATTTTACTAAATTTGGCTCTGTAAAATTGTAGAGCCACATTAGTAAGTTGCTATTATAAAATATCAAAGCACTCCATGTCTCTTCACTAATGACTTGAAACGTGCGCACTGTTTCCAAAAGGTTAATTAAAATTAAGCTGTTACATCATAGTTGAAGTTAACTAAGGGGTGGGGCTAAGATTGGGACGTAGCTCAGTTATTGCACAATACCTGCATAGCTTATTGGCTGCCAACTACACACTACATTGGAGTGCACTGGGCTTTTATAAAAACATGCATTTTGTCAAGTTATGCCTGGTGGCACTATAACTATGTTGCTCACCAGTTAGCAAGTAACGGTACCATGTTTCAAAAAATTATCATCTATGGTTTACTTGTAGACATCTGGTGCGTTTCATCATTAATTTTAGTATGTTCCAATGTTATGTTTATGAGACACATGATGTGGCTGCCAAGTTACCACTTTTGGGGATAATCTTTGGTGATGTTATCGAATTGTTGGATCAACCAGAAGTATTTCTTCAATATCATGTTAAAATGAGCATGGACTTTATTCATAGAGTAACTCACATTGACCATACTCTAGCAAAAGTGCTAACTGGTCAAGATACGTTTATAATAGACTAACTCATTCCTCATAACTAACTGGTTAGGTTGTTTTGTGCTTAGTGTAAGCAAAGTATTGTGTCCATACGTCATTCTGTATGCAATAAAAGAAACTAATCTGTTACCAAATGAACTAAATTTTTCAGACAAGTATCACTAATATACGTATTAATACCATATATCGCAATATATGGATGATGTCATCAATTAGCTGACAGCACCCAAAATAATTACTAGCATGTTGGGGGTGGACTTGACCTTTCAACTCATATTTCTGTACCAATAGCTATCATAAAGTTATATTAAAAAACTTGTTTCACAATACATTGGAACTACATGCCCAGTTTTACTATACTTTGGCATATGATTCATCACCACACTTATGCCTTCATGGATGAGAATGGACACTGCCGAACCAACTTTCCAAAGCCACTTGTGTAAACAACATTTGTTGACGATCGAGGACATGTACACTATAAATGACACTTGTCACAAGATTAGTTAGTTGTGCCACACAACCGCCATCTTTTACTCCTAGCAGAGAGCCACTTCAATGTGGAGGTCTCCTGCACTGTCAACCTGATTATATATCTTGGACCGATGATGCTGAAAAGGAAGAGTACATCAATTAAGGCCAGATACCCGTTGACAAGTGAAGCTGCTTGGATGTTATTTGGTTTCAACATCATCCAACGAGAGTCCAGTGTCACTTGAATCCCTGTATACACTCAAGGCCAAGACTATGTGGCCTTCAGAGAAAATAGTGACCAAGCAGATGTATTGCGAAGTTCTAGTGTTTTATAGTTGGATCATTATTTTGCAAGGCCTGACGCCAGCATGATTGATGACATTAGGTATTATTAAGACTACGTGGTGTCCAACACACTACCAAACAGGGTAACAGACAGTTGGAGAAACCATCAGGCAAAGAGATGCACGTGTACCGGAGAACTAGAGAGAAGATCTTTAGGATGAACATGCTCTATCCAAGTGCTGGAGAGGCATTCTTCTCCTACTTTACACCAAGAGATATTAAAGCCGACTAACTATTTGGAGGCAGCAAGTGAAACTAGTGAAAGTCTTGGCTCAGGGGAAGATTGCCTGTGATGTGGCACAAAGGAGAGGGGTGCACTTAAATGTAGAAGATAGTGGAAGCCTTCAGCAGTGGGTAGACTCCCCCATTTAGCAGAAATCCATAAACACTCTGCATACTTCTTACTCTAGCTACGACCCCAACTTACTGTAGATATACCAATATTCATATCATGCACTTGTACACATAGCTTTGCGTGCTCATCAATAATCCTGTAACACACAAAAACAAGGAGTGGGCGAATGAGGGAAGCAAGACACACTCTTTGTAAGTACAAATAAGAAATGGTACATCTAACTGAGTGACGGTCCATCCATGAGCCTAAACCAACAACAATTGCAACAGGAGCGATCAGTTACATTGTGGGAGAAAAAGTCGATTAATTTGTAATTTCTGAAAGCTGCAAGATTTCACAATTCATGGTCTGTGATTTCAATATGCTCAAGAATATATCTTTGACTAGATGAAGTTCTACTATCAAGAAAATTGCTGACATTGCTGAGGTGAAAAAAATTGATGAGGTTTTGGAGTCTGAAGTGATGGACTACATCGATAAAGCTGAAATAAAACTTTCAATGCTTGTTGAATTACAAGGAAAGAGTTGAGCCACTTACTAAAATAGCTCTTATAAAGGGATACTTCTTCAATCAGAAGTGACCTTTTGAGGGAATTAAACCATGATGCTGTACAGCAGTTTCCTGGCAAGTGCAGCACGTGAGGAAGGGGTAGATGTGGATGGACTATTGAAGTTGCCCGTAATGAAAAGTGAAACCAAGCTTTGCAGACTGATCTACCATGTCCTGACTGCATGAAGTTGGAGCTGTAGGAAGACTTGGTGGATTAGAACCTCAGCCTTAAAGATAGAATGGGTGGCACCGCTGCAAGTCAGTATTATTGCAAGTGATGATCATGTTATCAAATGCTAAAAAAGTGAGTTATGATTAATAGACTTTGTGGTGTGAAAATAGCAATTCAGTCATTACACTGACCGTTGTGACTTCGTACACGATTCTGAAGCTAATCAATCTTGGCTGGAGAGCCAATATGAACTTTTGCTGCGAAGTGAGATTCACACACACAACTACATGAGCACACTCGTATCCACAAAATAAACATTCACTTTACTTGTTCAATAACTTTAGTAATCTTGGGAATGATTGATCTTCACTTATGTCATCACGTACGTGACTGGGGTATCAGGGTGGAGCCACTTTGAACTTTGAGTATCGGCTGTTTATTTTGCTGGCAAAGCAAGTGAAACTAATCTTTCAAATCTCTCTCTCTCTACTGGCGGCAATGGAATATATACATAGTTGAAGACCCAGAATGTCTCAAGTTTTCTTATATTCGTCAAGTAATATTTGCATCATTTTAGATTGATGACCTCACTCTTAGAGCTGAACGGTAGATCTAAATTTCTGAAGAGGATGGTGGCCTTGGGCTTCTTGAATGAAGAAAATGCTTCAACTTTCGAAGCCAAAGCAGCACTACCCAATGATCTGGAAACTCCACCTCTAAATGTTAGGGAAAAGACCATCATTCTATTCCATGACGAAAGTACATTCCAGGCCAACGATTATGAGAAGACCCGTGGGGTACGAGTGATGATTACATGGTGGTGCCTAAGAGTAGAGGGGCTGGAATAATGATTTCAGATTTTATATGCAAACGTGATGGATATCTGCGCTTGACTGATTTGGAGTTCTCTGCTGTATTAATGCATGTATGTATCTATCTTTGGTTGTTTTTATTCAGGAGTGCAATCAGTTTTTATCTGGAGATGCACTCAGATCCAAGACACGTTACAAAGCCCTGACGAAACTGGTGTTATTGGCATAGTTTGTCGACATGAGTTCCCACTCAAGTTGTATTCAATGCGTCATGGAGAGAGGTATATTTGCATGTATAGTTAACCAATGGTGTTATGAAAACCCATTTTCTTCAGGATATCATACATTGTTTATGCCCTTGAACAATTACTGGACTTCACTTATGAGCAATATAGTGATGTGAGCCTACTGTATGATGTAGCTTGTACACTTGATCGTCATCTTCAGGTGGGTAATTTTGTATTCTTGCTGGCAGTAGTGATAATTTGTGTAATTTGTGTTTTAGAAACAGGGTAGAAATGATCTCCTTGGTTATTTTCACCTGGCTGTTCCAGTCTTCCACTCGTATGGTCACAAGGTTGATTGTCAGGTTATAAGATTAAAATGTGAGGGGGCACAGGAAAAGGGACCTATAGCACCAAATCATCAAAATTGGGATTTCACCATTTTCAAAATCTATAGGGTATGGTAAAACCTTGTTATCAATTTCTTACTCAGTCATGCAATTGCACTTTGTACTATGACTTAACCACAACAGTTTATAATACTACACTAAATTTGGCCATTGTCAAAACTGTAACATTTTTACTATAGGTCCCTTTTCCTATGCCCCCTCACAAATTTAACACTTCTATAATACTAATAATTTTGTGTTCTGTTTAGTTCAAATACAGCCCAAGAAATGTTGATGGCTTTGGACTCACTGATGGCGAAGTGGTTGAAAGGCTTTGGTCATACCTCAGGAGGTTTTGTAAAATGACTAAAGAAATGCGTCCATCGCACCGTATAGATGTACTAACTGATGCTCTGTTGCATTATTGTCAGCAATCTATCAAACGCCTGGGTAAAATTAATATGAGTTCGTGAGTCAGGAGTATATGGCTATCATTGTACTTATGCTATGTTCACAATTTTCAGGACAACTGCTACCATTGAGAATGAGGAAAGCCCAGAAAATCCAGCAAAATTCCAGATATGAGCTTGAACAACTAATGGACAACTCTCCAGGTATTCATGGAATATTGCATGCGCACTACATGTGTGTTAAAATCCCTAATGATTATACAGTACAATTTAGTCCATCGCTGCATTAGAAAAGTTTCCTAATTTAGGAAAAAAAGATGCCAGACAATCATAGGAATACGGGGAAAACAAAGAAGGGTATATTGGACTTCAGAAAAGTTCATGAAGCAGCTGGAGCACTGGGTCAAGTTAGCTGAAATCAAATACCCAAAGACGAAGGTTTCAAGGTGGTGTGGGTATTCGACCACTCCAGTTGTCATGGAGCTTATGCAGAAGACACTTTAAATGCTTCAAAGATGAATGCAAAGCCAGGGGGAAAACAGCCATTAATGAGGGATACCGTATGGAATGGCAAGCGTCAGAGTATGGTATTTTCAATTGGTGTTGCTAAAGGTCTTATCCAAGTTTTAAAAGAACGTGGTAAATATCATCCAGGAATGAAACTAGATGATATGCGAGAGGAACTAACAAGCCACACTGACAAAGGCATCTAGGTGCACAAACCTTGGCACAAATACACATGTCTTGTTATGCATACAACTAAATCTCCGATAACAATCATTACAATGAAAAACAAGAATTAGTACAGAGGCTTTAAATATGTAAAACATCCAAAAAAACACAGGGTGACTGACATCTGTTCAGTAGTATACAGCAATTATAATATTATATATATATTCATGGTATGAAGGTTGTTGTTTGTATTGCATAATTATTATATAGTTTGGAATTTTTGAATGTTAATAGGAATCAGTCTACTAGTGAACTTAGATAAGAAGTTAACATCAAGACTAAATAAAGAGAGTGGACCATTTAGATTTAGATTTTGAACTCTGAAGTTGAAAGAGAACCCTGACAGGTACACTATAATGATAAAATTATTGATTTTTTTTTTGATGATAGTGGATTCTGTATTCAATTTTCATAATCATTGTTGTCTAGCCTTGTCTCTCAGTGGGTGTGTTCATCGGTCGTTACCAAAAGGAGTTGACAGGAAGGAGATGATTGAGAGTGAGTTATGACTGATCGACTTTTGTGGTGTGGAAATAGCAACTCAGTCATTAGTTGTTCTTGTGCTAACTTTGTACACGATTCTGGAGCTAGTCAATATTGGCTGGAAAGCCTATAGTGACAAGATAAACTTTGCTGCGAAGTGAAATACACACTCATATCCAAAAAATAGTCTGATTGCCTGGACGTGATATGCCCACGCTCAATTGTCTGTGTTCTACTAGCGTTCTACCTGTAGAGTCATGTGCGTGACGTGGGATCCCAGGCTCTCTCTTTCCTTACTGTTAGTGTAAGGTCAAAGGAGAGAGCCTCCATGGGTACGAGGCTAGCCATTTGTATGTTCTTATTACATTTCTTGTACTTGTATTCTATAGGATTCTACAGACAGTGAGGACCCAGGAATGGTATTTTTTTTCAATGATGAGAATATTATACACCAAGTCCTGGGGCTTGCCTCAGCACGTAATGTTGAGCCAAGAATTACACAAGGTACTTGTACATGAATGAATTAAATGTGTTGGGTTGACGGGTTGTATCTTAGCCAACTAATCTCTATGTACTGAATATGAAAACTTAGATACTGCCAGAATCTACTGTATGTGCGGCCTGTATGGCGCTGTGCTTTTTTAGGTGAATACTGTACAGCCAGAAATATTGACGGGGATTTTATTTTTTGACCATCAATATTTTTGGCTATACAGTAAACCATGGAAAACGCTATTAATAGTATGGCTTCCCATGATACAAATCTTCAAACTCTATATATTTTTCACAAATCTATAGGTGCCACGCCGGCTGACTCGGTGCAACGTCTTTATGACTGGATTGAGATTTTGATTAATTCACACGCGACGAGCAGTGAGGCATTCGTCAAAAAAGAAGATCTGTCTCAACAACGGGGTCTTTACCACCATTTGAAGCAGGAGCAATTCCAGCTCATTGAAAGCAAACTTAGTTCCCACTCCTTGGCGGATTGGATTGCTGAGATGAACACAGCTAATCTAAGTGCTGGCAGCTATTATGCAGCTGTAGGGTCAGGGACAGGAACCTTATCATTTATAAATAAAAGAATTGGACCGTTTCAAGGATAATACACACACATTTGTCATGCACTACTTGTCCACATTTGTCGTGCTTAACTTTGTTTGTCCACATTTGTCGTGCTTTTCTTTGTTTCTTGTCCACATTTGTCGTGCTGTACTTTGTTTTGTCCACATTTGTGTTTTTGACAGTTTTAGTGGTTTGGTAACGTTTCGCCTACACGCATTACGCCTAAGTTGCGTTACGCCTACCGAAGTGATAGTGACAAATCGCCTACGTGTTTTGGAAGGCATGCGCATTCGAATTTTCTTTGTTCAATTTAGTATTTACGTCATCGAGGCTGAACTGTATACTTTGCTCTGGATATTGTGTTTGATGTGCGCGCCAAAAGAGAAGGATTTTGTATAAAAGTAGCTGTATCCAGTATGTTCTTCATTCCTACCACTATCAAGCACCTGAGAACCAGTCATGCAACACTCTCTTCATTAGATTAGACAGAATTTATGGAGTTCACTAAAAACCAGCGTGGTGCCAGATCTCTACTGTACCAGGGCTACAGCTACATGACAGGCAAGGAAGAGATGGCACAGTAGTCTATTGGAGGTACACACAGAGCAGCAACTCTAAGTGCCCAGGAACAGTGACCACTGGACCAGCAGATGAGCTGCTGAGTGTAAGCAATACCCATAATCATGCCCCCAGTGAAGCACAAGTTCAAGCCACTAAAGTAGTCTCTGAGATGAAGGAGGCAGCTAGCAGCAGCATCAGGCCAATCCCCCAGCTGTACACACAGCATCTGGCTAGGCTGTCTACTTTACCCAATATGGATGAAGTCGCAGCCTGTCTCCTCCTGTCTCCCCACATACACCACTCTAAAGCTTGCTCTCTACTCTTTATATCCCAGTAATAATTATTTTTTTATTCTACTTTCCTTACAAAAAACAGGCACTGCCAAAGGAATGTCCAACGCCTGGGTTTACAGGTCCCCTACAAGGATGATTCTGATGTGCGCTCTGTTGTTCGGAGGACAGCTGCCTTGGCTTTTGTCCCTGAACACTTTGTCAGAAATGGATGGATGGGAGTGAAGGCCATGGTTCCTCAGCAACCTGTTAGTGGCATGTACGAGTTCATGGACTACTTTGAAAAAACATGGATGACAGGTTTGTTTCATCTATATAGCAACATGGAATGTTTATTGTATGGGGGATTGTAGGACCAACAACCATGTTGAGGGGTGGCACTCGAAGCTTAGGAAAAGGAAAGTGGTAATGAAGAACTACAGAAAGCAAGCAGGGAAAGTACCAACGAGAAGGGGTTCTCTGGAACAATGAAGAACTCAATAAAATTGCTCGAGAATATGTTCGCAATAATTCGTCTGTTAAGGTAAGGCCAAATATGACTAACTATGATCTCTCAAAGTGGATCAACAAAACACTGCTGCCCAACATTACACTAGAACCTGGATTCACGGGGAAAGTGTCAGTGTCTACCACTCGGCGATGGCTTCATCGCATGAAGTTTGAAGTGATCACCCCTCGAAAAGGAATCTTTATTGACGGTCATGAGAGGGATGATGTTGTAGAGTCAAGAAAACAGTTTTTGTGAAGAATGGCCAAAATTGGATTTTACCGCATCACTAATGCCCCAACAGATTCCTCTCAAGCAGCATTACCAACAGACATTGAACCACCTCCAGAGCATCGTCGTTTGAAAACTGTGGTATTTTTTCATGACGAGTACACATTTAATGCTAATGATGATCAGAACTTGAAATGGGGTATTAAAGGAGAGAAAATCATGAAAACTTAAAGCAAAGGATCAGGAATTATGGTGTCCGACTTTATAGATGAACATCATGGTTTTCTAGCTCTCAGTGATGCCGAATACACAGCAGCAAAGCAAGCAAACCCATCAATAAAGCCCTATGCAAGAGAGTTCCTGGAGTATGGAGAAGCTAGGGAAGGTTATTGGAATAGAGACAAATTTATGGCACAAATGGATCGAGCTGTGGAAATAGCTGAGATCAAACATCCAAAGAGTGAAGATTGGAGACATGTCTGGATATTCGATCACAGTAGTTGCCACGCAGCCATGGCTGACAATGTGTTAGATGTCTCTAGGATGAGTGTGCATCCTGGTGGCAAACAAAGAATCATGAGGGACACTATTTATGAAGGAAGAGTACAAAAAATGTACAGAACAGAGAGAGGTCAAAAGGTTGCAAAGGGAATGAAGTTGGTGTTGGAAGAGCGTGGAATTTCCACCACTGGAAAGAATGGAGATTGGATGCGTGCACCTCTTGCATCCCACCCTGACTTCAAAAATGAGAAGAGTATGATTGAAACTTTTCTAGTTAGCAAGGTACATATTCCTATGTTTTTGCCCAAATTTCATCCAGAACTCAATCCCATCGAAAGGGTTTGGGCACAGTTAAAAAGATACACGAGAGGCAATTGCAACTACTCTTTGCCATCTTTGCGCAAGAATATCCCTTTAGCATATGACTCTGTCACCCTCACTAACATCCAGAACCATTTTAGAAAGGTCAGGCACTTTATGTTTGGTTATCTGGAAAGATTTGTCCGAGGAAAAGAGCTGGATGACACGTTGAAGAAATACAAAGTTACTGCAAAGTCTCACCGAAGAATTGGCATTGATCAGTGACCACGCCCACATTTTTGTATACCATTATGCCTCTCTAAAACCACATACATCAATTCTGTTCACGTAACATTGTTTTATTGTTATTAAACTATATATATATCTGCTTTTTCATGCTAAAAATCTCTTCTATCTTGATGTAGTTATAATTCTTGTCAACTCTTTACAAAAATTGAAAAACTACTCCTCTTTGTCTTATATACTACCCCTACAAAAATATTTTGTAGGGGTAGTATGGCAACATTTATTTAGATGTGATGGATGTCTTTGTGGAGACTATGATACGTTTATTTCAAGGTGCTGGCTCATCAAAGCTACAAGAACTACACCCTCTTTTAAATGTGTATTAGAAGAGAACTCAACAAAACAAACTATCCAAAATATCAACAACGTGAGATGTACTCATATTTTGACAAGATCTGGTCAGTTAGAAACAATCATTTTGTTGGCTGAAACTCGGTGCAGATCGGATGTTCACACTCCTCCTATAGACAACATCCTAGCGGTCCTTCTTCCAAGGATCCTTTTCCACCACCAAGACCAGACCCACAGAGGCTTTGGAGACCAACTGACTGCCCTGAATGTGGAGCTTCATGCAGTGGACACTATACCTGAAGCCACAACTGCAAGTTCTTCTATTGCACACAATGAACCAGTTATCATGAAAAACACCCAGGTGCTAAAGCCTCGGTGCAGAAGAAGTACAACAGTCAGCAATGCATCAGCGATACTGGCTTATCATGACTCACTGTCCGAGCATCACCTGAGCTGTTTGGAATGTTTATTTGTAGCAAGTGAACCAGATGAGCTATACTTAGCAGTTACGCCATCCACTCATAGACATTTATCTATGATGCACTTGAATGCTCAGCTGTTGTCAAATAGCTAGCTATTGATATAAGGGTCTAACTGGACCACCAGTGAATAGTCAGTAGCCATGCAGCTTAGCTAGCTGGCCACACTGAAAATTTTATACACGCCAATACAGCTATACGCTTTCATAGCAAGCAGATTAACTCCTGGATGTCTTGCCAATGACCAACAACAACAGCACAGCATCTGATTCTAGAAAACGCACACCAGATTAATAGATGTGGTCTTGAAGCTAAGCACTCAAAATAAGCTCAAAAGAAGCACAAAAGCCTCAAATCTCAGTAACTACAGCATTTTGGACAGCTAAAAATATATATCTACAAGATCATTCAGATTTATGAACGTAAGTACCATCAAAATTTTCACTAGAGCTGCTTTTCTTGAGATTTGATGGAACAGACAGAAAAACGACTACCGTAATGCTGTGCACGTGCTACGCATGTGCAGAGGCTTAAACATATGGAGTATCTAAAAACTTGGGGAGCTTGTCTCATCCATGTGTTTACTGAGTGTGTCCAAGTTGAAGAAACAAAAATCTTTTCACTTTAATAAAAAAATTATGACTGCATGGGTATCTTAGCCCTAAGAAAGGATGTTGTAATTACCTGTTTGGTAGTAATAATGGACAGAGCACAACTTTGTGTCAAAATTTATAATCAAACAAGAATCACTTATAAACTCATAGCCAGCCTTGTCCCCAACTGCTTGTGATATGGGAATGCTGCTAAGGTATGTACACAGTTTGAGTTTTCTTTTGCGCCATAGCCTGGGTCTTTACTCTGAACAAACCACCTAGTCGTGACGTTTTTTAGTACAGTTACTTAAATTCAAAATCATAAGCCATTTTGTCCAAATAGCGGCAAAAAGGAAAAATGCATTGGCTGTGCAGGTCATTTTCATCTCGTCTCGATTGAAGCTCTAAGCTTAGCTAGAGGCCACACCTGCTGGTCACCCCATACATATGTAAAGTGTGTTATTCAGAAATCCCACATTTTGTTGTGTTTGAAACCAAATTGTTCTGGAAAGTGAATCTTTTTTAGTCATGTGTTTTGCAGATACACGAGGTATCAGCACTAGAGAATTTTGCTCAAATCATACTCACTCAGGGAAATTGGGGGATAATTCTCTTACTCTCTCTTTTCAACCTACCGTAATTTTTAGTGGTAATAATATAATCATTAGATATTATGAGGATAATTACACTAGAAAAAAAAGTTGAACTAGATGTAGAAGTGTCAATTATACCCAGCTGTTGAATCTGTGCTTGTTGACTCTATTGTTGAAATAGACAACTCTTTCAGAAAGTATACCAAAGCTTCTAAGGACTGTATTCACTCAAATCTCAAGAGAGAATATGAGCGATTTGTAGAATGCTGGTACCAATGACTGGGATACATGTTTGAGATGGGTTCATTGAACTAATTCTGGTTACAACAGTACTGTCATTAATTTGATTGAATATTCTGGTTTGTTGCATGATCGAACTTCTGGTATGCATTGTTGGCTAATAAAACTTAGGCTTAGAGTACATGTATGGGTGTTTTGTGATCAAATTCAACCCCCCCATGGCTGATGAGCTCGAGTGCTCAAGCATTCCGGTATACTGTAGCTGGTAAAGAGCATACAGATATCTCGAGAATATCAAATGTCAAATAGGGAGTCCATGGATTGATCGATCATGACAATTACTTAATTTGAATGTGTGACACATTGCAGACTCTAGGAGGATATCATGGCATCCGTTAGCACACCTTTAGTAAGCACAATAGTAACACTACTGAACCTGTACCAACTCCAACCCTCTTGGTACAAACAATCATGAAAGCCAAGCCTTTCCTTTTATTAAGCCTACATAGGCACATGAAGAATATTGCGGTGGTATAGCATCCACCTAATGCTATACATTAATTCCCTCTGTGTTACTTGCTTATCTATAGTGCAAAGTATACAGATGCTCAGCAGAAAGATTCACAGTCAAACTAGAAAAGTTTAACATATCTGCACCATTAGGGTTCGAAGAGTTCGTAAAGTTCACATATACTTCTGTTTGTGGGGGAACTCATGCTCATACTTAATTTTACTGTAATTAATAAGCTTTAGTTATGTAATAATGTAAATATAGCTTGACCAGTAATTTGATTTTAGTTTCCTTACAACTCATTTTTTGGTTCTATTTCTTTCACACATTTCCTCTCTTTGTCAGGGCACAAAGACACTGAGGGCCCCTCCATGTTTAAGTATCCACATTCATCATTTTATTCTAGAGTTGTTCGAGTTATTTCGAGCTTTTCAGAGTTTGAATTCTGTGTTTGTCTAACTTTTGCTTCTCTAGACTCATTTTGTATCATCTGAGCACTGCTCTCAGATCTGAGTCTATCACAGTTGTATCTAATTGTATGCTATTGCTATTTGAACTAAGATACATTCGGTTGAGCTGAACTTCAGCCAAATTGCATGACAACGATTAAGAGCATGTCTCTAGTTGATTGCTAATCAGTTTGTGTAAGTTTGCTCGGCAAGAAAGAGCTCAACACTAGGTGATACAGTATCTTCTAGACATACTGCAGGGTACATGGCTGTGTTGACGCATGCGTGATAGGTTGCCGTGCTGCAAAAACTAGAAACGCAAAGTTGTGCGAAACTGTGTTAGTTTAGTTTGAATGCATGGATAATCTGGTGCCATGTCCAGTCTCCGGGGCTAGCAGCTGAGTATTGCAATGTCTGAATGCATTGCTAACAGAGTTTGTCCAGAAAATGGTAGCAATCTGCTTTTGTCTAACCCAGTTCATATATATATATATATATATATATGTACAGCATGGATTGGTGTCCAACAAGAAGCTCCACCACTTCCACATGTGTGTCATATTTTGATCACACATGGGTGAATGGCCAATGGCATTTTGCCAGTGGAGCTATTTTAATATGCCTGGTCCATGTACAAACAACCATGTGGAAGGACGGCAGTCACAGCTAAAGAAGGTGGTTGGGAAAGCTCACCCAAACATCTACGAGCTTATCGAAGAGAGGACTAAGCAGTGGCCAGAATGAAAATTCCAATCCTGCAAAGAGGTGGCTCACAAGCCCCTAGAAGGAGACGATTGAAAGAAAAAGAAAGAAGAGTACTGAATCCAAAGACTCAAATCTACAGCGTTTTGCAAGATTCTACACAACAAATTTCTATATAATTTCGATTCATGAACGTAAGAACCTTCCGTTTGGATCACAGAGCTGCCATTCTTCAGAAAATCTAGTAGCAGATAGAAAGACACACAAATATACACAAAACAACTACCATAATCCTCTGCATGTGCAGAGGCTCTTTAGGACAATATACCGTAATCCATGGTGGGCATACATGCACACCAGGGGTTAATAACACCTGGATGCATTACAAGGGTTGTAGTGTACAATTTAGGCAGCAGTGGCTAGCTAAAACAAGTTAATCAGTTTGCTGACTCAGATATCAGCCTCTCCCTTATGTAAGGATACAAGTATCCACACAGTTTGTTAGAACACTTAACAACAACTCTTTGAAGACCAGTCAACTGATATACCAAGAGAAACCTCTTCAAACTTCAAACTATGCAAGATCAAAGAGGATATGACTGCAACTTCGTAGAGGGAGCAAACCTTGGAATTTACTTGGTGCGTTAACCATAGTATTTTTAATTCTCTTACTTCTAGGAACCAAGCAACCTTATTTGGTAGTGGAGAAATATTTCTTTACACCCAGACATGTTTTCTCTCTCCATAATTCACTCAAAATTGTCAAGGAAGTCCTTAACAAAGTCTCAGTTGACCAGATGAGCAGTCTACTCGAAATTCATTTTTCAAGGCAAGTGCTGGCATCAGGCCACATCCCCTTTTTTCAATGATGAAGATCTCTCCATAGACAATAGTAGAAGCTATGAAATATTAGACAGATCTACAAAGGAATTGCAGACAGAGAGTTTGATGTTTCTGACAGCTTAGCATTATTTGGAGCTACATATTCCTGCTTTTACCAGGGGCTGGGATCAATTTCAGCAATACCTTTAAAGTAAGCATATACGACTGGAGCAACTACACTACCACCTCTCTACAGATCTGGGTCTATTGTAGGCTAATATTACGTACAAGAACATAAAGGAAGGACCAGAATACAATTGGATTCCAGACAGTAGTAACTATCTATGTGACAATGTATACAGCTATGCAACACCACTGAATTGCCCATTGGGTGCAAACAGCCTTTAACCTCCTCATGAGTATATGTGTGTATATATTAGTTAGAAAAACTGCATGGGATAAGCTTCATTTCAGCCACTTGTACCACTAGGTCTCAGGCAAAAAGCTCATCCTTATTGGCCGGCAAGGAATGGTACACCTACCAGAGTCAGTATAAAAATTGTCAAGAAGAAACAGACTATAAAGCAACAGGAGCTATGGCATATCAATAGCTTGTAGTGTATATGTATCTAAATCAATCATTCATATACCTTCATGTTTGGGGGGCAACTAATAACTTAAAGTAGAATGCCAACATCTTACAAAACGTGGTTGACATTGATGAAAATTATCTTCTATGGATAAGAAGTGTTACCTGCAACCAAAGTAGGCCAATTCACTGATGAAGTTTGAAGTTATAAACTAAATTTACTAAACATCTACACGAACACATGAGAGGGAAATTTTGTTAAAAATTGTACTAAAATCACTGAATTTGACAAAGAAATCAAGATGTGTGATGAAATTGCACAAAGAATAACCAGTAATAGTTTTTGACATGTACAAGATGCCAGAATATTCTAAAGCAACTGTGATTGTAAAGGTCCTACTGAAATTGGATTGGATGGTGGGAAAATGAAGCAAGATGCTAGTGCGATCAGATACATGGTGGGAAGAAAATGTTGATTCACTTGTAGTTCCTGAAAGCTACAAGCTTTCACAATTTATAGTCTGTATATTTATTGTATAGAGGTTGTTGTTAAAGTATTGCATAATTGTTTGGAGTTCTTGAGTGCTATTGGTTACTTGTGAGCCAGTAGAGAAAGCAGTATCAGAAAGTGACTTTGACGTTTTGCAGACAATAGTGGTGAGGACAGACGATAGCCCATCCCAGCTAGAAATAGTTGAATTGACTAAGCAAGTGTTTCTTCACAGGCAAGTGTCAGTTTGAGTGATGACAGATAGCATGCAATGTTTTTTACATACACTTCCTCCCTCAATTTGTGGATGACCCCATGCATGAACCCATGATGCATGTGATGATAGATAAAAGCCTAACATTAAGACTAGACATGTCTGTACATGTGCACTTTTTCAAATTATTGTGGTAATCACAAATTCTTTGAAGAGGTTGTGTAGTGAGTGGTTGCTGTGATTGTGATAAGAACGCAAGTCAGTGTTCTCTAAAGGCAGAAGTAAGTGATACACTCCACTGATATTTTAACTTCCCTTCATATCGACCTGGTCAACTGGAGGCAGTACTAGCAGTATTGCATGGCAGAGATTCCCCCAGTTATCTGGCTCATGGTGGATGTTCTAACCAACAAGGCAGGCCAATTTAGGAAAATACTGAAACAAAAAAGATACATAATACGTGATGGAGCTTAAGAAGTCACGTGATGTGCACCTAAAAAGAGGCTGGGACTCCAATGGAGCCTAGCCAGCTGTAGTAGACGTGAGCTCATACACCAAATTGCATGTAGTGGGACAGGGAGACAGTACGGGAATATGCTGGCTCACAAGGAAGAAATCATACCTGAAGTCGCACATATAAATCTTCACAGTTGTGTTTGAGACAACTCCATGACAGCTAAATATTATTTTTTGTTTTCATTCTTAAGAATGCAGCAAGGATATAACCTAGAACTACACCCCCGTTCCAGGCAATTAATAGTCAAATGGTTGAGCAGAGCAACTCTACACTTAAGAAATTAAAATCTTCACTATCCTATACGAATGCTACAAACATTATGAACTATTGAAAAAAAATTTATAGAGTAGAAACTCACAAAAAAAGTTTTCATTAATTCATTAAAAGTTTTCATCCCCAAGTCTGGTGAGCGACCTTTTGTTGGATGATCTCAAAGAACTTCTTCAGTTTATTCCTCCAGTCCACCATCGTTTATAATGAGCTGTGTGATCATGAGAGTGATAGTGAGCCTCCTACTGATGATGAACTTGAAGATGAGGAATCGTCATCAGAAGATCATTAATGTACAGTTGCAACTGTAAAATTTACCTTTATTTCAGTGCTGGATACCTACTAGTTCTTTTAAGTGTATGCTATGTAAAATGTCCTAGAAAAACAATTATATTGTGCACTTCTTGTGTGCTGTATACATTGAGTCTGTAATAGTGAGTAATATATTGTGTATTGAACATTAGAATGTGCTTTATATAGTTTTATATGAATTTCAAAGGCTTCTGTAAGGTGTCCGTTATGTCATTTAGCTTCTGAATACAGTTTGGATTCTATTATTTCCAAACAACTTTAAGCCGTTAAAACTTTTTACAATAGTCATGTGGGTTGGTTCTCAGCCCCTCATAGTTATAACTGAAAGCCAATCCTCATCTCTCACACTTGAAGATTCCTCGGGTCCACAGACAATTGAAACAGTTCTCCTTGATGTCTACGTATCTCACTCTCACTCACCTAAATCTCATTAGTCACCGCCTGTCAGTCGTGATGACTCATCCACAGACTTGGTATTCATCACCTCTCGAACTTGAAGATCCATTAGTCTTTGATGACGATCAATTCACCTCTAGCAACAAAGTCACTATTTATTGGATAACTCATTCAATCGATGTTGAAGACCTTGAACTCGATATTGAAGACCCGCTTGACTCTGCCAGACAGCCATCAACATCCAGCAGACAACGCACATTAAACGAGATGGCATCAGACCATTCTAGCGATTGGATCGAGTATTTGTCTAGAGATGACACGAGGTCACTGTCTATCTCTTCACCACCTTCTGGTGAAAGAGTTGAATTTCCAGCTAACTGATGCTGCTGAGATGATAGCCAAAGTTATTGGCAAAGGTGAACGCACTGTTAGAATGTGGAGAGCTGAGTTTGTGAAGAATGATGGCAAATTTCTCGATACTCTACAACGAAAATACATGCGAAATGGAGTCCTTTGGAAGAATGAAGAAATGAATAAGAAAGCAACCAAGTTCGTAAAAGAGAACGCTTTTCTAAAGGGAGAGCCCAATCTGAAGCTAACTGGATTTACTCAATGGATCAATGAAGAATTACTCCCTAACAACTCACTCGAACCGGGCTATCCTAGGAAAGTTGGCAGGGAAACAGCTTGTAAATGGCTTCATGAGCTTGGGTTCAGTGTCATTCATGCAAAAAAAGGAACTTACGTTAATGGACATGAGCGGAAGGATGTTGTAGAATATCGATCAAAGTTCCCGAGGAAGATAGTGACATTAGGATTTCTTAACAAAGAAAATTCTCTAACTGCTGAAGCTGAAGCTGACACTACCAGATGATCCTCGAAACTCCTCCTGCAGCCGTGAGAGAAAAAAACATTATTCTCTTTCATGACGAGTCCGTATTCCAGGCAAACGACTACGAGAAAACTAAAGACGATTATATGGTTGTGCCAAAAAGTAAAGGAGCAGGAATCATGGTTTTCTGATTTCATTTCCGAGCGTGATGAATATCTTCGTCTAACAGATTCAGAATTTTCTGCTGGATTGGAGAAGTTTCCCGACTTGAAGAAGATGCAAGACAATCAACAGAATATGGTGAAAATAAAGAAGGATACTGGACATCAGAGAGATTTATCAAACAGCTGGAGCACTGTGTTAAATTGATTGAAGTAAAGTACCCAAAGGAAGAAGGCTTTAAAGTGGTATGGATATTCGATCATTCTAGCTGCCATGGTGCTTACGCAGATGATGCATTCGTTACATCTAAGATGAATGCGAAGCCAGGAGGTATGCAACCATTGATGAGGGACACTATCTGGAAAGACAAACATGGTTTTCAGTATTGGTGTTGCCAAAGGTCTCATCCGAGTATTACAAGAACGAGGTCGATATCATTCAGGTATGAATCTAAATGATATGCGTGAGGAACTGGACAGTCACTCTGATTTTCAAAACGAAAAAAACAAGATTGAACATTTTCTCAATGATAAAGGCTATGTCTGTATATTCCTACCTAAATTCCATGCTGAACTTAACCCTATTGAAAGATGTTGGCCGCAAGCCAAGCACTAAGCAAGAGAGCATCGCAACTATTCAATTGTTGGTCTGCGCTGTAACGTTCCCCTTGCACTGGACTCTGTAACACATGAGAACATCATGCAAGAATCATTATAGAAAAGTCAGACATTATATGTTTGGATACATGCAAGGGCATTCAGGTGGTCCAGAATTGGAGAAAGTTGTCAAGAAGATAAAAAAGATCTACACTCCCCATCGTAGAGTTGGATAAATGCATTTCTTGCTTTCTGTGTCCTTTTTACAAAAAGTGCTCTGTTACTTTGTAGCATACCTATTTTACATTGTATATGTTGAGTTTGGTGTTTGTTTGACTTGTCCTTGATTTTTTGATTCATTTTTGCTTTAAAATGACAGAAATTCACATAAAATCATACGAACGCTTTTGCCAAAAATTGGCTCTGTAAAGTTGTAGAAACAATCAAGTATATTTCTGTAATTAATGTCAAGCAAAAAGTGAGTCGCATTGTTTGCAAACCGTTAATTAGAATACTACGTCATAGGTAAAATTAATTAAGGGGCGGAGTTAGTATGGGCACATAGCTAAGTTGCTGCACAATATGTACCCAGGTGAAAAACCGACCACGGAAATCCGCCATAAAACTGCGGTCGCACAGTTTACCTCTAAATTACCGCGGTTTCGCGCACAAAACCGCCAAATACCCACGTGGCACAGTTTTTTTGCCAGCTGGTTTTTGGCGAGAAACCATGCTTTTTTTCCAAACAGCTACAGCTTTTCCTTCAACAAATCAATATCCGCTGAGTATGTTCGACTCCTGGCTACAGGGGGAGCCTGGTGGCATATTTTTGTGGATACGGAGGAGCAGCAAGGATAAGATACATCTGTGATGGATGCGAGGAGCAAGAAGTCATCTTGGAGATTTACAAGATGGATGGAAGATCCTGCAAAATCAGCTGTGCATTGCACATTGTCTTCATTATTGGTGGAGGCACATATGCCACTTACGTAAGAGTCTTAAGTCACTCTCAGGGAATACAGACGAGTGGACCACACCAGTTTCAGCACACCATACTTCATGTACCCCTTTGTCAAAAAAGTGGATGAAATGTGTACAGAAGCCATGGACGAAATGAAATAAAAGGACCAGAGTGAGCTGAGGTCATGGAGCAAATGGGGCTTAGATGACCAGAGGACACTACGGCAAAAATTTCACATATAGCATATAAAATTACTGCACTGGAGCTCTCCTCTTCCAAAAGCACCTCTGCCAGAGAGGACAAGCTGGCCTACAGGATATAAATTGAACATAGGGCTGGTATGGAAGACTCCATTGTCCATCCCAAACTCAAGAGGGGATATTGTAATTTCCTGGAAGCATCTCACAACGTCTTGATCAGGTTCAAAAGTAAGCATATACAACTGGAGCAACTACACTACCACCTCTCTACAGATCTGGGTCTATTGTAGGCTAATATTACATACAAGAACACAAAGGAAGGACCAGAATACAATTGGATTCCAGACAGTAGTAACTATCTATGTGACAATGTATACAGCTATGCAACACAACTAAATTGCCCATTGGATGCATAACAGCCATTAACCTCCTCAAGAGTATATGTGTGTATATATTAGTTAGAAAAACTGCATGAGATAAGCTTCATTTCAGCCACTTGTACCACTAGGTCTCAGGCAAAAGCTCATTCTTATTTGCCGGCAAGGAATGGTGAACGTAGAGAGTAAGTATAAAAATTGTCAAGAAGAAACAGACTATAAAGCAACAGGAGCTATGGCATATCAATAGCTTGTAGTGTATATGTACCTAAATGAATCATTCATATACCTTCATGTTTGGGGGACGACTAATAACTCAAAGTAGAATGCCAACATCTTACAAAACGTGGTTGACATTGATGAAAATTATCTTCTATGGATAAGAAGTGCTATCTGCGACCAAAGTAGGCCAATTCATTGATGAAGTTTGAAATTAAAAAGACACCAATTTGCACAGGTAATGACGAAGAACAACTAGTAAACTTGTCTCCAAGCACCACCTACTAAGTACTACTAAATTGCAACGTCTTGTTTATCTTGAATACTGGGAGTACTAATGCTATGTTGGATTTTCCGCTTGGAGTCCTCGGTCGTAAGTATATTGTAGTGGTAACATGCATTGTACTTATAAATACATGAGGTTGTGTTGGTGGTACATGCTCAAAATTATCAGATATGCAGACTTTTATATTAGGTGGTGGTGGTTAAATGTTGTTCAACATTTGCAATATTATATTGGTGGTGGTTGTGCTGTGTTGGTGGTGGTTTTACAAACATATATTATTATACTAATGCATGGTCAAATATTAATATTATGTGCACCATTTACCACTATAGTATATTATGCCAAGCAGTATTGGCAATGTGAGGTTTGAGGTGGAGGTTAATTTACATGTGTATGGATGAGCAGTAATTGTGCATGCTCTCCTATCCAGCTGATATTATATTTACACGGTCTCTTGAAGACTTTGGTACATGCAGTTGAGCTGTGATGATGGCAAGTGGGACCATTTCTTTCTAGATTGCCTTTGAATAGTTTGCATCTATATTAGTATAGCTGTGAGACATGGACATAATACTGTAAAAAAAAAGTTAAAAACCAAAAAAATTATTGTTTCTCAGCCCTTAGTGAAACAGAATATCAAGTAGCAAAACAGACAAAACCTTCAATCAAAATGTACGCACGTGAATTTATGGAGTACAGTGAAGCTAGAGAAGGGGATATTGGACTTACGATAAGTTCATGGAGCAGATGGCATGTGCTGTTGAAATAGCAGAGATTAGATTTTCCGAATCAGAAGCCAAAAGACATTTATGGATTTTTGATCACAGCAGCTGCCATGCTGCCATGGCTGATGGTAATGTGCAACTAAAAATATAGAGCCAAAAATCCAGTCACTTGTGCTACCTAGGTTGAAACAGATATGGGAACAAAGAGGTACTACAATAGGCTACACCACAAAGGAGTGTATGTGGACTCTTTTTGGAGTATCAAAGTGTCAAACCAACAAAGGGATGTTACGTAGCAGAAACTGTGGGTGACATGTGTTTACTATCGTATAGTAGTGAAATTCAATACAAATTTGTTTCCAGAGCATATGTACACACCTGTAGCTTGCCTTCAAGCTGAAGGAGTGCTTTGAAAACAAAGTGTTATACCCAATTCTACCCACCTATAACATACATATGTGCGCTGTAGATAGAACAAACCAGCTTTGAAAAAACTATGATTTTGACAGAAAGTCTAAAATGTTGTTTAACATTGCTGTGAATAGTGCCTACATAATTATTGTACAATAGCTGTATTAAACTTGGAAAAAATGACTTAACCATTCATCTCAAGGTAGTAATTGCTTATTAGATGAAGCAATTAAGGATTAGGTAGAAGTGTTAGAGTAGCCGATACTGAGAGGCTGGATACGACCAGCAGTAAAAGGGTTTGCTACGCGGAGAGGGTGACAGAGATTCCAGGACAGAAGAGGGGTAAATGCCGCCAATGTCAGCTGGATAGAAGGGAGAAGCCCAGATTCACCTCCTACGGCTGTGAAGTGCATTGTGTGAGATCTTGCAAAACCAACTGCTTTAACAAGTACCATATGCAAGGGTTGCCCTAGCAAATTTAAAATAGCAGTACAGTAGTCAGGTTTGGGACCATATCATGCACAGGTTAATCAATTAAGTCATGTGTAATAATAAATCCAACATCTTCATTTCAAAATAATATGCATGTTTACAGGAAAAATTAATATACAATTGTTAAAAAATTCGTCTGTTCTTCATACTACGGAAATAGTCTAGAGCTTTTCCATAGTCCATTTCATTAATTGGAGGGCCCTCAATTGTAATTCTCATGAGCATATCCAATGTTTTAGTACTTAATGAGGATCGAAGTCTAGTTTTGATCCTATTTTGAGCACTGAAAACACGTTCACATGCTGCATTAGACATTAAGATTATTAAGCAAGCATGTGCCAGCTTGATCATTCCAGGATAGATGTCACTGTAAGATTTGTACATCATACTCCAAAACTCTAAAGTGTCCATATTGTGATGCCGAATAACTAGTCTCTGAAAAGTAGGAAGTTCACCTAGGCACTCTTCTTTGCTGACTATCGGAGCAAAGTATACCCCCTCACTTTCTTTCTCTGTACCATAGTGCTCTAACAAAGTTAGTAGGTGATCTTTACAAAAACTAGACACTTCAGATGCACTCTTAGGGTATGATTTTGGTATAAGAACCTGCATACCAGTTAGCAGAGATACTCTCGGAATCGATCTGTGATATTTTGTATCACATAAGAGAGAAACTGTGCTTTAATGCTAGTGAATTCACTCTCTTCTGAGCTGCTGTGTCTACTGCTACTTGATGATGAAATTGTAAAGCCTTTATAGGTGTTATTTTTGCTAGTGTCCGACAAAAAATCAGCCAAATAATTGCAGCTGGAATCATTGATCTTCATATCTTGCAAGGTCTGTAGCACATGAGATAATTGTGTTTCAACTGTGCCAAACACAAGATCTTCATTCTGAAAAACCCGGCTTAACTTGTTAGTTTGATCGAGAACATCACACAGTAAATTTAGTGTAGCAACAAATTTATAGGACTGAAGTCTACGTACAAGTCCGTGAGCTGTATTATCACCATCTTCTGCATCTTGTTCTAAAGCTGTACGAAGTGTAGAATAGCGGCGACGTAACGTATGTACAGCTTCACCCAGACTTAGCCAACGAATTTCAAAAATATTTTTCATTTTTAGAATCGGATCGTTCAAGATTGTTTGCATTTCTCTCAATGCATGGGATTTGTTGGCTGAGCGACTATAATAAGAGTAGATGGTACTTACAGATTTTTGAAATAAAACCAAGTATGGCAAATCACTTGCAGCATGGCTGACAGCCAAAGCAAGACGGTGGTTGACACAGTGCACAGGTACACAGAAGGGGTTATCATTCAAAAGATGTGCTTGAAGACCTGCTATTCGACCCACCATTGCACTTGCTCCATCTGTTCCTAGCCCTAGTACCTTGCTGATAGCAATACACTTTTGTTCAAGTATGCTCGACAGGGCAGAATACATTGCAATGCCTGTACCATCTGCTATATCCACACACTTCACATACTTAGCTACAACTTGACCATCTTTATCAACAGCTCTACAGATGATAGCTAGATGTTTCTGTACAGAAATGTCTGTACTCTCGTCTACACCAACGCCAATGAATTGGCTTTCTTGAAGAAGCATGTCCGTCTTTTCCTCAACAACTCTATTTAGACAAAACAGAATCTCGTCAAAAATACGGTGGCTAGTATATTTGGCATTATCCCCAACGTTAAGATCATTGATCTCCTTTACACCAACCATCCGAAGGAATTCAAGGAGTGACGGATATTTACGGTTGGCGATTTCTTCTTTTGCTAACCAATACACACATTTAACAGCCAATATCATTGCCTTTTCTCTACGGATGTGAGTATGAGAAAAAAGAGAGCATAAATCCTTACAAGACTCCGCTTCAACAGCTGCCTGATGGTCTTTGGTTGTAGCATGATCATGACAGCTTTCAGTCCTGTGATATAGAATTATTAGTGAAGCTAGTATAGCATGCTGCAATTTAGCTAATATACTGTTCAATTTACCTGAAATTGGAACATCCTTTGGTGAAAGCATTGTCTTTACTATGCTTCTTACAAATTGAACAAAACATTAGCCCGCACTCATATTGAAGCCAACTGTGTTTTGTAAGCCACTTATCTTGAAACTTGAATACTTTAGATTGTGTCTGTGTCTCAGTCCTAGTCCTTTTAGAAGAAGATTGTTCATCACTAGGATCACTAGAGTCACAACTAACACTTCGTTTTTTGGATAAAAAACCGTCCAGCCCGATTTGTCTTGACGTGGCCATCTCTTCTGCTGGCACCTGGCTGAGCACATGGCTCTGACCATAAATATTAAACTGTTCAAATTATCAGAAATTTCAAAATTTCTTGTATTTTTTCAACAGTCAAAATGCCCATACTAGCTAAGAACTATGCGTACGATTTACGGGAAGTACGGCCGCTAGGGCTACCGTTGGTTGGAAAGGGTGCTCAATTGTATATGTGGGAGTTTCATGGTTATTATTTACTTTAGACTTTGAAGACCATTTGCAAGCTCATTAGTTTAGTACAAACTAGTATATTAATTACTGGTAGTTTGTTCGTTTCAATTAGATTAGCAGATCTACCGGAGATATCCCTATTCCAGCCCTTTACTTGGATCAATATTAGGCAATAAACTTTCCAACGTTATGTACATTGATTGTTTAAATTATTTCAAAGTTGTGTACATGTTAATTATGATGATCTGCAGTAAGTCTCACTGCCATGCCTTGACAATAGTCTTGCCCTGAAGTCTGTATTCGCATATGCTTACCCTTAATGTGTANAAAAAAAGAAAGAAAAAAGACCCTGTTTTTCCTTCCAAACTCCTTGCAGTGCGGCTGAGTCAGGAGGCCACACTCCACCTTCTTATATATTTTATGCTACTCAATTGTTTATGTTTCCTTTTACAAATATTGCTGTTGGTTTTAATATATTTTAATATATTTTATCGCTACTGTTTATGTTTCCTTTTTATCTGTGCCAAATACCGCTGTTTGTTTGTTTTAATTTTGTAAATTTTGTCATATAGGCCAATTGGGCTGCTGCTTTGAGCATGACATGAAAAGTTTATCTATCTATCTATAAATAACCTAACCTAAGTTTAACCTGTATATATATAAATATATACATATAATATTATATTTTGTGTTAGCTATTATTATTATGAGACCATATCCTGATACTTATTTGAGCTCAGAGGTACTTCGTATCTTCGAGTCTAAGATAAGTGCCTCTGAGGACTACCTTTCTTCAACGATCCCGCAGATATCGATCGACATAATTGACGTTCGCATAAGTATACGTCACGGCCGTACATGTACGTACATACGGCCGGCCCGGACACGTACACTTCCACGTGCAGGCGCGTAGCTACGTTGTTTCCTCGTTGCCCGGAACCCCCCTTCCAGCTTAAAAAAGGGGCGGGGCTCTCAGCTCAAGCTCGTGAAACACGCGTATCAGAGCCTGTATAAAGCTACTGGAAGATTAGAACTACTGCAAATACTAATTTTTTATGCATCTTAGCGTTTGCATAGCTTTGTTTTCAAACTTTCTGGAAGTCGAAATTTAACGAAGCTAGTGCTAGCGAAAACGCGCTAATTAGGGGGCGTGTACACCGGAAGTGGGCGTGGCACCCCCAGAATTTTTCGCCGCTTTGCGCCGGAAACCCTCTCTAAAAATCCTAGCTACACCCCTGCACGTGTGTATTATTTGTGTATGCGCATGCTCAAATGTGTCACCTTACCACGTGTATCAACAGTCAGCCAGGCCAGAAGCAAAAGAGCTTAGTTGTATTTGAAGTCACTTTGTTCTGATAGCCTCATTGCCTGTTCGAGTCAATGGAGCAGGAAGAAGAGCAGCAAATAAGCGAAAGTGTAAGTATACCCAACAGAAATAATTTACTAGTGGCATGTAAGCTTGGCCCCTAGGGAGTAGACTAGTATGTATTTTACTATGACCTATGCCATGTGTTACTAACTATAGTCAAGCTTGGCTTACCCTGTTCACACAGTTCCACAGGCAGAAACCTGCCTGACAGGATTGAAAACGAGCTGTTCCATACATTCCATGCCATTTAAATGAACATGATAGTTACTAAAGTGCCACCCCATTTTGAACTTCCTATTATGTATTGATATATCTGATATATTATTATTGTTTGCTTGAATTTGTTTTACATAGGCTTCGCAACAGTCCGGTACATCTTCAGGGGGTTCGTCTGGATCCCGGGAAACAGCAGAAAAAGAATCGTTTGCCATTGAATGGGATACACCATCCATCAAGACTGTGGGACGAGATGGCAAGAAGAGCAGCAGAGGGGACTTTGCCATTGAGTTGCAGATGTTGGTTGAGGCAGAAGCCAAAACCGGATATATGGCTACTGTAAAGAGAGCGATAGACAAGACAGAGAGGTAATCAAGTGTACACATATTATTATGATTTGTGCAGATATGTCACTGCTAGTCTAATGCTGATCTAGCTTGATAAACTATATGATTACGTGACTTGCCTGAAAATACCTTCCATTAATTTGCAGGACTTGCTTCTTCACTGTTGATTCGACATCATTCAAGGCTCAGTTCATGAGACAGCTGAACAACAGTTTTGGAAGTGGTGGAATGACACTGGCCTTGAACGAAGCTCAATTTGCTCAGTTTTTCCAGTATTTGAAGGATACTGCTAGTTCACCGTTGCCCATAAAACAAGCTGCAAAGCACATTGGTTTGCAAAACCACGAGGAACGTGTTTGGGTTTTGGGTCAAGACCTCCAAGTGAATGATTGTGGCGAAGTTATCCCAGCTAAAGATAGAAAAATTGTGTGGCACGAGTCATTCCTTGCGGAACATTTGGGAAGCATTCGATTGAATGATGTTACCCCAAATATTGTCACTCCATTGACCACTACAGTTTTACAGGAGTAAGTTGTCTGGATATAAGGTGCAATACACTGTATTTACTTATAATTATAAAACATACTTGTAGGACGGTGGATATGTTACATGATGTCATGCAGCATAATTTTTTCCCATCACTACTTATGGTTGCTGGAATATCACTAGCTTTCCACTACAACAGCCTAGTTTCAAGTAGTTTCGGGTGCCCTATAGTTGTTGCTCAAGGAGAGTCAGAGACTGGGAAGTCAAAGTCTCTATTTGTGGGACTTTCTCTAGTAGGTCAGTGTTCAGTAATTCGTATAATATATAGTATTATTGCAAATTATGGTCATCATGAAACACTCAGGTCTTGGTCGGGAATCAGCACTGGAGACCTTCACAAATGCATATGTACTAGAGAGAGCTTCAGCCTCTACTCTCCCGTTTGTCATTGATGATCCATCAAGACAGCCATCAAGAGGATCTGACATTAACGAGATTGTGGTCGACCTCTATAACCATGGCAGATGTGGTACGATGAGAAAAGGAGCTGTTTTGCCAATATCTTGCCCAGTTGTAGCAACAAACTACTCATTGTCAAAGGAAGAAAGGTATGTAGTATGAGCTGATGACCCTATAGTGTGCAACTTGTACCCTACTGGTGATATGTAAACTTTGGTGGTACCTTTGAAGTGTGACCTATTCATTCAAGTAGAAATGTACAATCTCTGCATGTGTGTAAACTATAATAGTTTCAATTTCAATTCATCCAGGGTTCAGTCCAGAGTGTGTATGGTCCACTTTAAAGAACCAAAGATACCTCCAACAACTGACGAAATGCAGGAAGCATTCGACACACTGGACGACAAACTCAATGACCTCGAGTTTTCCTCTGCCTGTGGTTGGATCATTCGTCTTGGCCAGAAGCTGATGGACAGGAAAGAAATCAATAAAATGGTGAAAGAATTCCGCGCTGTTTTCCCTGGACGGAAGGCCATAAATATGGCAATGTTAGGAGTCTGTGTAAAGCAGGTAAACTTGTATACAATATGCATGTTTGAACATATACTTCACATGCATGCATGCATGAATTTCTCTTTAGTTACTTTCGGATGCCGGATACCCAGATATGGTAGACGACATCATCCAGTATATGAAAGATACTTCAAAGTCTCAAGTCGCACCAGTCTTGTTGTCCATGGACAACAAGTCTATTGTGACATCAACAATAAGCCAAGTCATCACTGCCATTGCTGGCATGCCAGCATATGAGGTAAATGCCACAATGCACTCATTTAACTGTTGTTGATATGGCTAAATATTATGCAATTGTTAGGTTTTGAGATTCCTTCGCATTGATTTACTGGTTGCTTCCAAACCCGTTGTGTCGATTGTATTCAGTGATTTAGCTGAATCACTTAGTACTCCACCGCTAAAAATAAGACAGGCTATAATCGATGCTGGAATGGGCTTTGGAAATATAGCAAAGGATTTTCAGCACCCTTCCTTTAAAGAAACGAAGGTTATTAGAGGGATAAACAACAAGAGGCGTAAATGTGATGTCATTTTCCTTGAAGAACTGCCCGAGTGTACAGTGCAAGAGCTCAGTGCAGGTGCTACTTTCCCCCCTATTTTTGTAGCATTCATTTGCATAATGACTAACTATATATTATGTTATTCATCAGTTTTCCAAGAGAAAGAAAAGGAGTCTGGTGGTGAGGAGTCCAGCCATGCTGGCCATGTTGGTGATGGTGAGGACTCTGGCCATGCTGGCGATGGTGAGGACTCTGGCCATGCTGGTGAGGACTCTGACCATGCTGGTGATCGTGAGAACTCCGGCCATGCTAACGATGGTGAGGACTCTGGCCATGCTGGTGATCGTGAGAACTCCGGCCATGCTAACGATGGTGAGGACTCTGGCCATGCTGGTGATCGTGAGGACTCTGGCCATGCTGGCAATGGTGAGGACTCTGGGCATGCTGGTGATCGTGAGGGCACTGGCCATGCTGATGATGGTGAGGGTACTGGCCATGCTGATGATGGTGAGGACTCTGGTAAAGTCGGAGAGCCAATGGAAGAATCTGGATTTTCCGAGACCCGGAGAACCACTCGTAACACGAGGAAACGTAAGTGCTTTATGTAATCACACATGCAATATAAGTACATTATGCATGCAGGCTTGTTTAAAACATGTGTCATGCACACAGGTCGTAAGAAGTTGGCAGAGATACTACATGATGATCTGTCATCACTGTATGTTCCAAGTGGCAAACGTATGTGTATGCATGCATGCATGCATGCACTACTAATGGGAAACACTTCAATAAACATTGTTGATTTATGATAAAATTAATTGTATTACTTTCAGGCCAGAAGGTTCGCAAGTTTAATTGACATTAGCACAAGTATAATCGACAATTCGATTTTGTTGGGTTTTGTGATTCGGCTATTATGTTTCATTATCACTTATCACTTCATTTATTCATATATTTATTCGATTTGGTCATGTGCTACTATTATTGACAGTCAAATTTTGTTGGGTTACATGTAGTCATTATTATCACTTATTTTTATCACTTATCACTTTACTTACCACTTCATTTATTCATATTTCATTTCCATTTTGTCTTATTGACGGTTATATTTTGTTGGGTTACAGTCATTATTATCACTCTTATTACTCATTTATGTTTGTCCTTTGCAACCTTTAACCGGGGGTGGCCTGGTGGCTTGTTCACCATTGACTCAGACTCCCAACCTATGGGTAGGCGGTTCGAGTCCCTCCAGTGCCACAGGTATTTGTTTCCCATTTTCTCTTTCGAGCTCTGCCTAGGAGTTAACTCAGCTCTACCCCAAAAAATGAGGAGGTGAATTTCACCGCATCCTTCG
>CAXIPT010000018.1:103506-381532 GCA_964030475.1 Tethya wilhelma
TTGACACCAGAGGCACTACAGGACACCATTGACACCAGAGGCACTACAGGACACCATTGAAACCAGAGGAAACCATTGACACCAGAGGACACCATTGATACCAGAGGCACTACAGGACACCATTGAAACCAGAGGCACTACAGGACACCATTGAAACCAGAGGAAACCATTGACACCAGAGGACACCATTGATACCAGAGGCACTACAGGACACCATTGAAACCAGAGGAAACCATTGACACCAGAGGACACCATTGACACCAGAGGCACTACAGGACACCATAGACACCAGAGGCACTACAGGACACCATAGACACCAAAGGCACTACAGGACACCATAGACACCAGAGGACACCATTGACACCAGAGGCACTATCTGAGGACACCATAGACACCAAAGGCACTACAGGACACCATTGACACCAGAGGCACTAGAGGACACCACAGACACCAGAGGACACCATTGACACCAGAGGCACTACAGGACACCATAGACACCAGAGGCACTACAGGACACCATTGACACCAGCCTCGCACTACAGGACACCATAGACACCAAAGGCACTACAGGACACCATAGACACCAAAGGCACTACAGGACACCGTTGAAACCAGAGGACACCATAGACACCAGAGGACACCATTGACACCAGAGGCACTACAGGACACCATTGACACCAGAGGCACTACAGGACACCGTTGAAACCAGAGGACACCATAGACACCAGAGGCACTACAGGACACCATAGACACCAGAGGCACTACAGGACACCATTGAAACCAGAGGACACCATAGACACCAGAGGCACTACAGGACACCATAGACACCAGAGGCACTACAGGACACCATTGAAACCAGAGGATACCATAGACAGCAATAGCACCATATATTATATATAACTAAGTAACAGTATCAATATATGTATATATGTATGTAAATTTGCTGATACAGCATATTTCATGACTCTTAAATAGAGTAACAACCAAAAAAGGGAACCACTTAATTCATCTAAGCATGGTTTTAAAACAGCTAAGAATGAATTTGTGCATGTTTTTTCTTCTAGTGAATCAGATGAAGAAGGTACATACGTACATGTAATTATTATGTGATTCATCTATGTAGATACAAGACAAAAGTATTTTGAGTTTATAGCAAACATTAAAATTTAATTGTTCAGTCATAAATCCCTGTACTGTATTGTCACTCTTGTACTGCATGTATATATTGTGTACATTTAGCCTTCTATTCTTATTTCCTGTACAGTTTATCCTGAGCTTTGAACTTGAGTCAGAGAGTTGGGACTAACAGTGACGTGCAGATGAAAGAGTATTGCTGAACAACTTTTGGTTGTTTGCAAGCCACATGTCGGCTACGAATCAGCTGCTCAGACAATATTTTTTTACTGTGCAAAATGGTTTGCAAGATACTTGTGTTTTAAGCCAAAAGGGTGAATGGAATTTAAATGCGGAGAACTTTGTGCAGATATCATATTCATTGAGCCAGACCATTGGGCTTGTGTCTCGAACAAGTTTTCATCTCCTGAGACTGTGGACTTGTACAACTCCCTACACACCATTCCATGTGAAACCGGTGGTATTGCCAAACAAGTGTGTCTAATGCTTTAACTATGCTGCTCATTTGTGACTATTAATGTTGCTATGTTAGTAGACAGGACAGTTTCGACGATTGCGGACTGTTTGCTATTGCTATGAGCTATGATTTGTGCTGTGGAATTGATCCTACTGGAAGAAATTAAATACACTCAAGGGTGTATGCATGAGCACTTGCACTCATCCTTTCAGAAAAGAGCCTTGTCATCTTTTCTGGCTTTGAAAAGACATGTGACAAACTGAGTAGCCTACACTGTTAAATTTTGTAACAGTGTAGCTGAAGAAGGGAGAATGACATGCTGTAATGGGTGTCAGGTGTGGTACCACGAGAGTTGCATGCCTATAGCTGTACCTTCAGATGTGTTGGAAGCCGAAGATGACTCTATTGAGTGGTTTTGTTCTCTTTGTTGATGATTGCTTTGCAATGTTTCTATAATAAAAATTATAGCAATGAAATAATATTATTAATAAATGGTACGTGGTCACGTGAGCAAGCCACACCCCTAACCTATTATTGAGGTGCACGGTCATGCATGTATCGTGTTCGGAAGTATCAACAGAGTGTACGGAGAGGACTTGACACTTCAACGTATTTAAGTACAGGCCCTTAGCTTTGACTACATGTAGCAATTGTGCAGTTGTCTGCGAAAAGTGTTCGTCAGCAGCCTGTCCGTTTACAGATGGGTATTGTCTGATTTACACATTAGTCAGTTGGTAGTGTTCTGAGCTGCTTATGGAACTCGAGTCTTTTTTGTTTCTGTGTCATCCCCGGCTACTACAATATGGGTGCTTTGACAATTCTGGCTCATGCTTTGGGGAGAATTGCTGACAATCCTCTCATGTACTTTTATGAAGAATATGATGGCGTATAAGTAAGTAGTTATAAAGTGATTATATACATGACTGTACAATTAAATAAATGTGCAGGAGGTTGTAACTGTGGATGATGCTATCAAGAAGGAGCCACTCCGAAATTCTCCAAGATTGGCAGCATTGAAAAACGACCAAAGTGCAACACAATACTTTGTGTTTGTAGAGCAAAAAGTTCTATGTGAAGTGTCATCACTTCAGATGGCCTTATTTATAACTTTTAGCCTGTATTATGTTTTTAACCTTCAGTATCCAAAGAAAGCTCTAGGCCTTTTTTTGTTTTTTCAGGATTATGTGCTTGGTATACCTGATTCCACCAAACGACCAAGTACATATTTGGCAGTAATGTCTGACATAAAAGCTCATGTAAACTAGCTACAATTATTAGCTGAAGTTGACTCCCATTATAATCAATGACATGATCATTGTGAATTTATCTTATTCTTATGATGATTGTACATTATTATTCATTAATATTACTGTTGCTATGGATACAAATTTAATTTAGTGGTATAGTGTGGGGGTTATTATGTAATATGGTTGGTGGAATTGACTAAAATTATATGGGTTATAATAAAGCACTTCAATAGCTGCTAGGTTGCCTAAGTTTTAGTTGTTTTAACTGAACCGTCTGGGTTACTGCATCTGTTTTTCTTTGGTTATAAAGTAACTGTTGGTTTGCAGTAAGGTAAAATCAACCCAAAAGTTGAAGATATATAATTAACCATCCAGATTGGTCGTTTTAACCAAAAACTTTGGTTGCTTTTAACCACTATTTTTGTGGTTGACTTAACCACAACAACAAACTGGTTATAATAACCAATACAATGGGTTAGCTGAATTGCAAGCACTTTAACCCATATTTTTGGGTTGATATAACCCATTTGTTTTTTCAGTGTAGCTATACTGCACCTGGAGCTCTGCTCACTGGTGGAGCTCAATAGCCTTTTTTGGACAGGCTTAATNGGAGCAGCTACACTACCACCTCTCTACAGATCTGGGTCTATTGTAGGCTAATATTACGTACAAGAGCACAAAGGAAGGACCAGAATACAATTGGATTCCAGACAGTAGTAACTATCTATGTGACAATGTATACAGCTATGCAACACAACTAAATTGCCCATTGGGTGCAAAACAGCCATTAACCTCCTCACGAGTATATGTGTGTATATATAGTTAGAAAAACTGCATGGGATAAGCTTCATTTAAGCCACTTGTACCACTAGGTCTCAGGCAAAAAACTCATTCTTATTTGCCGGCAAGGAATGGTACACCTACCAGAGTCAGTATAAAAACTGTCAAGAAGAAACAGACTATAAAGCAACAGGAGCTATGGCATATCAATAGCTTGTAGTGTATATGTACCTAAATCAATCATTCATATACCTTCATGTTTGGGGGACGACTAATAACTCAAAGAAGAATACCAACATCTTACAAAAACGTGGTTGACATTGATGAAAATTATCTTCTATGAATAAGAAGTGTTATCTGCGACCAAAGTAGGCCAATTCATTGACGAAGTTTGAAATTAAAAAGACACCAATTTGCATAGGTAATGACGAAGAACAACTAGTAAACTTGTCTCCAAGCACCACCTACTAAGTACTACTAAATTGCAACGTCTTGTTTATCTTGAATACTGGGAGTACTAATGCTATGTTGGATTTTCCGCTTGGAGTCCTCGGTCGTAAGTATATTGTAGTGGTAACATGCATTGTACTTATAAATACATGAGGCTGTGTTGGTGGTACGTGCTCAAAATTATCAGAAATGCAGACTTTTATATTAGGTGGTGGTGGTTAAATGTTGTTCAACATTTGCAATATTATATTGGTGGTGGTTGTGTTGTGTTGGTGGTGGTTTTACAAGCATATATTATTATACTAATGCATGATCAAATATTAATATGTGCACCATTTACCACTATAGTATATTATGCCAAGCAGTATTGGCAATGTGAGGTTTGAGGTGGAGGTTAATTTACATACTTTGTATTGAGCCTTCATCAGTATCTAGCCCAGATCCTTCCTTCGTATACGAACTGTCACTTCCCAGATCCCGGGCAGGCCAGACTCCATCCATCTCCAAGAGTGATCACGTGACTGGGGACAAGGCTCGTATATACGCCCCCTTTTGAGTGGCTGCTTGGCCCCCTTTTCAGCGGCTTTTCAGTGAGTGATCGTGACTGTTTGTGGTCTCCTGTGTGCCTACGCCGTCTTTGAGCGGCTGCTGCACACATCTTTCCTCGCCAAAGTTCAAGTGATCGTGACTGTTTGTGGTCTCCTGTGTGCCTATGCCGTCTTTGAGCGGCTGCTGCACACATCTTTCCTCGCCAAAGTTCAAGTGATCGTGACTGTTTGACTCCTATAGTGTGCCTACGCCTTCTTTGAGCGGCTGCTGGGCACATTACATTACAAGTTGTATCTTTCCTCGCCAAAGTTCATTTCTGCAATGAGTACTCGTTCAAGACGATCATTGGATGCTCATTATGAAGTGGAAACAATTTTAAACCACTTTGAAAATGAGAGAGGCAAGTTTTACCTTTTGAAATGGAAAGAGAGTGACGAAACATCATGGGCCCATGAACGTGACCTTAGTTGTGATAAATTGGTTGACCAATACCACTCAGAATCTCAGTTGTATTCATCTGGTAATTATGCTGTAAGAATAAGAAAATCTTTTCACAGTGAACTCTTCCTATTATAGAGAATTGAACTTCTAGCTAGAGAAATTATAAAAGTGTATGGATGAGCAGTAATTGTGCATGCTCTCCTATCCAGCTGATATTATATTTACACGGTCTCTTGAAGACTTTGGTACATGCAGTTGAGCTGTGATGATGGCAAGTGGGACCATTTCTTTCTAGATTGCCTTTGAATAGTTTGCATTTATATTAGTATAGCTGTGAGACATGGACATAATACTGTAAAAAAAAAGTTAAAACCCCCCAAAAAAATAAATTATTGTTTCTCAGCCCTTAGTGAAACAGAATATCAAGTAGCAAAACAGACAAAACCTTCAATCAAAATGTACGCACGTGGATTTATGGAGTACAGTGAAGCTAGAGAAGGGGATATTGGACTTACGATAAGTTCATGGTGCAGATGGCATGTGCTGTTGAAATAGCAGAGATTAGATATTCCGAATCAGAAGCCAAAAGACATTTATGGATTTTTGATCACAGCAGCTGCCATGCTGCCATGGCTGATGGTAATGTGCAACTACAAATAGAGAGCCAAAAATCCAGTCACTTGTGCTACCTAGGTTGAAACAGATATGGGAACAAAGAGGTACTGCAATAGGCTACACCACAAAGGAGTGTATGTGGACTCTTTTTGGAGTATGTGGCACAATACATGATCAATAATTAAAAAACATGACACACACAGCAAGCTAGTACTTCACTGTATTATATATATACAGGTACTAGATGACTCATGAACTATGCTACGACTATATCATCGTGTACTGGCCACCATCATGGCAGGGATCTTTTAGTCTTTTGTCTCAATATATCAACTTTAGAAGGTTGCCTTGTATAATATTAAGCCGCAGAAATTTTACAAATCAATAATTATATTACAAGTGTTTGTTGTTCGAAATACTTGTGTGGGTTTCTCATCAAGAAACACTTACTCTTATAAAAAAATATTCAACCGTAGGTAATGTGCTGTACATGTCGTTATAACAAAACATCATGTGGACACATTCAAAAGCTACAAACTGTACTCCAGTTGCATAATCTCCACTTTTTATTGGCTCACATACACAACTAATCATGTTCAACAAAAAATCTTAATATCTAGCTGAGATTTGAATTGCAGTTATTCAAACTCCAGTAAAATGCTCTTACCACTGAAGTTTATTGTTTTTGTCTGAATCCCCTTGATTTCTAAGGCATGAATATTGTTAAGATTTCTTGATTTGGTCTGCTTCCTCATATTTTTGGCTGTAAATATTGTTACTTTGCTGCTATTTCTGGGGCATCAATATCGTTATTCCTTGTTATGGTCTATGTTCCTTAGGTTTTGTGTCACGAATATTATTATAACACACACAGAGTTTTTTTTTTTCAGATGAAGATGTTGATAGCTCGGACGACAGCAACTTGGAAGGTGAGATGCCAACCCTTAATAGAAGGAAGCAGGCACGAGAGGAAGGACTGAAAGCATCCAGGAACTCTGGCCGTTATCCACCATTTCTAGGTAAGGAAGGTCCTACAAATGATCTAGATCCTACCAAAAGTAATGCAGTTGACTATTTACAGTTAGTGTGGCCAAGTGCTGGTTACTGAAACAAACAGATATGTATTACAAAGGTGAGAGTCAAATGAGTGAACACAACAAGTGCTGAAATCTGGACGTTCTTAGGCATTATATTGTTGATGGGGATCCACAAGTTGCCTAGGATTAATAACTATTGGAGTGGAGACAAATTTATGGGTATCCCGGGGTTGTATCAATGACTTGTACTATATTCTGGGCTTTGTGGGGTAATTTGCATGCAGTAGATAATAAGAGCATACCAGAAACGGGAAGGATTTCTTGTAAAGTTTAGCTCCTGATAGATGTGCTTAACAGAACATTTTTGGAAGCCTATAAACATGTACACAATCAACTATTGCCAATCTTAATCCATTTAATGATTCAAATGAGCGTTCAGTTGTAGTGATGGATAACACCTCCATCCATCATGTCGATGGCATAGTTCAGATGATCACACTGGTTGGAGCTTTGGCATTATTTCTCTGTCCATACTCTCTGGACTTCAAGCCAACTAAAGAACTTTCTTTGAAGCTTAAAATAGCAAATAAGTGGTTTGAAACAGAATTGGAGACAAACCAAACGGACTTAGAAACTATTGTGTATTCATCATTTTGTCATATAACTACTCAAGATTGCTGTGGTTGGATTGTATTATGCAGAAATTTATAATGAATAATGAAATCTTTCAAATAATAATATTATGCATAGTACATGGCCAGCATGATATGGGAGGAAAATAAACGTGTGTATGTATAGTCTGTGTTTAATTTCAGCTCATACCGATGATCACCGTGACTGCTAAAACTAGAGCTTGTATAATCCCAATAGTGCAACCGCGCATGTAGTTCCAAAAACTAATAATAATGTCTCGTCAGAATGACGTTTTAAGTTGCATTTTTTTTGTTTTGGAGTGTTTGCAATGCTCTTCAAGATAAAATTTTGTTTGATGCACAGAGCATGCTGGAAAGGCTAGAACTGGCTGGAACTGGAACTGAAGCGGAACTGGCTGGTTTGATGATTGGCAAATCGGACAGGCCTGTTCGTGAGTGGCGAAGTCATTTTATGAATAATGGGGAGATCCCAGAAAGCAGACAAGGAAACTACCAACAGTCTGGTGTTCTATGGTCAGATGAACAACTGAACAGAAAGGCAACAAAGTACATCAGAGAGAACACGAACGTAACAGGACAGCCTAATCTTACCATCGGCAAGTTCTGTAAGTGGGTCAACGATGACCTCGATCCTCCCAAATGAGACACTAGAGCCAGGATCCCCAAGAAAGATTTCTACGGAGACAGCAAGAAAGTGGATGCATGAGCTGGGGTTCAGTGTGGTGACACAGAAGAAGGTAACATTCATCGACAGTTACGAGTGGGATGACGTAGTGGAGTACCGTAATACTTTCCTACGGAGAATGGTATCACTAGGATTCCTCAGTGAATCGAATGCCCCTACAGAGGATGCAAAGAAAATGCTTCCCAGTGATATTGAGCCTCCCTGGCAAGACTTGGTTGAGAAGACTGTCATCCTTTTCCATGATGAAACCACATTTCAATCAAACAAAGATCAACCTACTCTTTGGGCAGAGTAGGGTATAAGTGTTATGAGGCCAAAGTCCAAAGGTAGTGGGATATGGTGTCAGACTTTATTGACGAAAAGAATGGTTACTTGCAGCTGACTGACGAGGAATACGAGAGAGCTAAAGTGAAGATTCCGTCAATAAAGAAGTATGCATGTCAGCTGTTCGAGTATGGAAAGGCAAAGGAGGGATACTGGACCTCAGAGAAATTTTTAGTCCAACTCAAGATGGCAGTACAAATAGCCGAGGTCAAATGTCCGAAGGAAGACGATTGGCATAATGTATGGATCTTCGATCACAGCAGCTGCCATGCCGCAATGCTCGATGATGCTCTCGATGTTTCCAAGATGAATGTCAATCCTGGTGGCAAGCAACAGGTTATGAGGGTGGTGGGGTGGTAAGGTTCAAAAGATGAACTTTGCCTTAAGTGTACCGAAAGGGATGAAGCAGGTTTTGGAAGAAAGAGGTGTGAACACTCGTGGAATGGTTGCTGATGACATGAGAAAACTTCTTGCAAGTTTTCCCGACTTTAAGAACGAGAAGTCTTCAATAGAGCGATTTTTAACTGAAAAGAGAGGACACATTGTCTACATGTTGCCGAAGTTCCAGTGTGAACTTAACCCTATTGAACGAGTATGGGCTCAGTCAAAGCGTTATACAAAGGCATATTGTAAGTACAGTATAGTTAGTATACGGAAGTTAGTCATTCCAGCACTTGAAACAGTATCGTTGGAAAACATTAGAAACTATTTTAACAAGGCTAGGCAATACATGCTTGCGTATCTAGAAGGTCTTCCAGGTGGTTCTAATCTAGAAAAGTTAGTTAAGAAATATAAGAAACATATTGCATCTCATAAAAATTTCTGAACTCCAATAATTGTGTCCGTTTTGTTTGTTGTTATTTGGCTATTGAATGTGTTATTTGGATTTTTTCATGATAGAAACTTAGCTTCACTAATGTTCATTACATACCACAATTATGAAAGAATTCTGAAAAAAATGAGCAGTGACATACAATTTTCTGATTTTTTTTCCAGAAATTAATTATTATTATTAAAAAAATTCTGCATGAAATAAAAGGTAAAACTAACCCGTTAGAAAAATAGCTTGTTATGAGAGCTTCAAATGAACCAAATTTTTCTTAGTTTCAGACAAGTACCACTAAGAACATACAATATTTATATTAGTGCCATATATGGTAATATAGGGATGACGTCATCAATTAAGCTGACCATACCCACTTTAATTAGTAGTATATTGGGGGTAGACTTGATCTTCCAACCCATACTACTGCACACATAACTATCAAGAAATTGTGCTTAAAAAATTGTTTTCACCATACATTGGAACTACATGCCCAGTTGCAATACAAGTATACGAGTAGCTTGGATCCATTCACCTCACTCTATATAATTATACTACTATTATACTAGAAGAATGCAAACATTGTGGGGCGAGCCAGAGCAAGCACAACCTAACAAGTAGGATAGTCAATGAGCATGTGCATGCTATAACTAAGTGGAAGTGCGACACACGTACATTCACGAAATACCATCAAAAGTATCTCCAAAAAAAGAGAGTCGAAAGACAAAGGGATGTTTCTACATTGACGCTCGCTTGACGGACGTGAAGAAGACAGCTAATATCTTCTCTTTTGAAGCACCTCATATGGCTGCGCTCAGGAAAGCAGCTAAAGAGCAGAGCGTAATTGCATTGCAGAATTGTGATGTCAAATCTAACAAGTTCACCGGTTCTCTGGAGGTCCAAATTGCAAAGGTACACTCAAGTAGAGGCATTGCCTCGCAAGTTTGATCTAGGAGAAGATGGTAGGGTGGCAGAAGTGATGAAATTGGCTCAAGTAACAAGTGGAGCTATTGGTGAGAAGATTAGTTTGAAGTGCAAGGTGGTGAAAGTGAGTGTGCCACAAACGGTGACGAAGAAAGCCACTGGAAAAAAAAAAAAAAAAAAAAACTCACAAAGCAAGATGTGAAGGAGGCTGATGAGAGTGGACATTGCAGAATGGTGTTGTGGGAGGGTGACGTGAATGGATTGGAAAAAGGTCGAACCTACTTGCCTGGGGATGTTGCTGTACGTCAGTACAACTTGAAGACACCTTAGGCTTATACTCTGCACGAGGTGAATGACAATGACAGTGATTAAGATGGAGTGGATGATGCCTATTATGGGGCGAGTAGTGGAGGGTGAAATAACACTGGTGAAATCTGCTTCTGAGTATCCCAGTTGCTGGAGTTGTAAGAGTAAGGTGATATTTGAGAGTGAGTCGTTGGGAAAATGCAATAAGTGTGGAGTCTACATGAAGGCAAGTGCCTGTGTTTGAGGAAAAGCAGCGACTTTTGTTGCGAGAGATGATATGACAAAGCAAGAGGTACAGCCATCAGCATTTGACTCAGTATTGGATGTGATGGTGAAGGAAATAGAGGGTACAAGTCTTGCTCTGTTAGCTGCTCCTTCATGATATTACTGTTACAATGAGGAGAAGAGAGTGTATGCTTTTCAAAGGTGTGAGTTGAGAGAACCATGAGCCTTGCAAGAACTGTACAGTATAGTAAGGTACGGATCATTGGACATGAAAAGTCATTTATCACCGACCACCGATGACAGACAGAGGTTCCCATGCACCTACAAGTTGCAATAATGGCTGCACAGCCAAAAAATTATCATCCAGAATCAGAAGCCGAGTGTCAAGAAGACTCAACGTTCGTTGTCTGTACTATCTATGTGTGTGTGTGTATTAGTATTGCAGCTTCCATTGGATGAAGAGTCAATGAAATATGTGACGATCAATACCCACCAAGGTTTGTATCAGTTCTCCTGACTTCCTTTTGGAATTGTCTCAGCACCAGCAATCTTTCAGAGACTCATGGACAAAATCCTACGAGGAATAACTGGAGTCAATCTGTTACTTCGACGACATTTTGATTACAGGAAAAGATGAAGAAGAACATCGAGAGAGAGACATTATAGTGAGACCATATGGCCCAAGAGAAGGAAAGTAGAATTTGCTTCCATAGTATTTGCTCCCGAGGAGAATGAATGGAACACCTTTGAAAAGGTGGTAATGGGGAAGGAAACATATATTGCCGATCAAAGAAAAAACAAAAGGAGAAACATCAGCAGCAAAAGGACCAAACCGTGCATAATCTAATATTTTATTACTTATTGCTGAACTATTGTTTTTAACTACTGCTCATTACATTGATATTGGGTTGAATTAGGGAACGGTATAGGATCAGGTACATGGATTGATGGCTAATTTTACCATGAGACACGGCTCCTCTGATAGTTACAAATCACGTGGCAAATCACGTTCACGTTTTGGCGGTAAGTGTCTCTCTCTCTCTCTCTCTCTCTCTCTCTCTCTCTCTCTCTCTCTCTCATACTACATTTTATAGGTCCTCAGCCGAGTCACACCAGTAAACCCCCACTGACAAAATATGAAGTAGGTTATAAAACAGCTGGCCGCTATTAAATATATATATATAAACCAGGTGATTGGCTGTTAAAAATTATATCTATCAATCTCTTTACCATCCACAGCCTCACACTCCCCCCTCTTTAACTTGTGTGGTAAGTTCTTGGCTTTATAAATACACAATTTGCACAGAGGACACGTTGTAAGTTCTTTCAATCAACCACACAAGCTAAGCTAGATTGTATACTTTTTACTGTCTTGTTTCGCCCTGATAGCAGCTGATGAGTCCTCCCACTATAAATATGGTGGACGAAAAGTTTATTGTAGATATACAGTAAACTTCCTGGTTAATATAGTAGTTATACAAACTAAATAAAGTTATCGATTCAATGCAAATTCACTCTAGCCTGTGTTGCACCCAGTATCCGATGGAAATGCATTTCAATTAAACCACCCCAACTATGACAAGAATCTAGCTGAAGTTTTGGAACGCCTAGAATGACCTGGGTTCCGCCTCAAGATGGTGAAATGCTAATTTCTCATTCCCTCAGGGAGAGTTTTTCAACTATTAAAATTATCACTTGTGAACGGCTGTTCTATGTATCTGCAGTTGTTTCACTTCCACAGCCCACACAACTACTCTAAGTGTTCAGTATTTAAACAATATTAAACCACCAGAAATCTTTTTGTAAACACCATTTTTGAGTCTTGGTATGTGACTTCCAGAGCCCAACAAAAGCAAGATGAGCCAGAGAGTGTCAAGAGGACTAAAGATAGAAGTCAAGTAGCTCAATGTTAAGTTTTTCCATTTTGCAAAAGTGGCATCATATTTTTTGTGTGTATAAATCATCTGGAAATTGATTGGGTGCAATGTGGCTGATGCAAGAAGTAATTTCAACATCTAAATTTGTGTTGGCATACCACATGAATTGGTTGAAAAGCATCCTTTATTTGCTACAACTGAATGTACATAGTTCTCTCTTGACATTGTGGGCTGACATGCAATTAGTTTTTCTGTCTGTTGAATATAATATTATAGTCTTTGGATAATATTGTTTAACATTGTTTTTTTAGAGGGCAATTTTTTTTGTAAGGATGTTTGCAACTTTTTAACTCTTTGAGCACGCACTAATAATTCAATAATTTCACTGCTAACTTGGAAGGTGCCACTCGAAAATTTGACATCACGAAACTTTCCCGCTGTACGGTATACAATAGGTATAAGGCAACTGAGGGTGTGATGTGCAATAATGCGCAAACACGATTGCGTAATACAAGATTTAGCTTGATTTTTGCAAGCTAAGCAATTATCACTGAACTTTAAACTCTATTATATAAATAGGTAAGGGTCTCACTAGTAGTATACTCAAGTTAAAACTAGAGGTGTGGCGTTGCAGCTTGCAATGAATTGCTAATAGTCACGATCGTAGCGATTGTGATGATCGGTTTTAGAGCAACATTTTCTCTACAGCCCTTTGGAGCACAAGCTTAAAACTTGCAGTATAGGTGTAGGGATAGTTAGGCTATATAGGCATAGCATCACTTTTGAAAGCTTGGTTAGCAGAGTAGAAAAAAAGCCTTAGACATGAAGTGATATTAGTGCGTCAGACCACCTCGCCGAACTTGAGGCTTTTTTTCTGAGAAAAGCTGGATTGGTGCACTGTTGCTTGCACCACAGTTAGTTTAACTATTGCTCAGTTGCATCATGCATGAAATGAACTTTGTCCATAAAGAACAAAAAGAAAGGCGTAGCTACTCATTGAGCGTATATACACTCACCGCGAAATTCGAAGCGCAGAAATTGAGCATATAATCATACTGCATATATGTTCACCGCGTTCATCGGGTTAATTTTGACCTAATTTAACATAATTTGACATTGAGAATTCAAACATATGCCTGATGTTCGTTCTTAAGATTCCACTGGCTGCTCTTACTGCATATGGTGAGATTTGATTTAAATTTGTTTCTTGGCTACTTACACATAGTACATGTCCATGCAGTGGTATCCGTAAATAGATGCACGCTGCCCAATAATTACTATCTACTTGACCTACTTCTCTGGATTATATTGATGTTTCACTTTCATTTTGCATACTGATCGTAAATGACTATTACAATTATAATCAATTTTTCACATTATGCCACACCTTTCTAGCAAATACTACCTTGTTTCCTCAATCTGTTCTAGGTCGTCTTGGTCAGTTTCCAGACTGTCATCTCCGTCACCATCGGCCTCATCACTTAATTCTTCCTCATAGTAGCCACATTCATCATCACTTTGAGGGAAAAATCTTCATCTAGATCAAGAGGAGCATCATCATCCTCTAAAGCGTTATCAAGAGTGTCTGCATTCTCAAAAGGATTTTCAAAGCCATTCTCAAGAGCATCTTCAAAAACTTCTTCTTCACCTTCCAGTACTCTTGCTGCAATCTCTTTAGCAGTCAAGAAAGATCTAGAAGTGCCTTCAGCCATTCTATTCACGCTGTATTACTATACCATATAAAATAAATCGTGTATGACGTGTATAGTTGCTTGATTTGGGTGGAGCTCAATGGAGGGGAGTAGCTACTTCAAACAAATTGGATTGTGCAGCAAGGCTACAAGTGTCTCCACTCAGGTAAGTTTAATTACACAACTAGGCTAGTACAGTCAGATCGCCAGCGTACCAACTTCCGGATTTTAATTTTAAACATGACGTCATTCGGAAGTGTCATGGCTGAAGCAAGAAGACAAAGGAGGCATGAGTGTTTGACCAGTCTTGCTGCTTACAGATGGTCGTTTTAGACGCCAGGCATGGCACTCTAGGATGGACATTAGGTAGGCCTGTAAGTAAAGCTGGTCTTTTTTAGCCGAAAATTTTTTCTGTTTGCTCTTTGTCTGCATTTGTTGTGTCAAGCATGTAAAGTAATTTTCCATCCCTATCTTTTGTTGGCTTGTAGCTACCACACAGTGCATGGGACACGGCTATTTTTGATATCAAAATGTAACCTGGGGTAATTACAGTCAAGAAGCACATGGCCATTTTTCTCAAAGATTGCTACGAGTAGCAGCTTCGCATGGCCTAGCGTAATTGTCCTACGAGGCAGTAGGGTCACATTAGGTAGGCCTGTAAGTAAAGCTGGTCTTTTTTAGCCAAAAATTTTTTCTGTTTGCTCTTTGTCTGCGTTTGCTGTGTCAAGCATGTAAAGTAATTTTCCATCCCTATCTTTTGTTGGCTTGTAGCTACCACACAGTGCATGGGACACGGCTATTTTTGATATCAAAATGTAACCTGGGGTATCCTCTAACTGCTAAACAACTTCTTGGCTTGTATGTAAGTATCCTCAGAAAATGGTCCTACTTTCAGTTTAACTATTCAGTCAAACTAGGATCTGTTTACATCCCCATCTTTTTGTTGGCTAGTAGCGACTACATAGGATATAGTACAGGGCTATTTAAAATATAGCCTAAGGCATCCTGTAACTGTTGAACAACTTTTTAACTTGCATGTAAGTGTCCTCAGAAAATGGCCCTACTTTTAGTCACGCTATGATCTGTGTTTACAACCATGTTGTAGCTTGGTAATCAGTGGGTGTGTCTACAGTGCTCTAGATAGAATTTGTCACTAGTCACTCTAGCTAGCCGAACACTCACTGTCAGTTGGAAATAACCTCTCATATTTTGTTTTAATAGATCTATGAATGACTTCTGAGAAGAATGCAAGCTCAAGACCTGCATAAACCACCAAATTGCAATGCAATATTTACTGATGTTCATGATTGAATTTTCTGAATACTAGATACGGGACACAAAATGTTTTTGCACAAACTTATTACTTGAACATGCTACTTTAAGTTGATACTTGTTTCAGACTCAAGCTAGCCTCTCTCTGCAAATGGCCCACAGATAAAGTGAGGCCCTGCAGGTACAGGGACCAATCCAAACTCCACTTTTACAGAAGCTGGGGAGATGGTGCTTGTAGCAATGGATACAGGAGCAAGATAAGACTATATCTAGTGGATAGCGAACTAACATTCTACTCTGTTGAAGAAGATAGGAAGCAAAATAGTTTTATAGTATACGGACAATGTGCACGTGCATGTCACGTTCATTTCAAATAAATTTATATTGCTGCATATGGACTTCAGGTACGCTGGTGATCTGACTGAGTAGTACAGCAGCTGCTGGAATATTATTGCACCTTCGCCAGCTGTATTTAGCTGTTAATAGGTGCAAAAGTCTGTCATATCCACTAGGACGGCATTTTCGTCTACTGTATTCATAATGACATCACAATAAGAATGGGATTTCCTGTCTACTGGGCCCGCTGGTGTAAAGGGTTAAATTTGGCGATTTGGTGATCGTCTCAAAAATCACCAAATTTAGTGTACTACCAATATTTTCGTCATGTATTATTTGCATTTAAATTCTGCGAGTGTTCAGTCAATTACTGCCAAATTTATAACCACCAATATTTTTGTTGGAGGCAGCCAGACCAAAATTGCCAAATTAAATTACGACCAATATTTCCACGTTTACGGTATGCTCTGTTACACAGGACACTCTGCACTGTACGTTTTTAAGCCATATTGTAAAATATTGTAAATTCACCATAAGGGACTGGCTTGCAGTGGCAACAATAATATTGATTTTAGTGATGACCAGTGTTGTGAGGTCAAACTGTCAGTGCATTAGTTACTTTGAGTGGATAATTTGATCAATAATGACCTACACAAGAAGTACCATTTTGATAATATATATGAAGAACTGAGTCACTTTACAAAACCTCACCTTCTAATGATTGAGAACACACATGATTGGATTTGACAACTAAGGCAACTCCTAATTGATTTGTTGTTTATCGGGCCCGACCGACCCACAAATTCCCAGTTTGAAATACAAATAAAAAATTTCAAAATTTCTGATAATTAGATTACGCTAAATTACAGTCAAGAAGCACATGGCCAGTTTTCTCAAAGATTGCTACGAGTAGCAGCTTTGCACGGCCTAGCGTAATTGTCCTACGAGGCAGTAGGGTCGTAAAACCAAGAACTATTGTGAAGTCTAGCTGGAGTGACAATTTCGGCCAGTTAATGGAGAAAGTAGGAGTGCTTGAAACTGTCACTAGAGTGGTCATTTTGACGAATGAAAGCCTAGTGGAGCCGGTACATGTTGTTACCTTAGATGCTCCCTTGGTTCTTCTCGAAACCTATGGATGCCATTTCGTGGGTTTTTACCTTGTGGAAGACTCCTGTGTGGCAGTGCAAACTACACCGACCCAAATTGCCCTGAATTTGTTGATGGACAATGCCAGGCAAGTGGTGCTATACCTCCTACTGCATCAGTATCAGTTTCTGACCAGCAACTACGAGGTGATCAGAGGCTTCGAAATGACTTTTGTACTACCTTAGAGAGAGAAAGGTGGGATGGAGCCCATGTACCATTTCAACTGCTAAGAAGAGATCCCAAGACTAGAATGAAGTGTATCTGTGTATTGGTGTATTTTTTGTGTTTTTTTTGTACAATTTAGAAATTTTTTGCTTATTATGTTGTATGTGGATTTATAAATGCATTTTGGTTAATTATTAATAATTAGTTTCAGGATATAATGATATTCATTCATGTATTTTCCTATTTAAGCCTACCTACTGACCCATTCCTTTTGATTAAGTAGCCTGATAAACAACTAATCAATTTGGAGTGGCCTAAGAGCAAACTACTTATGACCTCAACTGCTTATTTGGGCATGATAACTACACCAGTTTTTCTTTTTTACACTACACTAAATATGGCTCACAAAGCCTTGTCACTTAGCAGTCAATTATAACCATGCCTGGTGTATCATATAAACCCAGTACTCTGGTACAGGAGATTAGACCACATCAGTACAAATTTGATGTCTAATATCATATGAGGAGCTCATGCTGGTCATAGGTACATGGCCCTCATAAGCTCCTAGTTAAACAAACAGGAGCAGATAACAAGTGCCTACATGAACACAAACATTTGTCACCTGACTCACTACCATCATCTTCATCATAAATAAAATTACCTTACTTTTGCAAACAAGTTGAGCTGCCCATGCTCAAATAACAATATTTAGCTTATGTGTAATCTGACCCCATCAACAGGTGACTATAAGGCTTCCTATTCACCTAATTCCTACATGAGGTGTATATCAAGTAAAAAGACACCTCTTGTCAAAATGACATGGAAGCCATTGAGCTCTATGTAGCAAAGAACCATAGCTCAAACACACCTTGAAGCAATTCAGGGGCAGACAAATGTCTACACAATAGAGATATTTGTCACTCTAAGTACATTCTGCAGGGAAAATCTGTTCTAGACATATATAGTGTACAACAGAAACACTGCAGAAATAGCTCTAGGGATAAATCCAATTTAACTTAATTTAGACAGGTACAAAAATTTCCAATGAGTGAGTACAATACATAGGTAAGAACCACATACTATTGAAGCTTTTAAATTTTGTGGCACAAATATAGTCTGTGGAAGACACTTTAAGCCAAAGCTAAACACAGGTGTATCATAAAAATTAGGATATCTATGCAGCTTAGTTGGCGAAACCAAACAGACGTAAAAATAGTGCACCACAAAATTTGTTACACGTATGGCTCCTCACCTTTTTGTTGCAAAGTATCACTGACAGTGGTGTGATCTCCAACAACCAAAAAGGACATCACAAACTTTAGATAGCATACTCTAACTGACTCAGACATGTCCTGCAGACACAATGTTATCAAAGATCAGTGTAGTTCAGTAAACAGTGCAGGTTAATTAAAACCACAACAATGTTGCACAACTGCAACATTAGTACTACCTGCATTCTTATAGTACTATATACAAAACACTCAAATGCACACCTGCACAGTATGAGTCCTGCTTGGAAACACCTCCAGTGGTTTGTATCCAAAGTTGAAGTTTCTCTGCACCTCCCTAGCAGCATCAGGACCCTGGGCAACCATGGCTGTGAGGAGACGAAGGGTAGACCCTATCAGTCTGGAGGGGTTAGTTGTCATAAGAGATGAGTAGATGACCCTCAAGTGGCTCAGAATGGAGTGGACTAAGTTGGTACCAATGGAAGGTTGGTTGTCACCCAGTGATGCTGTGAATAGGAGAACCTGCTCCAAACATTGGAAGCACAGCAAGACCTGGAGGAATGCATGGTTGGACAGGAACAAACTCAAGCAGATCATGTGCATGCTTTGCAAACGAAACCTCAATTGAGACTCTAAAAACTTAACCAGTCAAGTTACTGCTCTTCTATGGAGGATCAAAATTCACTTTTTACTGTCAACTGTAACTTTTATCTCAATAACACAGAGTGGTACACATTATAAAATAATTCGCTACAAACAACAAGCTCTAAAAAAACTTCACAAAACTATCAGACACAACTTACCACATCCTGGCTTCTTCTTTCTCTCTCCCAACTAAGAGGAGCTAGCAACTGGTGACAGTCAGCACAGCCATCAGCTCCCAAGTATGCTTTTAGCAGTTCATAGCCCTCTTGCTTCGTTGTAGTTAAGAAGAATGTCAACCCTGTGGGAAGGGGGGAACATGTCACAGCCGGCGCCGCTCAAGGACATAAATTTAGCCAAACTTACCAGCAACAAGAGTATCATCTTTGCTAATAAGGAACAGAAAGTATTTTAGAGAAGTTTCACTTTGCTTTCTAACTTTCTTCCCGTGAGTGGGAGGCGAAGCATCTTCACTGCTTGAACCAGTTCTCTTTCTCTTCATGATTTACGTCAAACGCACATGTGCAAGTCGTAACTTACTGCGCATGTGCAATAGGGTTATCTCCACTTCCGGCACATTCAAACCTGGCTTTTGATTGCTGTATGCGCCATGCAAAATTTGAGGGGTGTCTAGGTGCTTCGAATTCTATTGCAGAGATGTAAGCCTCATTCATTTTACTTAGATTTTGATTTCATAATTATAATATTATTTAGTTCATGGCTTCCACGTGCATGACTTAAGACTCAGTGACTAGAATCTAAAGTATGAACCTATTGTTGTGCATGCTACTAAACTTAATAATTATTACTATATAGCTATATTTTGCATATCTTTATCCTATGATTATATCCTTGTGAACATAATAATTTATATAATTTTTTGTACTGTTCTACAGGAATAGATTTACAATACTGATTCTCTCATTCACCAGCTATAATTCTTGATCCCAACCTGTACATAGCTCTAGTGCACACCACAACTAGCTACTGACCAAAAAACTTTACAATATATAGGAAGACAGGACCAACACTTTCGCAATGATATATAATAATAATGGAAGGAGCTCCTGGAATTGGGAAGTCAACCATATGTCTTCAGACTTGGGAGCTTTGCAGAAAATTGAAGAACTTTCAGTGGAGTAGGAACTATTTTGACATGGGGGGGGGGGCAAGCCATGAAGCAGGTAGCTTTTTGTCTTGTATGCTGGACTATAGCCCAGATCTTATAAGATCTCCCCAGAAAAGTTTTAGAAATTTTGGGCAATTTTGGTGAAACCTGGTGCATTCTTTAGCATCTTAATATTTAATTAGCTAACCAAAATGTGTTGTCTGTTGAACTGTTTGACTCAAAGTTTGTCACTATCCAACCCGACTACTAGCTCAGTAGCTAGCTACACTTACCAACTCAAATGTGATTTGTAAAATAATTATTATGGAAAAATGAGAACAAACAAGTGCAAATCCCTAGATTCATGGTTTTTAAAAAAGTCTTTCCCTGATCCCTAGACTATCAAAGTCCCTAAATCTAGGGACAAATCCCTGAATCTGGAAACACTGGTTTTAGGTTCTTGGTTTCTCATCACTGTATGATGGTATAGGTTCTCAACACATTATCAATAATATCTCAGCATAGGAAGGTCGTATTGAGCTGGAATTGGTACCGTTGTGATCAGCACAAAGAGATCTTTCAAATGATATATTTTGATGCCAGATTTAAATTTTGATGAAAATCATCAAACAACAAGGATTTATAGCCTTTGGTCAAGTGCGATTTTGACAAAAATTACCATTTTCCAATTTCACAAGTAAACCATATCAGTTGAAAGCTCTCATCACTCTGACCACAGTGATGCCAGTCCCATTTCAATACAACTTTCCTAGGCTGAGATAGGCCGGGCAATGTGTTGCTGGGTTCTTGGTTTCTCATCACGTATGATGGTTTTAGGTTCTTGGTTTCTCATTACTGTATGATGGTTTAGGTTCTCAACACATTATCAAGAATATCTCAGCATAGGAAGGTTGTTGGGATTGGTACCATTGTGATCAGCACAAAGAGATCTTTCAAACGATATAATTATTTTGATGCCAGATTTAAATTTTGATGAAAATAATTATAAAACATGGAATATAGCCTTTGGTCAAGTGCGATTTTGACAAAAATTACCATTTTCGAATTTTACAAGTAAACAATATCATTTGAAAGCTCTCATCACTCTGACCACAGTGGTGCCAGTCCCATTTCAATACGACCTTCCTAGGCTGAGATAGGTCTGGTAATGTGTTGCTGGGTTCTTGGTTTCTCATCACGTATGATGGTTTCAGGTTCTTGGTTTCTTATCACTGTATGATGGTATAGGTTCTCAACACATTATCAAGAATATCTCAGCATAGGAAGGTTGTACTGAGCTGGGATTGGTACCATTGTGATCAGCACAAAGAGATCTTTCAAATGATATATTTTGATGTCATATTTAAATTTTGATGAAAATCATCAAAAACCATGGATTATAGTCTTTGGTCAAGTGAGATTTTGACAAAATTACCATTTTCCAATTTCACTAGTAAACCATATCATTTGAAAGCTCTCATCACTCTGACCACAGTGGTGCCAGTCCCATTTCAATACGACATTCCTAGGCTGAGATAGGCCTGGTAATGTGTTGCTGGGTTCTTGGTTTCTCATCACGTATGATGGTTTTAGGTTCTTGGTTTCTTATCACTGTATGATGGTATAGGTTCTCAACACATTATCAAGAATATCTCAGAATAGGAAGGTCGTATTGAGCTGAGATTGGTACCATTGTGATCAGCACAAAGAGATCTTTCAAAAGATATATTTTGATGCCAGATTTAAATTTTGATGAAAATAATTAAAAAACATGGATTATAGCCTTTGGTCAAGTGCGATTTTGACAAAAATTAGCATTTTCGAATTTTACAAGTAAACCATATCATTTGAAAGCTCTCATCACTCTGACCACAATGGTGCCAGTCCCATCTCAATACGACCTTCCTAGGCTGAGATAGGCCTGGTAATGTGTTGCTGGGTTCTTGGATTTTCATCACGTATGATGGTTTTAGGTTCTTGGTTTCTCATCACTGTATGATGGTATAGGTTCTCAACACATTATCAAGAATATCTCAGCATAGGAAGGTTGTATTGAGCTGGATAAGTACCATTGTGATCAGCACAAAAAGATCTTTCAAATGATATGGTTTATTGCCAGATTTGAATATTGATGAAAATCATCAAAAACCATGGATTATAGCCTTTGGTCAAGTGAGATTTTGACAAAAATTACCATTTTCCAATTGCACTAGTAAACCATATCATTTGAAAGCTCTCATCACTCTGAACACAGTGGTGCCAGTCCCATTTCAATACGACCTTCCTAGGCTGAGATAGGTCTGGTAATGTGTTGCTGGGTTCTTGGTTTCTCATCACGTATGATGGTTTTAGGTTCTTGGTTTCTCATCACTGTATGATGGTATAGGTTCTCAACACATTATCAAGAATATCTCAGCATAGGAAGGTCGTATTGAGCTGGGATCGGTACCATTGTGATCAGCACAAAGAGATCTTTCAAATGATATGGTTTATTTCCAGATTTGAATATTGATGAAAATCATCAAAAACCATGGATTATAGCCTTTGGTCAAGTGCAATTTTGACAAAAATTACCATTTTCCAATTTCACAAGTAAACCATACCAGGCCAGGCCTATCTCAGCCTAGGAAGGTTGTATTGAAATGGGACTGGCACCATTGTTGTCAGAGTGATGAGAGGGTGCTAAAATTCACTAAGTTTTTGTAAAATTTCAGCATACAAGTCTTAATTATTTCAAATCTTGACAAAATCTTACATAAAGTGTCCAAAGTTGAACAAAGATGTGTGAATTCTGACATGGGTATACAAATTTGTACACCCTTGACCTGACCAATTTGTACACCTCATAGATATGCAACATTTCACTTTGTTTAGCTAAAATTTTTGAAAAATTCTTACATTCTAAAGATGATAATTTTTTTCTGGCAAAAGCAGCATGTTATTTTTTAGCAATTTTTTTTCAGTTTTAATTTTAAAAATGTCGAAATTTACCAAAAAGTCTACAAAATTTAGCAAGCCCTATTTCATAAACAAAAGGGTAATTTCATAATGTGTTGCATGACAAATGTTGACAAGAAACAACAAGTAGAGAATGACAAATGTTTACAAGAAACAACAATTAAGCAACTAGAGCATGACTGTCAAATGTCAAAAACTATGTATAATATTATTAGCCCTGAAAGGGTCCAAATAGTTTATTAATAAATGACAAACTTCCTTTTCCTGATCCAACAGCTGTATAATAGCTGCCAGCACTTAGGCCAGCACCAATCATTTCTGATGCCCAGTCCTGGACAGTACTATGAAGCAATAGGCTTTCAATTCTTTGAAATTCCTCTTGCCCGAGATGATGGTATAGGCCCTGCTGTACAGAGTTTTCCATCTTTTTAACAAAGGATACTTCTCCTGGTGTATACATAGTTACCAGGGTATCCAACCAATTATACAAATTGGATACAGACTGAGACGCCGTGGCACCTAGATTTGTGAAAAATATACATAGAGTTTGAAGATTTGCATCATGGGAAGCCACACTAATAACAGTGTTTTCCGTGGTTTACCGTATAGCCAAAAATATTGATGGTCAAAAAATAAAATCCCCGTCAATATTTCTGGCTATACAGTATTCACCTAAAAAAGCATAGTGCCATACAGGCCGCACATACAGTAGATTCTGGCAGTATCTAAGTTTTCATATTCAGTACATAGAGATTAGTTGGCTAAGATACAACCGGTCAACCCAACACATTTAATTCAAGTACAAGTACCTTGAGCAATTGGTGGCACAACATTACGTGCCGAAGCTAACCCCAGCACCTGGTGTACCACGGCTTCATCCTTTAAAACAAACACCATACCCGGGGTACAGTCATCATCTGATTCAGCAGAATCCTATAGAATACAAGTACAAAAAACATTAGAAATGTAAATCAAACATAGGAATGGCCAAATCGTAAAATAGCGAGCAAACAAGATAGGAATGGTTGTCAGATTGAGCGAGGAGTTCATTTCACTGTGTCACCTATATGTTCATATCCCTACTGAGCTCAATGACATTGTAGACACAGGAATGAACTCGCTCAATCTGACTACCATTCCTATCTTGTTTGCTCGCTTTTTTACGATTTGGCCATTCCTATGTTTGATTTACATTTCTAATGTTTTTTGTACTTGTTTGTTCTATTTTTTTCGAATAATTGTTTATACTATAAGTGGAATATAGTCTTCAGGCTGAGCAGAGAACTTGCCTGGCAACTCATGTGATACTGAGCCCGCCTTGAACGAGAGGATAGGATCTAGGATAGAACTTGGGTGCACTGCACGATTGCAATTAGTCTCGTGCCCAGACCCAACCCTCTCCCGAGGAAAAATGGGTCTGGTACACTTCGAAGGATTTTTGAGTCTTGCTGAATCAGCAAGTCAGCTGACATCCGGTTTGATTGTCACGTGAAAATTTTGTTGCCTAGCAACTAATCTACGTACGCGCAGTTGCCGCGGATCAGTCTGATGATTAGATGGAGGCTTGCAGCCACTATATTGTTTGAGTTTATCAAAAACAAGTGGGATGCAAGCGAAACAAACACTTTTGCCACTTCCTGTAGGATAAGACACAAAGACATCTCTGCACTAACGAACTTCGTAACATAAACAGCGTCAATTAATTTGGTGCTCTCTTGGTTCGTCATACTATCCCAACTCCCTTATACTTTGAGTGATAGTATCATGCACAAACTCTCTTGGAACTGTGACTCCTAAACATGGAACGGACAGCATCTTTGTCTACTTTCAGAGGTCTACGTCTAGGCCATGGGATGGGTGGAGTCTCCATTGGCACATGACAAAGTCACATGGAAGCTCTCTGATTGGTGCGTGAGAATCACTACGTGCTGAGTCAGCAAGACCCAAAAATCCTTCGAACTATACCAGACCTCCTTTTTCTCACGTGCGAGGGAGGGGTCTGGGCACGAGACTAGATTGCAATAGATTCCAAATAACGCACACCTGAATGTGGAAAGGGTCGTTAGGCTAGCTAGCTTATGAATAATGCATGATTTAGAAATTAATGGCGGCGCCATATGGAGAGGCGCTTTTCGCCTTGTATCTAGTGACTCAAAGAGAAGCACAAAAAACCGATGGCAAAAGCGATTGAAGACAAAGAAACCAAGTTTGTTCGTTCAAGAATCAGCTTCTAAAAGTGAATGGTCTTTGAGATATGGCGTGAGAAGGAAGAAGAAGAAGAAGAAGAAGAAGAAGAAGAAGAAGAAGAAGAAGAAGAAGAAGATGGAGAAAATTAGAGGTTTGGCATACTTTAGTTGGGTACTTTAACGATGGTTTTAGGCCATGTTTTTGGGCTCATTAGAAAGAGAAAGAGTTAAATAGTAGCTTAAGAAGCCTTTTAGAAGCGCCAAGTGCTCAGTTTTTGCAGAGTTATTCGCGTGAATATTTGTATCGCGCTAATGGGCCATCCGTGCCATTCCTATGTACCCAGTACTACCGTACTGGGAACAAATGTAATAACATAGGAATGGCCAAATTGTAAAAAAGTGAGCCAACAAGGTAGGAATGTTACTCTGTTCCTCCTCCCATAAATGAGCATAATAAATATTTATACCCACTTCAAAACAATCTTTCTTAGCCAGAGGGGATCTGGAGGATGTTTCAATGCTCTGTTTGGCTTTAAAAAAAAAAAAAGAAACATCATAATTATAATTTATTTCAATACTGATTACAAGCAATTAAGTTGTGTTTTCATGTACTGAAGCTAAAATTTTCTGTGGAGCTCTACCCTGGTGAAAATGAGAGCTATTCCGCTGTTTACCGTCCATTACTGTTTTTGACTAGCAGTAAACCGCGAAGAAAACTTGCTTCACACCTTTGAAAAGAGCAAAGCCATGGCTACTTGCAGCGTACACAGTGTCTGAGCTCCAAGCTAGGCTCAGCAAACAAGGCATGTCTCAATTTTGACACATGACTACTTCATTTTTAGTGACACTGCAAACCTTGATTTAGGTTGCCTGCCTACAAATATTGGTTCAATTTATCATCTGATACAGCAGATGAGTGGAGTCAATTTTAGCTTTATGGAAGGCCAGCTGAGTGTTTGCAAGTACAGTTTAGCTGCTTTTCTTCGTCAAAGACTCTATCTTCTGACTACGGTAAGCCAAACATGATAAGCTTTTTGTCAATGACAAATAGAAATGAGCAAAGGCAGGGTGCCCAGCAAGGGAACAGCTCCACAGAGGCTTTATTTCTTGCCCGTTGTCAAGTGGTTACTAAGTTTTAGGGTGGTCTATAAATGCTATACAGTCCCTGTCCACCTTTTCCCGTCTTATCCTATACTACCCCCCTTTCCTGGTTGTTCGTGCCTACCCACCTTTTTCCTTTCCTTTCACCCCTTTTCCCATCTGCTCCACCAGCTTCTTGATCAGTCTCTCTTCAAGAGCTTGTATCTGCTCCTCCGAGAGCCCTGAGGGTCCTTCTCCTTCCTTCTCTGCCATACTCAATGATGAGGTGGAAAAGAGCGCTGAAAAAATAAAAGACACCTGCTGTGATCAGAGTCAAACAGTGCAACACGAGGACAACTGTCCTCACTGTGCATGCTCCCAACCGCACCCTTCAGTTTTGACGCCTCACGCCCCATCCCTATGTGACTACTCCGGTTAAACTGCATTTTATTATATTCTGTAGAATACCATTGTTAGGGGATATACAGTAAAAAGAGCTACATGGCCATGTAAGCTCTGTAAAACTTGTTAATTTACAGTACAGACCACGCGAAACGTAAATGTCTCGTTCGTGGAGCTCGCGAGTATTGCATAGCCTTGTCCCCAGGCTCACTTTTGACCTTTCACTCTCGGAAAGGAGAAGGGGAGCCTGGTATCCGAAATAACGTGCATGACATCAAAGGTTGCCAAAGATCAAATGTGTGGGCACGGCAGTTTGATAAATGACGTCGAACTCTTGGTTCTGCGCACACAGCAATATTCACGATCGCTGAGCATTATAAGCCGTTATGAAACTTACAAGAATGGAAGTCGCTTGTAGTTTATTATCTACTAATAGTCTACAGTTATAGAACATAACTTACTGATGCTCTAGACTACCAAAATCAGTTGAAAAGATGGGCTGAGCCGCTCGCACGAACGTTTCAAGGTGCCAGGATGTCAGCAGGGCTAGTTCTGTCCGTGCAGTTACTGTTGGGCAAAGTTCACTCCATAGAGAGCCTAAAAATAACACTCTTATTTACTATCCACTTACCCTTTCAATCTGACAAAAACACAAAATCTAGCCTGCATTTCATTTGCCACACTAGCCTCCCGTGGCAAGAAGCATCATAACATGGGTAGAATCATTGGCCGCACTACATTATGCCCACGCACAATTTCCCCTTTCTACCCTGTTCTGTGATCTCGGATACCAAGCTCCCCTTCTCCTTTCTGTGAGTAAAAGGTCAAAGGGGAGCCTGGGTAGGACTCACATGGCTCGAGTTTTAACAACTACACGCACTACTCTTGAGTGTACTTGACTCAACTTTTGACACCTACTTACATATCCAGATTCCGGATAACACTGAAGTATGGCTCTACTCTCTCTCTGTGCGTGTGTTGTAGGAGGAGGGTCTATAGGCTCGCTAGACTACTTTGACCGTGACAACAGCCTCTCGAGTACTTCCTGCTTGATTTAGGCCAACTACACTTGCACACCCGTGAGTATTAGCGTGTTCAGTGCGTGTTGCTGGCACCAATACATGCGCTTGTAACACACGCACGAAAAACATTTACCTTTCACGTGGTCTATACTGTACATCAAAATCAAATGTAAAAACACCAGTAGGCGAGGTTTATTCTACTCTGGGAGAACAGATGCAATACCAATCAATGATAATTACATTTCCTGTACAGTAACAAAAGGGTGGATTCAATGGGAAAGTCAAACTAGGCCGGATTTTGAATTGTTTTGCTCTCTTCAGTTGGAGCATGGCATGTATATATGACATTGTGCAACTGTGTTGTGTAACAGCTATAACTAGGAGTACACATTGTGCAAAATAGTGCCTCCTGCTAGCTTCGCATTCACCACTGTACAGTATTGATATGTGATGATGATGCAGTGAGCAATTTTAGTGTTATGGATCACTGACGTCAGTTTTCATGCACTGTCATTATACTAATGGCTGCCCAGCACTTGGTAGTTTTCACTGATGTCACTGCCACTATAGCATGCAGCCTGGCCACTGCTATCAGTAGACAGTCAAATCACAGGCCAGACTTCAGACATGCCTGCAAGACCAGCAATGAATTGCTAAATTAATGGTATACTCTTGGTCTTATTTTGTGCACAATTATTATTATTCATATTAATTTTAGTTACGCATTTTCATGAAATGCGCCGAGGCTTATGCACCATCGGTGCCTTCATTTGCACATAGTTTATAATTATACATATACATGTCCTTGCATGTAATATGCAGACTCCAAAAGACCTCCTGTCATATATGCCACTGAGCTAGAAGAGCGGACAATCACTTGATCAGGCTGAGGTACTCAAAGCAACCAAGCTGCTAGCTGTGGTTCTGTTATTTAGAGATACGGTAAGCACATGGCCTTCACAGCAGTCCAAACATTGGATTGCTACCTATGGTGCACGTGATGAGAATGTAGAAAATTGGCAGTCCGGAAGCGCTCAACGTGATAATTGAGAATAATTGCATTTCTAGGCCTCTTAAATGAAAAGGACTATTGGTCAGGGAGAGCCCTGAGGAAGTTTGAAGGCCTATCTTTGTTTCTCTAGATTTTTATGGTGATAAACATTTTGTATTGTGTCTATAATGTGGCATTCCTTCTATCAGTATGATAGTAACCAGAGGAGGTATGACATGAGTGCACTTTTGTTGCATGAGCTGGCAAGTCTGTGCAAGTGAGCAACAGCTCTATTGTGGTCACATGATTGGAGTGGTATTAATAGACTTGCCAGCTCAGCTAAGGCATACTCATGTCTGTACCTCCTCTGGATAGTTAGCACCATAGCCTTACATGCATGACTAGTCAAACACAACATGATAACAACATGACCATACTCACGTCTGTACCTCCTCTGGATAGTTAGCACCATAGCCTTACATGCATGACTAGTCAAACACAACATGATAACAACATGACCAGTAGCACTATAATTACATCACTAGACAGCAAACTCTGTGTACGTGTAAGACTTCACTGATAAAGATTAGTAAGATTAGATCAAGTATTATTTGTACCATGGACAAGCCTCGTTCCCAGGCTCCTCCTTCGCGAATATTTCTTCGAAAATAAGGAAGGAGAGAGCCTGGTACCAGTAGTCACGTGAGTGACGTACAGGGTAGACGTCAGGTAGACGTGAGCAGAGGAGGTACGACACGAGTGTGCCTTTGCTGAGCTGGCAAGTCTGTTAATTACATTCCAATCATGTGACCGTAATACTTCCCAATGAGAATTGATCACGTGCACCTGCTTTGCCAGCTCAGCAAAGGCGCACTCGTGTCGTACCTCCTCTGAGACGTGAGTCTACTCAGCATTACGTGCTTTATCTAAAATGCGTCACGCACATGTTCTAGTCAGTTGATGTTGGCAAAATTTTTTGCGTATCTACGAGCTCTGAGAGAGCTAGAAGTAGAAGACGATGGGAATAGACAAGAAAAAAGCAGCCAGTAGTCTCCAAAGACAGTCCAAGAAGCAACAGATAAATGGCAGTCTCTCTGAATCAGCATTTTTGGTTCTGTGTCCAGTTTCGATCTTTCAGTCTGACCAAACCAAGGTATAAAAACAAAAGCGACGATCACAAACGTTGTTTGGGAAGTATATCTTAACTCTTGGCACACAAGAAATGACTTTGAACTAGCAAATGCTAGTTTTTTTTTCAAGCATTCTTTTATCCTGTTCTGTTCGCGGTCGCTCCCAGGAAACTTTCTCTTGCTAACTAACTAGAATTACGTAAAACAGTACGTCACTCACGTGACTACTGGTACCAGGCTCTCTCCTTCCTTATTTTCGAAGAAAATATTTGCGAATTTGTCCTGATTTGGGACAAAGTTTTAAAAATGCTTTATTCAGAACATAATCTCAAAATCCTTGAAGTGATTCTGTGTTCTGTGAAGGAGTTGTTCTTTTAAAAAGAACAACTTCTTTACAAAGGATAATAAAACTTTCCCTGAAAATTTGACAAAATTTCCACTCCCATATTGTTAGTTATAATCAATGATTCATAGAGGTTTTACTGTTACTCTAATTATACCTTTTCTGACATTTTGTAACAAAAATGAATGTCTATAGGTGCATAGCTAGCCATGCACATTTAATATCTTATTTTCAAAATTAATAATGCATGGTATTTTACTTGGAAGATATTGATTATATTATGCCAAACCTCACTCAACTTGCTGACAGCTCGGGTCTTCCACCCAGTGTTAATTGGTAAAATTGTGCATGCACAAAGAGTGTGCACTAGGCCCTCTCCCGGGAGGGGCCTGAGGTACCATTCACCCGTCCCCACAACACAGAGACTCATGGCAGAGGTGTATATAAATAATTATTGTTCATAATTATTATTCTCTCTACATCTTTGTCCCTGTATAAATTAATAACATTATCCCAAATTATCATGACTATGCACATACCTGACTGACTTGATAGAAGCCTAAGAAGGGTGACTTATAGGAGCACAGCAGCACCCGGTACCCCCATAGATAATATAGACTACGTGACCGTAGTCTATGGTACCCCATGCATGTGACTTCAAAGTCATCCTCGAAACCGCGTGGTCGATCTTGCACATGCGCAGTATGAACATGATGCAGCTCTACAAGTGCACATGCAGCACGTGTCCTCTGTGTCAAGCTAGCTGCCTCTGCGAAGCTTTCGGTCGGCTTTCCTCGAAGACAAGTAAGCACGAAGTCACTCACTTCAAGGCAGTTTACAGGAGTTGCTGGTAAGTCAGTCTTCTAAGACTCCTAGACGATTGTTTGAAAATGACAACTGACTCTTGTGTCTTGCGTTGAAATTCAGTTGTGTTTTTTTCCCCCCAATTTGCAGTTTGACCACAGCTATGAAACTTTCTATCTTGGAATGTAGTGCTGACTGAAAGAGAAAGGGAAAGAACTGACCCTGGGTCAAGAATGTGGAATTATGGTAAATCTACTAGTTTTTGTCCGTGCTGTTCCTGAATACTTATGGTGCTCAGGGAAATCCTTAAATTACATAGATTTTGTTATAATATCCATGCATGCATTCCAACAGGTTTGCTATCATGCAGTGTTTTCAAGGACTAGTTTGGAATAATCTACTCTTCCATAGACTGTGGACTGCTAGTTACTGCTGGTTTTCACCTCAAGGTCTGTTGAGAATCATGTTCAACTCCTGGGTCCATGTATAAGGTAGGTGGTTGTCTTTGGACCCTTCAATGTGCAGCTGTAGCTTAGGTAGTAACAAGTGTTGTGCCCCGCCTGTTGTTATTGCTGTGGTTTTAAATTTACCAGTGATGGTTTGTGATGTCTGCATTTATACTGTCCCCTAAGTCTACTATGGAGTATGTTTTCTGAACTTGATGGCATCATTCCTGCAGTTATGTCGATGTCTTTTCCCTGTTCAGATCATTCAGCTTGAAAAGAAGCAGGCCAGTGGTGAGGTGTTGGATAAGGGCCGGGCAGTCAAGCTGAGCATGAAGCCGATGTTATTACACAGCTGGAGCAACTAAAACTGGACCAGTGAGGATTTTCGTGTATATACAAATTCTGAGCTCATTTGGTATTGTACAGGAGTTAAAGTAATCTAATGCTAGGCTAGTAAGCTTACCTAGAGTAGTGCATTTGAAGTAGCTATGTTTGTATTACTGTAGGCTGCCTTTTTTTTTTTGCTGAGATTGCTTTGTTCCAGAAAGTGCCTGTGTATTTGTGCTATGTGTGCAGTAGTAAACTTTGCTAACATATCTGTTCGACAATGCCTTTAGTGCATATGTAATGTATGACTATCAAGCATCCGTTGTGTATGATAGTCGTAACATTATTTCAATATTCGGAGCAGCCTAACTGGTGATCCCGTTATGTTTGGTTTGCCTGTAGTATAGGCTGCGTGAAAACCCTGGTTTCTTTGCTCTATGACCTTTGTACTGCCTTCAAGTGTATTACAAGCCACTATGTATGTATACCTTCTGTCCACAAGAATTGAGTTTTTTTTATTATTGATAAGAGCTGGCAAACAATTGCTACCAAATCTTGAGCCTATAGGAACTTGCAATATCTATTAAAGGCCTATTTTAGGGGAGCATTATTACATACATCATAGCTAGGCTTGACTTTAACTGAAATTTTGGGTCCTAAAAAGTGGCTTTGGGCAAATTCATTCAGACTTGATAGCCTGTGTGTTGCTCTCTGTCACTATAATGTAGCACTGTTAGCTTGTTATTGCTTACATTGATACAAGGTCAGCAATTTCATGTGGACTATGGTTGAGTAATCACCACAAGCTGTCAAATTGACTTCAGTATAGTATGGAGTCTGGCATAGAGATGATGACAGTGTGAAGGAGGGTGTGTCTTAATTTGCAAAGACAATTAGCTCTAAGATCGATTTGAACTGTCTGTCACATGACACATGTGTTACTTAAATATTGCTGCTGTGCAGGTATTATCCCAAATTCTATTAGGGAAACATGTGCATAAAATTGATGTTATAATTTATTGGAAAAGTTCATCGAGCTTTTGCAATTGAGATACTAATGCCTGAAATGATATCTGCATTTGCCAAAGTATAATAAAGATCTGACAACTATCTTGCTTGCTGGATACAGCACATGGTTTCTACACAGTAGTAGTTTGTATCAATATTTTTGTTTCTATTCTTTGCATCATTTCATTGCCAGTGTACACACTCTATACCATATAACTCTGCTATAACCACCAATACGGTTCATTACTACAATAGATGACAAATGTCTCTGGACCCTTGTTGTCTATTTAGCTTTGTATATCTGGCCCGTAGCCAGTATTCTTGAAGGGGGGGGGTACATATATTGTCGGCCAAAAGTGTCACATAAAACCTGGGGGGGTTAGGGGCATGCTCCCCCAGAAAATTTGGGAAATTTGGTTAATTTTGGTCAATTCTGGTGCATTCTGGAACATCTTTCATGATTTGAAGCTATATTTTTATGGTACCTAAATCATCATCTTTTTGCTTCAAACAGGGGGTGCACCCCCCTCCCCCCCATCCTCTGTACGGGCCTGTATATATGTGCAATAAACAAGTTGAAGAATTGTGTTTGTGCACTTATCCATGAATGTACATGCCATGATTAGTGCTTGGCACTTCAGTCATGGCTATTTACTGTGTGCTACGAGGTACCTGTTGAATTTGCACTAACATAGGTCAACATGGCTGACCATTGATATAATAGTTCGAGTTTAGGATACTAAATTTAACCTGAACCACCAACATAAGCTGTGAGCTGATCCTTTTACAGTTACAATAATGTTCACTGAAATGTTGTAAAATTCAGATTCTAAGCTTTTCATCCATAATATTGGACTCGTCAGGAATAAAACATCAGTGAAAACATGGCTATATAAATACAAAAAATAGAATACCTTGAAGTGTACCATAACAAAGAACAATAGTACGAACACCAAACACAATCAAGGCACAATAGGACAAAAAAACCAAGAAACATAGGGCTGTCTGGTCAACGTTATTGTTGTTGATGGTCTAAAGGTTAGAGTTCAGAGTACGATAATTGTCCACAACGTAAAGTCATGATAGCGATTTGTTGTTTCCTTACTTCTCTAAGTTCCCCCAAGGAGACATAAGACATAATGGATGTTGCTTTACTAGTGTAGACTGAATCCTGCTGCATCCGATTGAAAATCTGCCGAATAGGCCCTCCAATGTGGACCCCTATTGAAGCTTCAAATTCAGTCCAATATTTAGATTTATACTTATTTGTGTATATATTTCTGTTTACAGGCTGTAGGTTAATTCCAGCTGACCTTCAACACAAACCACGTAATATCTTACATTTCAACCTTGTGTCAGTTGATCATCTATGCTTCATTTTATGCAACTTATGTGTTGTAAAGCAATAATAGTAATAATAATAATTAAATAGTACGGAAGTAATGACGTCATACACTAGGAGTTTAGCACAAAGAAATACTGTATACCGCTTAATTTTCGAAGTTACTTAATTTTCGCGGATAGTACTATTGCAGAGTTTCGTTGAATAATTTTCGTGGATGTCTTGGTTGAGACCGGAAGTGTACGTAATCATAGTCATGCCTAGTGCCTAGCGCCTCCTCCAGCTAAACTGTTAACGTCATCGATCGAGAGCTCTGGCCGGGCCAGGGCTAGCTAGCTAGCTTGGTGCTAAGTAACGACATAATACACAGCGCTAGCTAGTTCACGCCTGTTTGTGAAAAAAAAAGTGATCGTCATGTCTGCTGAGTTCGAGATGAAGGCTATGATTCGTGGTTACCACATCTAAAAGGCTGTGTGGGACGCCCAGACCGGAGAGGAGCTTTTTTGTGACAGAGAAACTAATCGAAGAACATTATTACTAATCTAATAAATATCAATCAAAACTGAAAGTACATGATTAGCTACTCGCTAATAATACCAGCACCCTTGAAACCATTTACAATGATTTCAGGTTTTGTCTTCAGATAATCATACAGTTCAATCATCCACTTAGCACCAAGAGGTTTGACAATGCTTAGCTTGAGATCAACTGGTACAACTGAACCTGTGCTGTCTTTAAGTTGCTCGCAAATCTTTCTTGAATACCAATCTTGGAATTTTCTTCGCAGGAATTCTTTTGCTGCTTTGTTGACACTGACGTCCAGTGGCTGCAATCGGTCTGTACAATTAGCTGGGATCGTGACTCTGTGGGTATGGTTGGCATCTAAAATCTCAAGGATTGACTCAGTCATTTGACCAGAAAAATGATCAAAGAGCACAAGTGCTGGATAGTCGTCTCAAAGTTTAAGCGATTTCCTTGTAAAAGACACCTAAGGGACTAAGATCTTTGAGAGGTAGTCCTTCATTGTGTCTTCATTTGCCCAATGGTTATGGTTGAATGTGGCATGCCAGCCCTTTGGAAATTGAACAGTTGGAAGGCATAATGGTGTACCTTTGTAAATGAGCTGTATTGGAAGAAAATCTCCATCGAGGGAACCAGCAAGCACTGCTGTAATCTGCCTTTTGTCGTCCACTGCTGCAATCGGTACTCGTTTGGCCCCTTCTTTCTGCGTGGTCCATGAACTGACAGGAATGTAGTGAATACCAGTTTGGTCCCAGTTGATGATGAGCTAGTGTGGGATCTCCTCCATTTCTAGAATGGTGTTTACGTCTGACAAAAACTGTTCCTTCTCACTCTCAAAATTTTCAACGCTGACTTTCGCCTTTGTACTTGACCTTCTCTTAACAAAGCCCATGCGATCCAATAGATTTAACCCTCAGCTTTTTGTCAATGAAATGTGTCCTCCATTAGCCGCAAGAAGGGTTTCATCTTTGCTTCTGACTCTTCCCTCTGCACATCCAATAGTGATGGCAGTGTTCACAACAGCACCATTAGCACGTAGAGCTGTTAGATATGCTCTAACCTGCATCTTCAGCTCTTCTCCCAGTAAATATGGACGTCCCAACTTTTTAGATGGAAGCTTTTTAACGTCGGTATCTTTGCCACCGGTCTTCCTTCATCAAATGTTGCTTCTCCTTGATGTAAGCGTTTCTCTAAGTCCGCACAGAGCTTTCTTTCAGAGGTGAATCAGGAAGTCTAGAGGCATAATAATGTACAGTGGCAACTACTCCATGCTCAGCTGCTCTCTTTCCGATTTCGGCTTTCTTTGAAGCAGTCAGATTCTTCATGTACAGTCCTCTGGTCGTCTTCTGTGCGGCCTTAGCAATAGCCTCGTTTGTGGCAGCTATTGCCTTCAATGGCACTTCTCTTGACAGTGGGCCACTTGGATTCGGAAGATTTGAAGAGGAGTAGCGTGAATCTACTCTGGAAAAGTAGCTTAATAGCGACCATCTTCAACTTGAACTAGAAAAAGCATAAGCACAAAATTTTCACAGCTGACACGTGTCAAGTTCAAAGCCCAAGAAAAGGGCGTGGCATCCGAGTACGTACTTTTTTTCTTGAATAACTTTCACGGATAGCCTACGAACCACGAAAACCGCGAAAGTTAAGTACCTCGAAAATTAAGCGGTATACGGTATTCATGAGCAACCAGTTTCATAATGAGGGAATAATGTGCAAATGAAGAAACAATATTCAGCTAAATTGACAATACTGTATTCTCATTGGTTGAAACCATTGCCTGGGGGAAGTATATTATGAGCATAAAATCCTTTTGCCCTCTGGGATGTAATTATGGCTCATAATTAAAGGCTGTAGCCAAAGACGCTTGGAAATCTATTGAACTCTTAACCCTTCAACTTGTCTTGCAAGCCTAGACCCTCCTCCCCGTCACATTGCACGCACCGAGAGAGAGGGTCTAGCAAATTTGACATTTAATACAATTTTAATTGACCTATCAGATTCGACTATCTAAATTCTGTATAATGATTTACGTGTGGGCGGTAGTTTGCATGTGTGTAATAACCGTGTGTTCTATCGCTGAAGTATGGCAGTACCACCTTGAATTTGCTGAATTAAAACTTTTTGTAAGTAATTAGTGAATGTAGAAGCTACTTATTCTGTACAATACTTGTCAAACAGAAACGTATAAAGACTTTTAACCGATTACCCGCGAAGTACGCACAGGTGCGTACTAAAAAAATTCAATTTTTAAACGCGAAGTACGCACTTTGCGTACTATGACCTTTAGCATTATTGTTTAGACAAAGCGTCTAAGCACTGAACTCTGAACTTCCTGCACAAATAGGTAAAGTACCTCTCTACTAAAATACAAAGTTTGAGTTGCAACTNTTATAATTTAGTCAGTACGCGTGCATGTTACAATTAAGTGCTATAGCTAAAATTATGAAAAGCAAATCATATATATAGTTCTGAATAATTAATATTCTTGTTACATTTAGTATACATTTTAGATCCAGTGATGCTTAAAGAAGCACAGCCACTCCGGCAAACATAAAAGCAGTAAAGAGAGAGAGAGTGTAAATGGTTTTAACACCATTGCTAGTATTTAAACGAATATTATACTTATCACAGGCTGCATGAAGAGAAGAAATAGTAGCAATTGGAAATATATATCAATGTTATGCATACAATTAATAGGTATTATAAAACTGCATGTATGAATTAATTTTATATTGCATATTATATAATTAATAAGTTATATAGTTACCTCTGTCAATCAGATTAACTGACTGTTGAATGTTATCGGATAGACCAGAATCACTTATACTGCAGTCCAGACGTTGATTTTGGCAAAAATCAACTGCACGATTTTGCTCGATATCACAAGTGCCAGCAATATTGAAAATACAATAACCCTAAATAAGAAAAAAAGTGCATAGTTGCACTGTGACGTATGACACTTCAATTCTAGTCTGAGTGGTACTACAAGACACTAGTATAGTAAATGTTTTATTTGATGAATTTTGTGCAGAATATAGAAATATGATCACATAACTATGCCAGTCGTGTATATGCCAACATGCAGTGGGTATAATAATTATGCAAAGCACATCCAAAAACTTGCCGGTTAGAAAAGTCTGCAAATTTTTAGTTTCATGTATAAATTTACATATTTGTGAGGTCGTTTATTATCAAGAGAAGCTGCTTTTTTTGTAATTTAGTCCTCACTGTTAAAAATGGGGTGTAAATTCTAAGTGGTAGTGGTACTGGTTACACCCTGTTGGGTGGTAAAAAGTGTGCAAGATCAAAGGTTACCATGGTTTCCACCCTTTGGGGTGGTAAACGCTAAGTGTGAAAGGTATAACCATACCACCCATTTCTAACAGTGATTGTTAGTTATTAATCATGCATTCTGATTACACTGCACTATTTATAGTTTTCTGCTGCCTTGATCATTCATAAGATACATTATCATAATATATACAATTATATTATTATAATGCACGTGCAATTATTGAGCCTACCTCATCCAAAAGCAGATAGTTCAAAATGTATTCAGTAGCAGCTGCCTCATCACACTGTTCGTTTTGGGAAGAGATCATGGTAATCATCAGAAGCAAAATGCTGAGAGTTGCAAAAGTACTGACAGAGATGAACTTCATTGTCCTTTTAGATATCCAAGTTGATTTGCCCTGGCAGTACAAACTGATCCGTCTTCTTACTGATTTTCTAAATCTGTTCGTTTGCTTAAATCTCTCTGAAAAGGAAGTGTGGTATAAAGTGGAAACTATTAATTTACTAATTAATGTTGGGTACATGAGCCTATAGCTGCATACTGTAAACCTGCAGGCAGTTATAGATCTATTGTACATTCCGTAATAATTTGTACGTATCATATTATTATATATACCGGTATGCAGATCATATTTCATCATGGATATCTTTTTAGTGTTATATTGCATATGCAATAATCAAGTTTTAGGAATCATGCATGAGTCTTGCAAGATCGTGGAAGAGTTGATAGTGTAGTTCACTGGGACATTAAGTTTGTCATTAACAATTCTCATGTATCATATAATTATACATACAGTAGTATGTATAGTGCATCTAAATGCTTCTAAAGTAAGTTTTGACTAGCACTTCAACTATCTTCATGCATATTCTGATACTACACTAAAAATTTTTTGTAACATGGATAGTATACGGAGTTTGTGTACTCACGCTTAACGACGCACAATTTTAGCGAGTAAAATTGGAATGAACAAGCAGTGTATTTGAGCTCATATCTCCCAAACTATAGCACCTAGCCACTTCGAATTCAGAAAACAACTAGCTGCAATGACGACGCAATTGCTATCTCAAATTTTGCATATTACTATATACATTGGGTTGGTTTTCCAAAACTTGGTCATATTATTATTAATATATATAGCAATATAGGAAAGACGACCGAGGTAAGATGGAAATGTAAACTTTTCGTCTGGTGGCAGCAGATTACCAACTGCATGCAAGATCTATAACTCATAAACCCGAAGGGGCACTTAAAAAAAAACAAAAAAAAACTTATAAAAACTTCCTCATGCAGTATTTGAATATAGAGAGCTATAGGACCAGTGAGAACTAACCGATAATAGTATTTTCTTAATGTATACGTATTTTCTCATGCTTAAGAGAGGTTGGTAGACAACACTGTATTTAGAAAAACGACCCATTTATATTGTGGGCCATTTTGATCATTGTTCATAAGAAAAACCTGTAAAGTTAGCAAACGTACGTACATCATGCAGAGACCCATAATATTAGGCATAAATTGACGTCCCTACAACTAATAATATTATTATTGGTCTTTCTATGTAAAGAGCCCCCTTGTCTTATATGGGTCTTTCTTATGTATACAATTAAATTTAGGAAGGATTGTTGATCGATCCCCTAGCTTACTCAACTCATGTTCCTATATTTATATCTACAAGAAAAACTCTATTAATGAGTCTTTGTTATGTACTTGCTTACTTATTCCCCTAGCTCTAGCTAACCTGGTGAGTCAATTACTCCTTATAATAGCCCTTGCATTTAGTGTGAGTCACCTAATATGTCTAGGCCTAGTCGCTCCCCCTAACAATGCAGTCATCTTTTATAGGTAGAGTTCCAAGGTCATTATCTATCCCCTGGCATTATTATGTGCATTTGCATTAGCCTCCTCCAAAGTGCTTGTAGCTGCTACATAGGCATTTTTTAGGGACTAACCAGTGTCTGATATGTAGTGTTGGGAAAAAAAAATTATAAGTAGTAAAAATCTCAAAAAAAAGTAGTGTAGAAATGGGCAGTTCAGTAAAGGTATTGGAACAAGGATTATCAATTTCAGCACATAATATACATGATTACTTTATTTTTTATGCCAAACTTCTGGCTGGCAGTCCAGTTTAAGTTGCCTGTCTGTTATGGTGTAGTTACTAATTAGTGGGAAATCGAACCAATGCAACTATAATGGTATAATCATTGCTGTTACAACACTGATGATCCATATTATGGATAAATAAAGAAGTATATAATATGATATTTTCAATAAATTGAGACATTCCTAATTGTTTCAATAATTTATACTACACTGTCCATGTCAACATTACTTTTTGAAATACTTGCATGTTGCTTCACTTTTTCCAAACCTACAGTGGATGCAGGGACTATCAGAGGTTGGTTAGTTCCTGTAAAAAGCTTGAGTGGCACAACATACAATATAATTTAAATGCACAATGTCATAATGCATTATAAATGCCAGCACGAGGATAGACACATGCATTGACCTTTGAACTCGACCTACAAGAAGATGGCTACATTGAAGTACATTAGTTTATACCGTTATAAAGTTTCAAAGCTTTTTAGTTTTATTTTGACCTATTTGAAAATGAAGGTACCAATAATGCACAAGCTCTGCACATTCAACTAGCAAACATACTTGTATGCATATTATGCTGAGTATGGCTACATGTGTGAGTATGAGTGCATGTGTCAGAAAAATAATCACCTTAATTGGCACAGTGACACTGTCACAGCCACCATCACAACTCTGTGACAAAGCAGCATAAGTCACAGACTATACTATAATAATAATATTATGAGGAATGCTATGATCATGTACATGCATAGCCACTCAGATGCATGTTGTCACATGCTATTGAGCAAATCTTAGATAATGCAAAATATCACTAAGTTAAACCATGCATACAGCTTGCTGGCCACACTGTAAAATCAACTAGTATATAATAAACACCATTGTGTACAAAAGCCCATGCAACTAAATAAGCTTTACTGAATTGGGTAGAGCTACATGTGGCCAGCTAGCCTATCACTAAAAAAATGATAATCTCAGTTAACTCAGAAAATCCATTGAAATGTAAAACTTAATGAACAGTTAAACTCTTAGCTTTAAATTCCATTTAACTGTGGAAAATAAACAATTGTTTTGTGTTTATAACAGAATTAAACTATACAAGCAAATGGTAGATTGAAGTGGCTTAAGGGTCATTCCATGTGAGATCAACATGAAAAATGACAGACCCTCTTGGATTTCCTTGATAATTGGTACATGTGTAGAGGGTCCTAGGACATCAATCCAGNTCTTCAAGTTCTTGAACAATTCTCAGTCTCTGTTTCTCTACTAGCTTGTTCACTCAGCTCAATACAGGTGGGCAAGGCCTATATGTGTAAGGTTGAGGTAGGGGGGAGTAGAAGAGCTAGAGCTTGCAGTGTGCTGCCAAGTTGAGTCCACGAGCTTTTCTTTGTTCAGAGCAGAATTTCAACTGTGTGAATGAGTGTGACGGTGTGCCTGTGTGTGTGTGTGTGTGTGTATGTGTGTGTGTGTGTGTGTGTGTGTGTGTGTGNGCCAGAGAGAGAGAGAGAGAGAGAAGAGATGAGCTTAAAATGTACAGCATGCAAGGCAGTATAACTTCACTATGAAACATTGACTATCTGCAGCTAACACAACCATGGCTATAAATTGCAACTTTGCTCGTATGGCAATACATCATTTCACAACAAAGTTTATGACAAAACAAAAAATCCCCACTGGTGCAATTCCTTCTATTTTTTGAGAATATAACTATTTCTCTGAAACACCAGGCCTTACAGTAACATATAGCATTGCATCAGAAAAATTTCTAGCTATCACAAGAAATTTCTCTCAATGCTGGAACCCAAACATTATGTTACAACATTTTCTTTCTCGGCATGGAGTTCTTTAACACAAAATGAGAAGAAAAACCACACTGTGTGCTTTGTGATTAAGTTAGCTTCACTTAGCAGTTTCGAACCAAACTGTTCTAGCTGGAGAGTTGAAGTCCTCCTCATGGAATTTGATTTTTACAGGGGATAGTTGCTGTTTTTTCAAACCAGGGAATGCCATGCTCAAGTGTTGGTACCAACTTTTGCACAAAATTTCCAAGATCAGCTAGGCCAGGCTAGTATAAGCAGTCATACAGGTAATAGATAGGTAGTGTAACACAATAGTTTGTCTTATTTGAAACAAATATTATGCTAGAGCTACAAAATAAGTGTCAATCATACAGTATTAAAATTTAATTTTTAATTCAGTATTTCAACACGTGCTCACGTCCTGTAATTACAGGCTGTAAAGGGTTATTACAAGATATCGAGGGCATATTGTGTTCATGCAACATCTCGCATAATTACCACAGCCTATGGTNACGTGGGTTATTGTGTATTCTACGCATGCGCAGTAGATGACGATATTTGATATTCCCGGATGACCGTGTTTGAGTGGTGACGATATTTGGGCAATTACGCTACATGTATTAGCAGAACTACTCCACTCTACTATTGCTATCTACGATGAAACTACCGTAATAACAATATTACATGTATGTACACTGTTTCAGTTATTCATAAAGTATGTTGATAGTGCATCTCTAATTATGCGACCATCAGTGTGCAAACATGTCTGTGATGTGCTGCTTGTACTGGTTTGTGTTGGACCTTGTTGAACCCAATTCTCATCGAAAAACTCACCATGAACCTCACAAATGTTGTGCAATACACAACAGGCTGAGACGAGTTGGAAGGTCTTCAATGCACATTGAGTTCACGTTCAAAAGACAGCACCGACGCCCTTTTAGCTGTCCGTAGGCATGTGTTCTACGACAACTCAAGCTTTACTGAGTCTGACCATGCAGTGTCTGTGTAATCTTTCATTAGCCAACTCAGCAAAGGATATGCAGGGTCACCTAAAACAAGAGGGATCTCAACATCACCAGTTTTCTCTTTCATGTCTGGAAGCAATAAACCTTGCTGTGCTCTTCTATAAAATGGTGACCTAACAAGTACACGTGTGTCATGAACTCATCCAAGCCATCCAATATAAATATCGATAAAGTGGCTGCAGTGGTTTACAACACCTTGTAGTATAGTGGAATGCCACCCCTTGTGATTATAATGATCGGTTAGTCATTTATGTTGAGCAACAATAGGAATATGTGACCCAATTTTGGAAAACCGACCAGATGTAGTAAAACTTTATTTGTAGTAATCGGCGATTGTAGTGTAATTCGCGACGCGCGCGCGAAATTAATTTTTTTGCACCAATGGGGAGGGGCACACCTTGGCGAGCTGCAGACGTGATTTTACGGGTGGGGCTGCTTCTATTGCTGAGATATGAGCGTTTGAATGCAGCTATGTCAGCCATGGCTAGCTTCTCTCCCGTTAGTACACGGGATGCGTTGCCATGTTCATTGATTGATAAGTACATGATGCAGCTGCTGCTGTGCATCTCAATATAATCTTGCATATTTAATGTGCAACAAAAAAACAATGCATTGTTCATGAACTAAACACTTCCAGCAGAAAGAAATCTCTTCCAGATGATCAGAAGATGGCCCACAGTGTTGCAGAATCGCTGGGCTATGCCAGGAGCTGTTTATCTGTGCATAATAATGAATGAATGTATTGTACATTGTGTATAATAAATTTGCAATGAAATTTGTGGGGGAAAGAAGCTAAGCGCTTCTTATTATGGGCAATAAGTATTAGCTAAACTGTTTCCTACAGTTAGAATAGCTATAGATGCATGCATTAATACTGGGCGCTTATTTCTGTGCCATTTATAGCTTAGTTACTCTAGTTACAGCCCACCCGCTACATTATTCTACTTAGTAGACTTACTTACCTCGTTGTTGAATCCTCCTGGAAGGCTCCCTGGTCGTCTGTGTCTTTAAAAAGGCTCATAAAGTAAGTTTTAACTAGCGCTTCAACTAACTTCATGCATATTCTGATACTACACTAAAATTGTACCACAAACATAAATTGTTTGTAACACGGATAGTATACGGAGTTTGTGTACTCGCGCTTAGCAACGTATTCGCTCACGATTTTAGCGAGTAAAATTGGAATGAACGGTCGGTATATTTGAGCTCATATCTCCAAAACTATAGCGCCTAGCCGCTTCAAATTTGGAAAATAGCTAGCTGATATGACGTAGATTACAATGCAAGCGCTATCTCAAAATTCGCATATTACTACATCTGGTCGGTTTTCCAAAATTCGGTCACATATGTGTACCATCTGTAGCTCCCACACAATTAGGTAATCTGAGCTTCTGCCAAAAACCATCAACAGTGCATTGAAGAGCTTTCTCACAGGTACTTTTATGTACTTGGGTAGTAGGACAGAAACTCATGATAGATTGAAATACAATTGAAATGAATGATAAAAAATTGAAATGCAAAAGACAAAATCTTATCATTGGATGGTTTTTCCAGACTTGACTGTGATGTTGTGCATTCCAATAATGCCTGTTGGACCTCACTATTCTCAACAAATGTCTTCATATGAGGTGGTCCTAAGATACAATTGCTCCACAAAACTCCTTCACTACAATACACACGTTGATTTTGAAACACCAAATATATGGCCAAGACTTCTGTAATCCATGTTTGTTGCCTGGTACCACAGTACCATTCCAGTTAGTTTGTTTACCAGAAAAAATAGCCTCATTATGGTGTCGTCGTGTTTGAGGCTGTCATTGAGTTTAGTACTCAAATAGTCAAAATCTGCTTCGACATTCTAGCTCTCATTTCAATATGAAGTCTCCACTGTTATTGATTATGCTTTCCCACCAATCATTGCTCCTTGTTTTCATCCAAATTGATCGTGAGTGCGAAGTCAACAAGCCACAGATAGTCAGTGACATAGAAAAACTTAAGTACTGCTCGTTCTCTAGCTTGTCTTACATAGAATCGCCTTTTCAGATCTAAGCTCTCTTTCTCCTTGCTTACACTATATTCTTATGTTGATTTTTGCTCAAAATCTGTCATATACATGAACACACCTACAACATTCAAACTTAGGCCTCTGTAGAACAGATTATAATTGATCATTTAACTTTTAGCTTTGCAAAACCTGATTGTGGAGTGATTTGGATATGTATGTGTCAGAGTACAATGCAAAGTTGCTCTTTGTTTGAGCAATCTGTCACCTCGTCTGCTAAAGGTGTATAGTATAGCACTTTGTTGAGGATTTTCAAGAATGTATACTCTCCAAGCATATTAATCAACTGGTTTTGGATGCCTGGACTTGTATTGGTGGTGTTTCTTGAAGGATCAGCTAAATGATCTTTCAGAATACTATCACCAACAGGCACCCAGAATTCTAGAAAAGTAACTTGGCACAATGCACGCCTGATGGAACGTGTGCCCGCACACTGTGGTGTAGATGTCTGTGTCACAGCGGTTGGGGGTGAGGGGGCAAAGTAGATGGAACAGTCACCAGCATTGTGTCTGGCACACGAACTTGGCAGCAGCTGAAAGTTTTCCGAAACCGGGGTACAAAGTCTACAATCTAATATGTATGATGTGACATAGGTGTCAAGACAGATGACCTGTATGAGGAAATAAAGTAATATGGAATAATGATTAATAGAGAGGTGTGAAAAATCTTGATAATATTGCTAAGCAACTAACTTAATTTAAATATTAGAATAAATAAAACTTGCACATGGCTAAAAATTATGATTGAGAGGGGAAAATTTCAAAGCTGCTCAATTTTACTATGACTATAATGTTATCACGTTATAAACTCACCACCACTCTGAACCGGGGTACAAAGTGGTCTGGATCTGGATCTCCTCGGAGATCCAGATCCATCTGATCGAGGCGGGTGGACACAATCTAACCATTCAAGGATGCACACTGTTCAATAAACAAGATGAAATAATTAGTCATTCACCTGCCACAATGCCATTCTCCCTTTTGAAGTCATTGGAAGATGAGGGCACAACTGGCATAAATGAATCATACATTATGTAGTGAGTAAATCTTATCTTTTGTTCACCCGTATACATCTTCTAGGCTCTTGCATATTCAATATCGATACAGCAATCATTACATCTCTCATCTAAACCCCCCCCATACACACACACATGTGTTTTAATGCTTGCTGAAACAGTTACTTACTACTAGAAGAGCCAACAAGAAGAGGACAAGCCTTACGATGATGGCCTGGCTTGCCACAATGAAAGCACAGAAATGTGGTGGACAAATTCTGAGCCATGGGGTTAGATCAATGCGAGCCAGCAGGATATGATGTAGGTACAGTTGAAAAACAGAACTAGACACAGCCTGAGGTGAAGTACTAGGTAACTGAAAATAGTGTGATTCCGTGAACCCCCACTCCTGGAGCCACTATAGGGCACAGGCTTCTTAGAAAATTGACTAAGCTTTGGCTTTGCCTGTGCTCTATTGTTCTTACTTGCCCTAAACTCTGCTCGATTCATTCTCTTCTCATCCTCCTCGTTCTCCGCAAGCTCATCATCCATATACTCCTCCACAACCGCCCAACCCAAATCAGACCTATCAGCCAGACGTATATGCTTCTGTCTGATAGCAGTAAGTTTAGTACCTTGCTCCAAGACTTTGAGCACTTCCTGCTTCTTCTCTGAGTCTGGCATCTTCTTAACCACCGAAAATGCCTGCTCCACGTGTCATTAACCTGCAGGTTAAAATTAAACTGCTTCTTATTCCCCTTCTTGAATGAAGGATGCTTCTCTAACCACAGTCTCTTCACCAAACGCTCTTTAGCCATCTCCCACTCAGTGACTAGGTCCTTCTTCAGAGTGGACATCTCCTTCAGCGAGGTCATCTCCTCCTTCATGCACTGAGGACAACACCACTTGCAGCTGCTCAGCATTCAGCGCGGCCATACTAATAGAAACTATCCACAGAAACAACCACAGCCAACTGGAACTTGACAAAATCAGATGTGACGAGACACAGCTGCACAAGAAGACTAGACTGAAGATGGAATGACAGAGGAAAGAACTGACAAACTGCAATAGAGAACCTGCCGCAGTTGTCGAGAGTGAAAGTCATACCAACCATCAAGCTTAAATACCCCACCAAACAGGAAGCTGCAACACATTTCAGACTGCAGCTAACATCACTACGCAGCCACGCATGTGCAGAAATGCACAAAACAATGAGAGCTAGTTTTCCATCAAATTCACTGCGTTCAACCAATAGAAACTGCATGTACATGTGTACTAGCAGAAATACTCGAGTCTACTATAGCTATCTACGATGAAACTACTGTAATAACAATATTACATACCAGTTCAGTTATTCATAAAGTATGTTGCTAGTGGATCACACACAGCTGTACATCATAGGAGTAGATGTGACATTTCTTACTCACAAATTTGTAAAGAGTTAACATGTGAGAAATACCTTGACATGTACTGCCCCTCCAACCCTGAGTACACTGGCATTTATTAGGTGCTACACATTTACCATCGTTGACACAAGCTGGGCTGCACAGAGCTGCACGAACCACAGCCAACACTAATCAAAGTCTAATTTTGACTCGTTCTCATGGGCACCCCTGTAGGGCCTTCTGATACACTAAGAATGTACATACATACCTGAACTACCTAGCCAGTAAAATACACAGTTTCTTGTCATACTTTTCATAATCTGAAATCCCAATACAGTCGTGGATTCTCCTTTCCTTCTAAACAATATGATCTGACAGGTCTTGAACTTTATCTTGGATTTCTAAAAGACACTTATCTCCCATTTCTTGCCCAGTCTTCGGTTGTTTGGCTGTAAGGGGTTCTTCCCTTGCCATACCCTTCTTTGATCATGTTGTGTCATTCTTATACTGAAATCTATCCTATACAGTTCTGTCCCATACAGTCTCAATCAAAAGCAAACACTTTTTTTTAAAGCAAGCCTGGATTTTCCAAGCACAGGCTTTGAGCAGCTGAACTGCTGCGCTTGAAAATTTCCCCGTCAATGTATTGGCCTGTTTGAGATGAGCTTGCAAGCAAAATTTGAGCTTCTAAAACCAATCGCACTATAAGTTTTATTGCAAATAAGGCTGAAATCTATTTTATTTGTGAACATCTGCTAGGTCAACGTTCAAAAGCTGATTTTAGTTATATGGACTAGGTTTAAGCTAGACTATAATCTGTTTGAGCTTCATAGCTACTGTAGTTGAGGAGATACACCTCTAAGCAACTCACTGAAAATAATTGTGTGGGCGGTGCGCGACCACCCTTAATAATACACTCTATACGTATTGCTAACCAATTCGAATAGTCACGACACTCCATCGATTAGACTTCTTTCCAGTAACTAATTATATCATATCATATCATATATCAAATAAGAAACAATTAACAAGACTACTTTCGTACCATTCATACACTGATCCTTGTAGAATTGATGTCTGTTATCGTTTGCCTAAATCTCTTCCAGCTCACTTTTTTCGTTAACTTCTTTTGCCTCTTGGAAAACACTCTGAAGTGCAGTGTTGTGATCATTGCTAATGTTCACTATTTGACCCAATTCATCACTTTGTTCATCATCGATGTAGTCAATTCAGTATGATCATATTTCCTCAACAGTCGTTTGTCACGCTCATGTTCTTGCTTTCTATTGCTCCTTCGTTTCTTCTGGCTTGCAGGAGATAATACAGACAAAGGGCAGGTTGATAATGGCATTAGCCTATCAGCTTTCGATCTGGTGTAACGGCTAGTGCACTTTCTAATTGACGATCCATGTAGCTCAGAGCCCGCTTACAGGGAGGACATAATACTTCACTTTTGGTCTTTCTTAAAGATACTCACAAACATTCAGCTGGCATACCACAAGGCTAAAATTGACTCCACCCATTTGCTGTGTCAGCTAGCTTCAGCCTATATAGCTTGAAGCTCAGGCGCTTTGTGTACGCTGTAAGTAGCCATTTATTTGCTTTTTCGATGGTGTAAAGCAACTTTTTAGCAAGTTTTCATCACGGTTTACTGCTGGTTAAAGGCGGTAATGACGGTAAACAACGGAATACCGCTAATGAAATACCGTGGTTTACCCACAAAATTCCGCAAGTTCACCGCGGATTTCTGCTCACATTTTCACCCGGAGAAGCATTATTTTTACAGAATATGCATACAGACATCACTCAGACAGAAGTGCATAGTTCAAGTAGGGAATTTTCCATGTTTAGAGTAGAAATACGTTCAAGTTAACCCTTTACGGCCGATTGTGGATTTTTCCGCATGCGCGTATAAAACGTTCGCGATTTTTTGCAACTTATCGCATATTTTTTATTCTAGCCATGGCGTTTGAGCTGTGGGCTCCAGACTCACTATGCAATTAGGTAAGGTAGTGCACTAGTAAAATACCAAGTTTTACCCAGATCTAATTAGTGGGTGTGGCGATATACACGTTAGAAGTCAAAGGTCACATTTGTGTCACGATCGAGACCATCGGTTTTAAACTCACGTTTTTATCCTTGTGCTTTGCAGAAGAAGCTTGACGCTAGTTATGGAGGTGCAGGGAGGCTTAGGCTATACCTGCAGCTAACCGCTTCTGTAGTCCTGCTTTGCTAGCTAGAAAAAAAGCCAAAAGTTTACTAGTAATTTTGCAAAATTTGACTGCTTCCGTTTTTGCAAGCGTTTGAAGTAAACAAATACTGACTTAGAACAGAATTGATACAGCTATGGCTTAGTCCAACCATAGCTAAGTAAAACTAGTGAAGAAGGAGAGTAGCTATGGCTATAGCAAGAACAAAAATATACAAAAGACAATGCTAATTTAATATTCATAAAGTCTAATTAAGTATGCATAAATAATCCCGGCCCTAAAGGGTTAAATCTGTTGATGGTATTCATCACATAATGAGATACGTATAAATTTCAAATGGTTGATTCAAACTAGTTAGTAAGATTTCGTTTAGATATGCTTCAGTAGTGCAGGTTAGTCTGGGACACCACAGATATACTACAGACTTGTTGATGGTTTGTAAGTGATAGATTCGTAGCAGATTGATCATCCTATCCAAAATCATGGAAATAATACCTGACCTCACTACCACCTCTCTACCGCTCTGCTTCTATGTTGTTCTTCAGTAACTCTGCCATGTCCACATACTCGCCTCTCTGAATCTTGCTGACGAGCTTCGCTGGTACAGCGGGGAGTCCCTCTGCTAACACAAACAGTGACCATCCCACTTACTTCCTGCTACTGCTTAGCTGGCGATTGACTGCTACCTGCTGTGACTTGGTCCCCCCGGCACGCTGTGCACGCCGTAGATATGTGCCTCCTGCAAAGGCGACCCTTTACCCAAATCCCCACAGACCTGTGCAGTCCCTGGTTGTTATATACATATACGTCTAATCTTCAATTAAACTTCATTTAAAAGGGTTAATTTTCAGTGATAATTTCCATTTTTATTCTTATTGCTTCTGTGTACAAGTACATGTGGTGGGAGTGTGTGTGCAAAAAAGAATTGCATATAGTAAGCTTCTCATCCATCATAGTAAGAAGACTCCTCAGGCTGCTGTACTTATTCTATTGCCATTCATAGTGCACAGTGATTCTGTCTCTGTCAACAGTGTCCTCTTGTGAAAATCATTTACTCCACTTCATCAAAGTTACTGGCCTACACAAATGGCATCAAATTCAAGTTGGGAAGCAACCTCAGGCCTTGGCCCTCTATCACAATTTTAACAATGTTGTATGATACTAAAGCAACATGGGTGTGCAGATTGTTGTGGAGAAACTGAACATCATCTGACGGAAACGGACATTTTTACCACACATGAAAGTTCAATTTTTTTTCTCCAACAGCCAACAGCGACAGTGGGTATTGGATTACCTACATTGAAATTCATCCAAAGAAACTGAAAACACCCTAATATATACAATATGTGGCAAAGTCGTTTGCTTTGAGATATGGCTCTCAGCTCTTGGCTTATGCCAGTCATGAAAGTGAAACAAAGTTACATCCAAGGAGCTCTAGTTGCACATAGAAAGCAGAGCTCCATAGTTTGTAGAACTGAGATTGGCTGATAACAATTTTCCCAGATGACTGTAGCTCTTTACCCATCCTCTCAAAGATTGCCTCTCGTGTCATGAACGATGGCAAGTGTATAGCCATCTTATCAGGTATATGGTCACCAATTTGCTCTGTGTAGTGCTTCATCCAAGCAATGGCCTCACTTGTTTTTTCTGTGAACAGGTAGATATTTATTTACAGGCTAAATATATTCTTACCAACTCAAACATCTGTGTTACAGTAAAGCTACTCACTTCAAGTGCTTGGATTTCAGCTTGAAATCATTGCTCACTTTGTGTAATGTACTCCAATAGTTTATATTCCAGTATTTTGGCATCATTAATGAATTTTTCATCCTCTTCTGTTATGGCATATTTATCGGATTCTGAATCAGTTTCACTTGTCAATGGTCCTGGCATTGGATCACTTGGCTGTACATCTGGCTGTGACACACTGACATTATGAGACTGACCATGAGGTTCATGCTGATCGTCATGATGAGGACATATTGCACCATAGTGGTTTAATTTGACCAGTGAATGGGTTTCGCAAGGAAGTTGATAACAGAGGTAAGTGAGGAACTGCGTATTGGTAACGTTTTATATAGTCATGCTCACCGTGATTATTACTCAGTAGGTTTTGAAACAATATTAGAATCGTTCATCAACATTGATAGCTTACTTGTCATGGGACAAGATCAATAACATGCCGTAAAATAATAACAATGTCAATTAACGATTCGACATCTGTCTTCGTGCAGTGGTTAGTTGATGTCCAACAATTTTGTTAGTTTTTCCAGAGTCCACACTAGTTTCAACATGGCAATAATAGGCACTTGACGTAGAGGTACTGTAATAAACTGATTTCGCAATATAATTGCCATGATCTGGACAGTTTCCACAGCTGCAGACAGTTGTATGAAACTGGCACTCCATTCCATCCCACTGGTGTTCAATTCGTCGTTGTCAACTAGAGCTTCCTCACTGAGTCCACAATAGTAGCAAACAGGAGGGAAGTGCACAAGAACTGAGCTGTAGTATTGGGATTCGATTGGGGAAGCGCATACCAAAGCTTCTCTAACATCAATGTTCCCTTGTGATATGGACGATCCGCATGTGTATACATTTGACTCTCTGATGGTGGTAATAGCACATTCTTGCTCTCTTGTAAGTTAGAGCTAGCGTATATGCAACGTGGTTTGCAGCATTCACCACATGTGATGATGTTTTGAACTTTCCCTGCAACAAGTAGAGACTTCCTGTCTTTGTCTACTTGATTCTGCTCTTCTGTAGGAGCTGCTACACGCGAAGGTTGGTCACAATTTGAAACAGGCCTGTTAAGCACATCTGTGAATTTAAGATAGTGTTCCTTTGAAGATTCTAGCAGAGAGAGAGGAAGAAAACAAAGCTCAGAAAACTTTTCTTGTGGGAGACGGATAGGGTGGTCACAACAATAACTACATGTTGGTTCCATGCATTTTTTACCTGGAACACATAACTAGATTTGTGGCAATGCTTGTCCTCGAATTCTTTGAGTAAGTCAGCATGAGCCAAATCCATTGCTATCAGTTTGTCGATTTTTAGTGAAGGGTCAAAGGACAATGCATGGAGAAACTGGTCATCAATACTCGATTTACGGCTGGAACTCCAACAATTGCATTGCTACCCTTTACTTTCATTGCCTGAAATTGTGCACTCAATGCGATCAGAGGTGTTGACATGGAATCTTGCAATGCTGAAGCCAACTCTGGGCACTTAGCAATCACCTCTCTGACCTCAGAAATAGTGTTCTTATTCTTCAACAGCTCTTCAAAACGATGTGCCATACTAGTCCGAGACAAAGACACATTCTACAGTGCCAGATTTAATGTAGGCTCAGCAAGGTTTGTCCAGGATTGGTAGGGGCACGTATGAATACAAATGAGCATATCAAGATCAAGAGCTACAAACATTGCTATGCTTGCAACCTGCACAGAGCCAAATGTAACTCTGTGGTCTGGACCACCATCACTGACAATCATAAGCACAGGTTTTGTAGCTTTAACATCATCACTGCTATAATGTGCACAAATAATTCCTGTCATTTCTGCACTGTGCCTGATGGCAGATGAATGGTGGAAAGCAACTGACGGAACAATACCGTGAATGTGGAAATCATGATCCAATCCCAGTAATTCTGAACCAGAGCAAATGAGTGAACGATTGTGTCCACGTACTCCAGTGGAAACAGGGCAGTTAGGTTCTCCAACCGGGATGATTGCCTTGTCATCAACAGAAAAAGCGCATTTACTTAATGTCGGTCAGGGTGATCTTTACGGAGTTGCCTGATTTGAACACCAAACTTCACATTGAAGTGACCAGTGTAGCGGATTACTTGATCAGTGTACACATTTGAAGGCCAAAATTGTAGTCAGATCCATTCAAGAGAGGGAATAGCTGGTGTGGCATCTGGCATCTTCTTTCGTCAACTGCCAGTGAAATCTCGTCAAGAAAAGACTGAAGCTCCGCCCAAAATTCATCCAAGAGAGTGGCATTTGGCTTTCCAAATCAATGTCGTAAATCCAACACAATCTCGGATCATCTACATCATTTAGAGCTCTTGTGACACGTTCATCCACTGCTGCCTCTGAATTGTACTCTGCACTGCTACTGTCATGCAGAAGTCTACGGAAGATGTTCCGCAACACCATTTTAGACACATTTGCTAATTGTCGATAGAAGCTAACAACCACATCTTGGTTGAAAGATGCACTAGCTTGTCGCCATAGTCAGGATGATGATGACATGATGGATGACCTAGAGTTGTATGAGGCAGATGTACAACTGTATACGTAAACATTGGAACCAATGACAACATGCACACATAATAACCTCCTACCTCCTGTTAATAGTCTCCCAAACTATCGCAGTAACTTACATTGTAATAATTATCCCATGTTAAATAACATTGTGATATTGTACATTAAGCAATAATAAAATTAATATTAAAAATTGTATCAAATTTGACGTCGTCTTTTGCGGACTGGTGCATTAGACAAAACACTACTTATTATGTTAAAAAAAGTTAATCTGAGTTCTGGTCTAAGGCCAGGGACACAATCACACACATCCTCAATTGTCTCCAGAAACTTGGCTTGTGCACATAATTTGCTGATGATATATAAACAACAAATAAAATCTATGCCAATCATTTTGAAAGATGGATCTTAAGCTATGTAAGTTTCACGTGCAGACATCAATTCCACATGTAGTTGCTGTTTCAGCTCATCATCTACAACCCTGCATGCAGATCGCCTCTTGCGTGTGGACTGTTGCTCCTTTGGTTCTATAGTCTCAAACGAAAGCTTGTGGGTAGAAGACAAGCTATGACAAACATCACAGCGAAACTCTACAGTAGGTCCTCTGTCGAAATTAGAGCCAACTGTAGATAACAATGTTCTTCTTCGACAATTTTCCTCCTCATTGCAGTACTTCTTAACTTCATCATTGATCTTTTTTTGACGCAAGTTATAAAACACATGAGCTCGTGCCTGTCCACCTCTTCGACCAGCACGTCCACATAGCTACATGCATGTAATACATATAACAGTATGCACAACACAGATCGCCTACAATACGCCTCCTGTACCTGGTGTAAACTATTCATATTCTCAGGGGCACCATACATGAGCACAAGGTCAACATCTGGGATGTCCATACCCTATCCAGAACATTGCAATACAGCATTAATTCTAAAACTGCCTGTACCATATATCTTACCATCCCAAATGCAACAGTAGCCACAACACAACGGATAGTATCCACTTCTCGAAAACCTCTCTGCACAGCTAGCTTAGTGGCATTTGTAAGAGAAGGATGGTACATGGCAACGTATGTTTTGCTGTGAGCATGAACATTGAGGTACTTATAAATTTTACAAGCTGTATTCTTGGTTGTGGTATATATCAACGTCTTTGGGATATCGGCAGATCTTGCCAGAGAAAGCAAAGATGTCAATGCACTCAAGTCATTCTATCATGTAGTGGAACAATGCAGTACAACATGAGTAACTTGAAAATGTACAAAATGCTAAACTTACTGTAATGCTTTTTTCATTGGGCTGACAGAGAGGTAAATATTCGGCCTATCTACATTTTGGCAAATGACAGAAGGTTCTACCAAATGCAGTGATTCACAGATCGCTGTCTGTGTATCAATTGATGCAGTCGCTGTCAGAGCCATAAATGGCACACTAGTTAATGCTCTGAGTCCACCCAACTTCAAGAATGACTGCCTAAAATCATGACCCCTACATTTGATGACAAAAAAGAGAGGAATATAGCTATCAAAAAACAATAATGGCAACACTATAACCATGGCACTAACCAATCTGTGATGCAATGGGCCTCATCTACTGCAACAACTACAAGGTTAGACTTGACATGTGGACACATTATCATCTTATGCATGTCAGAGCTGATTGCTACCTCCGGCGACACAAACACTATAATAGTGAAGAATGGATTTTGGTTTACAATTAAGCCACTCAAATTGTCAAAATAACTAACCAAAGCGATAGTTTCCACTGTGTACACCACTAAGAGTGTGTTTGTTGGTTACATGGATAGCAGAAGCACCCACATTTCTTAACTGTATTACCTAATGTGTACACGATCATGCATGAACATAATTCCGATTCATTGCAAGAGTTTGTCACTCTCAGTGACTCACATACCTATTATTGACTGACCTGCTGTTCCATCAACCCACTCAATGGACTGATGATGATTCCCATGGAAGTGTTGCTTACTGCTAATGGCACCAAATACATACATAGAGAGATTTTCCTGATCCAGTTGCCATTCGGATAAATGAATCTCTACCATGTAGTACTGCTAATACAGCCTCTAGTTGCTTATAATAATTACAACAACCACTACATAACCTCTTCAAAGAATTCATGATCACCACAACAATTTACATTTCACATTCAAATTCAAACTTATAATTAATCAGCTTCTCATAAAAAGAGATAATAAACAAACGCGCACGCACGTGTTTAGTAGACTCAGGAGGACATAAGAATAATTATTTTTACAATATACACAGCATAGCTACTAAGCAGGAGCTACATAAAATGTACCTTTAATTTGCTTTCCAAAGGTGTCGGTTCCGTTGGTAAATCTTTCTCTCTTCAGCTGTGGCAGCGTTCTGCGAGGTTGAGCACACCTTGGCAGAGGCTGGTCTGACCATTCAGCATCCATCATCCCAGCAGGAAACACGCGCGCTGTCGGCAGACAAACGCGGAGGCGGACTTGTAGTTACGTCATACTATGGAATGTTTTGCCCACGCAATTATTATTCCCTTAGCTCACGTGAGATTAGAGACCAAGCTCCCTCTTTCCTTGCGTGCATGGTTGGGGGGAGCCTGGGAACGAGGCTAAACAAACTGCATTCTTGCAAATCTGGATCTTTTCAATGGTTTTTTCAGCTAGCTTTTGATCAACTTTCTCCAACTGACTAGCGAAAGTATCTTCCCACGAAGATTTCATCACAGTGTGTTGTCTTACAACTTGCGGTCCACGCTTGACCAAAACACTAAGCCACGCAAAAGATGAAGACATGATATGATAGGCTCCAAAGCCACCAAATTCTGGAACTTCTCCACGGCCACAAACTCTATCACCGCATGCAATTGCGATTGTGCAATTCGCAAGAAGAGCTAGACTCGACCGCGTGTTGGACCACGTGACGTTATGAATAATTTACATTGTTTATTGTAGATGAGAAAAAGCTGACCCGGCCGATCCAAGAACCATGAAATCAATTTGGTCTAGCCTTACTGACTTACTTGAACGCAATTTCCAGACAAACAGAAGAATTTGAGCTAGCTTTGACAACACAAAGTAACATAACTTTTTCAAAATACTCCACTAACTCACCCTTGCCACTATAATAGGCTAGCTGAGGAGCCAGAGCCTTCACTTCCATCCGTCCCAATTTGACGTAACGTACTGAGACAAAGCCACCAAGTATCTGAGATATACATCACAGGTATGTAGGGGACCTGTAATTCACTCCTATGTAGTTCGTGCGTGTTGAGGGATCAACCCTGGCCAACGTTTGATCTAGTCACAGTCACTATTGATGATAACGAGGATGGATCTTCAGTCATAAACGAACCTTTTGGATAAAGAGACTTAGCCTAGAGGCTATATGTCTGATGTAAAGGTGCACCAGTCATTCTAAATGTATTAATTTTTCTACAGCTAAAATTTAATATTTAATTAGTTTTCCCCATAACAACGATACCATTTGCTCTTCTGAGCATTAGGTGTCCGTCCTTGTATTGAAAGGGTTAAATTTCCATTTTTATTCTTATTGCTTCCGTGTGGCTAATTATCCTTGACAAAAGTCCTTGTCTTTCATGTAGACATGAAAAACTTTTCAAGATAACATGTCATTGAGTTGTTTAAAGTTGTCTTAATACTTTCAAACCTACTTAAAATGAAATGTCAGTCTCTCAATTAGGCACGAGAGCTTGAGTAGGGTATTTATGGTTATATTTGATATTGTACATTGAGTGGTGACCTCATAACTATTTTCCTGCCAAGAGCAGCCCCATCTCTTCGTTCTGATCTTCAGTGTGATTCTGGTGTTGGGGTAAGGCTGTTTTAAAAGGTGTGGGAGCTGAAGTTCAATATAGGAATAGTAGAGAGTGTGTTTTTTTCTTAACGGAATTATCAAGCTGATTGATCCATTGAAATGGCATCAGATTCTATTTATAACATGGCATTAAATACCAACATCAAAGAAAGGAAATTGGGAAGTGAACGCATAATCCCCCCCCCCCCTCCCCCTTCCACACACACACACTCAGAATGAATTATTTGTATTATGGTATCTAAATAAAAGCAAACTTACCTTCTATCTCTCAAATGTAGCTATAACTCTCCCAGTAGTGAAGAACATCGGGGATGTTTTACTGTATATCAGTGAGTACAAGTACAGGTGGTGGGATATTGTGTGCAAAAAAGATTTGCATACAATAAACTTCTCATCCACCATAGTAAGAGATCAGCCAATCTCAGTTCTACAAACTATGGAGCTCTGCTTTCTATGCGCAACTAGAGCTCCTTGGATGTAACTTTGTTTCACTTGGTAAAAGCGTGACCGGCTTAAGCCAAGAACTGAGAGCAATATCTCAAAGCAAATAACTTTACGACATATTGTATATTATATTAGGGTGTTTTCAGTTTCTTTAGATGAGTTAGAATGTAGGTAATCCAATACCCACTGTCGCTGTTGGCTGTTGAATTTTTCATGTGTAGTAAAAATATCCATTTCCGTCAGATGATGTTCAGTTTCTTCACAACAATATGCACACCCATGTTGCTTCAGTATCGTACAACATTGTTGAAATTGTGATAGAGGAGGGCCTGAGGTTGCTTCCCAACTTGAATTTGATGCCATTAGTGTAGGCCAGTAACTTTGATAAAGTAGAGTAAATGATTTTTTACAAGAGGACACTGTTGACAAACAGAATCACTGTGAACTATGAATGCAATAGAACGAGTACAGCAGCCTGAGGAACCTTTTTCCCAGATGACTGTAGCTCTTCACCCATCCTCTCAAAGATTGCTTCTCGTGTCATGAACGATGGCAAGTGTATAGCCATCTTGTCAGGTATATGGTCACCAATTTGCTTAAAGTAGTGCTTCATCCAACAATGGACTTACTTGTTTTTTTCTGTGAGCAGGTAGATTTTTATTTACTGGCCAAGCATATTCTTGCCAATTCAAACTTCTGTGTTACAGTAAAGCTACTCACTTCAAGTGCTTGGATCTCAGCTTGAAATCATTGCTCACTTATATGGAATGCACTCCAATAGTTGATATCCAGTATTTTGGCATCATTAATAAATTTTTTCGTCCTCTTCTGTTATGGCATATTTGTCAGATTCTGAATCAGTTTCACTTGTCAATGGTCCTGACATGGATCACTTGGCTGTACATCTGGCTGTGACTCTGGCTGTGACACACTGACATTATGAGACTGATCATGAGATTCATGCTGATCATCATGATGAGGACATATTGCACCATAGTGGTTTAATTTGACCAGTGAATGGGTTTCGCAAGGAAGTTGATAACAAGAGGTAAGCGAGGAACTGCATATTGGTAACATTTTATGTAGTCATGCTCACTGTGATTATTACTCAGTATATTAGAATCTATAATTGCCGTTTATCAACATTGATAACTTACTTGTCATGAGACAAGATCAATTATTATGAATAACATACCATAAAATTAATAACAATGTCAATTAACGATTTGACATCTATCTTTGTGCAGTGGTTGGTTGATGTCCAACAATTTTGTTAGTTTTTCCAGAGTCCACGCTAGTTTCAACATGGCAATAATAGGCATCATTGGTTGTTCTTAAGGAATATAATTTAAAAGCCATCACACACAAATCCAGTACCATTGAAATTTTCAATTGTATCGACACTTGATGTAGAGGTACTGTAAAAAACCGATTTTGCAATAGAATTGCCACAATCTGGACAGTTTCCACAGCTGCAGACAGTTGTTGTGTGAAACTGGCACTCCCCTCCATCCCACTGGTGTTCGTCACAACATGATGATGAAGGGGTATGTAGTCTTCTTACAAACTCAAGCTGACTGACTCTTGGACTTGATTCGAGAGAAGTTGCGAGACTGTTCCGTAAAAGCCTTGGACATGCAACCACATCTGCTACCATCTCTCCCAGCATGACCAACTTCCTGGACATATGTTTCTTTATCTTCTGGTGAGCCAAAGTCTATAATGTCGCGAACGTTAGGAATGTCAATACCCATTCCAAAGGCAATTGTTGCAATGACAATTCGAAGCGGGGAAGCTGGCATCACAATTGAATGAGCAATTTGTTCCTTGATACACATTCCTACACAACTAGTATACATGTCAACCAAACGATATTGTGTGGTAAATCTGGGGCATCACAAGGAAAAGTAAAAAGCTCCTTCTTGAAAAATGTATAAAGTGATGCGCAATCTTCCACCCTCTGACAGAAGATGATTGTCCTGCCAACAGAAAAGCTCTTCGCTGGTTTTGATAGCTTACCCAGCTACTTTTTTCCTAACTGCACTGGTTTTCAACGCTAAATCTACGCGTTCTCGATTACAAACACGTGGACAAGTAATATGCAATTCTCCCTAACTGTGCGAAATAATTACATTCCAATGACACATTTCAACCAATCAGATTGAGTTTTCAATTTTTGGGCCCGGAATTCAAAAAAAATGGTGCCATAATTACTTCCGTACGACTGCGCTTTAAGCATCAAGTATATTTAGTAAAACATTCACATTTTTAGTTAGAGGTTGGCATAATACATTTGCCGCATACTAGACTCAACCAACTTATACTAATGTGCAGGATATTACTACTGCCATCTGTATATATTTTTCTGATTGAAAGATATTCAACCATTATTTTCCTGTGTTGACTCGAAGGCCTTCAATGTGAGTTGAGGACATTATACCTTTGCTTTCATACTTCTACTTTTACTTCTATTTTACTTTCATACTTCTAAATTGTCAGCTGTCAAAATCCAAGTTAAACAGCTCAAAAGCTTCCAAAGCTTTGAAAGACAGGAAAAAAAAAGACTTCTAGCCATTGAGACGGTAAAGTGTCACTGTCTTGAAAGCACTCTGGAAAAATGCACGTGCTATACTTATTAGACGAAAGAAGGGACGTCAACATATTGACAAACAGATGCAAGAGTATTGTGCTAATACTAAGAAATGTTGTCGTGAATAATTATTCAAAGATTTTGACAAATTCAAAACTACTACAAGAGTACTAACAGTTTATGTTTGTGCTGTGATGTTTGTAGTCGTCAATGTAACTGGTATGTGTCAAGACATTCTACCTTTGCTGCTTTTATAAACCCCATCTGACCCATAATAATTTATTAATAATTACTTTTTGTCCATAATAAAATATTAACTTGTGAGGCAACAATAACAATACACACACATAGCAACTAAATTTTATAACGCACATTTTCACATTATACAACAGTGTAGTACTCCCTAACTTTACTATCAATCCAGGTTTTTAACACGTTGGTTTTCACCTTTCTTAACGTACTACACGCTATTTGAAGTGCCTATGAGATCGACCACGTTGCGCTGTAAACACATCTTGCCCTGACAATTCTCCAACCACCATTCTCCTGTCCTTAACCATTGCTCCAACCTAATGTGAACCAGAAGGATTAGTAACTTGAGTGACATTCTTGTCAAAGGCAGAGAGAACTTGTGATAACGGACCCAATGCTTTGCCAACATGGGTGATCGCTCTTTCAGTCTTATTTGCACCTAGACCTTTGATAGCTTCCTTACATAATCTATTGAGGTGCTCCATGTGCAGGTCACAGGCTATATTTCTTCCACGTTGGCCACGGGTGTTCACAAATCGACTCCATATAAGTTGCTGTGCTTGCCTTGGGGAGAGAATGAAATAATACTCGTACAATGTTTTTAAAATCTCGATGGAATAGTTATTCTTTTGGGTCGACTTAAACAGAGACAGAAGGTACTAACTTCCACAGAGTGACAAGTCTCTTACCATCGCCCTCCCTGATTGCATCTCTATAACTGAGGTAAAAAAGGCACAGCATAAGATTGCAAGCGTAAGATTGCACACCATCCTTGGTAGTACGTGACGTTGGACCAAGAATGCAGAAATCAACATACTCGGCAACAATCTTAGCAGATATTTTGCTTATGATACATTTCCTCTCATGGTCTTGGAGTATCCAGATATTTTGTGTATCGTAATGATCATCAATAGTGGGTGTGGAGTCCAGAGTGTCCATCTTCATCATAGTCATTGTAGCAGCAAGTACATGGCACTGTACGATGAGAGTGAAAAAATCGTCACATGCGTTGAAGTCATTCTTGGGATTGGTGACTACATTTCGGCGGTTGATTAAATTTCTCAGTTGGTACAAGGTTCCGTGGTCCTTTCCAGATTTAGTAGACACAGACGTTTCCAAATAGCCTGGAAAAATATAATAGAAGATGATCAATGGTATAACATTAGTTCGATTGAAGACAAAAGCAACAAAAATATCTACAAACTACATAGGCAATAAATTACCATAAGAATGGTGACAGTTGTGTGCCATTCTTCAAACACTGGAAGAAGATCCTCGAGTTTCCCAAGAGGTGATGTAGAATTGACACGATGTTGTTGACTACCTCTGCTTCTTGCTGCAGTTAGCTGATCTCCACCAAATAAAATCTGCTGTACTCTGATTTCTATCTCTTTCTCTGTTGAGTGCCTTTTCCAAGCGTTCCTTCACGGGTACATACTGTTGAAGATGTTCAATGATGTCTATCATGTCTTCATACTTAGTTTCATTCTTCAACAGAACTCCAAGTGGAACCTAAGTGATACGTAATTGTATGTACACAAATTAATGAGGTAACTGTCATTATATGTCTTTAAAATGAGACAAACTTACCACTTCTGAAAGTTTTGACATTTGTTCAGAGAAATCATGTGGAATATGCCAATCAATGACATCACTGAAGTTTTCTTTGAAGAATGTCATATTCTCACATATCAAAGAGCTCTTTCAAAACTGGACTCGCATTTAAAGGGGTCTGGCTATACCAGACTGTCCATGCAGCTACTTATGACAACAAGGCAGCTAGTAGTGCTACTAGTGCTTCTTCATAAAACATCTCAGAAACTTTCGGTACATTTACACACTTGCATGTATAGGCAATGTAACAAGGTCTTGCACATGGATTGCACTCTGAAACATTTAACATCAGCCAAAAATTATGGAATTATCATGCCAATTTAGCGTCATAACACCAGATGGAAACAAACGGTGCCAATTTGTCAATAATTGTTTTGGTTATGCATCTGAATTTAACAATCTTATAATATTGTACTCGGCCTGGTGGCGCTCGATATGGCTGAAGATGTCTTGATACATGTCTCGGATGAAAAACTTCAAGTTTCTCTCTAGAGTGGCATTATTATAAGAGCAACAGGTTTGTGGCAATGAGTAGGAGCAGTTATTAGATAATTATAGATGTCACTACGCTACAAGCAATATGAGGTATGCTTTTCTGGATTATCCCAATTGCATTAATAAAATTCTTACCACTGACTCCTAAGACAATACATTCCAGTAAGAAATTCACATTCACCACGATGTCAATCTTACTACTGGAGTTCAAAACATTGTTTTCTCCCTCCCTTCCCCTAGCCCCCTCCCCCTGGACACATACTTCAATGTTTTCTTCTTTGAATCTATTATTTCTTGGACAAAACTGTTACCTATGATCTTGAGGTTGGTGCTTAGACTTCATATGATTGAAGTAGTTCATCCCCTCGTGGCCACCCAGTCCCCTGTACTTCACAGAGTAGTGTTTTGGCTTCAGTAGGTATCATAAGAGCAAATCAATAGTGACTTGTATAGTATTATCATGACATTATATAGATGACATTGCAATATACGGCTTTACGCTAATAGTTTTGGAGAACACATTCAAAGAGTTCATGCATAGCCTCATTTCATAAACGGAAGACCAATTCCATAATGTGGTACAGCACTTATAGAACTCGTATGTACTGATTCTTTTTTGAGAAAGGATAAAAAATGTGGCTTTTTATACTAGGAAGTTTCAATTTCGATTTCCTGAGTAATCGTATGACGTGGTGTCACCATATTATATGACTAATACTCCACCCATGTGGCAGGAAAAAAATCTTTGCCAGAAAACAAAGGCTTCAGCTGCTGCAGCTTTCTTCTTAGTGTACTCCAGTGTGAAGTAATCATGAGTTTGAGCCATCTTCTACACACAAACAGTGAAAGTACCGTCTTCACTGTACAAAGCTTACGGATGTGGACTGTTCTTCGAGGATGATTATATAGCACTGCAGTCTCACAAGGCAAAAACGATTTGGTTGGTTGGTTGGTTGGTTTCAAATTTGGCAAAAAATTTTACCTCGTTAAGGTTCAAAATTACAAAATACTGAAATCTGATTGGAGGTTACAACATTCCGCGATTGCAAACGAAAACTAGGCCACTTTTACCAGACGTCCTTCCCCCCCCCCTCGAATGTCTGGCCTGCGAGACTAGCTAGCCTCCTGCTCTCCCTGTAGCTAACCATGATACCAAAAGCTAATCATAGGTGTGGTAAAGTATTGTCAGAAAGCTTTAGGCTGCATGCATCTGTCAACTTCATGGAGTACTTCAAGCCTGGACCCAGTAGTTACAATCAAACCCAGGCCAAATGAGAAATAGAGCTCTACAAATAAAGGTATAATATTAACATAGCTAGTGGAGTATTGTCACAAATGCAATGAGTACGTAGATTGTCACACATTTGATTCTTTCGACTTTGCTAGTTGTAGGCGAATGTGAAAGGAGGTTGGACAAATTTTAATGAGATCACATTCCTTATTCATTTTATACGAGTGTTTACGTCAACCTGCTGAGTCAGCATTTTAAGGCACAAGGCCACCGTTATGGCAACTGTAAATGGTTACATTCCATCGGACATCAGTTAGTACTTAGTGACTTGGAATAGTGATCATGTAGACATTTCCTATTCTGAGTAATGGAACATAAACAGAAGCAGACTTATCTGAGTCTCTATCCTCGAGAATATCGAGCCCTTCAGCTCTTGCTGCCATCATCAGTGCCCATTTTAACTCTGTTGCACTCGGATACGTATACGTACACACGTCCATGTGGACTTTGGAATGCAAAATATTTTAATATGTCCAACCTCCTCTGCTGTCATGTCCATTCCATCTCTAATCCTGAATTCCTCAGTTGCCTTACCTATTTTATACCGTACAGCGGGAAAGTTTTGTGGTGTCAAAACTTTCAAGTGGCACCTTCCAATGCACACCATCAGCTCTGGAGTCTCCATTGGATCCAAGAGATTGAGGTAAAAACCCAAAAAGACGCAGATCCTCAGAGTCACATAAGCTTATGAAGGAAGAGGTGTCATTCTTAGGTGTGACAGAACCAATGACAGAACTAGTCATGTTCACAGCGTCGTTCCACAAGCACCAACTTAATTCAAAATTACTCAGGATGGTTTGTGAAATCACTTAATAATCAAGTCACATGAATGGAATCTTCCTACCTCCTCTAGGCTTTATTTATAATAGCATTAATTTATTAGTGCTACCCATAGAGATCGGTATTTTACTGAAAATCTGATCATACTTTAAAACTGACCATTTCAGTGTCAGATGCAGCTTCCCTGTGCACTGTAACTGATTGCCACGTTGTACTGCTATTTGTTGGCTGTTCAAGCCAGTAATGTTGCTGCAGATGAATTTGTCACAGCCTGTCTGCACGAGAAACCGTAAAAATTTTAACCATTGTGGTGCACATTTCTATGTAGTTGATGTCCAGTCCTCCACGGTGCTGGTTTGGATAATTGGCTGGGCGATTAACTCCAGACATGGAAGGCATTGTCTTCTCCAAGTTCTCAGAGGAGAGAAACTCTACTAGTTTGTGTTGTATCTGTCTGTCATTAGTAGCATTGTGGAAGCTCCAGTAGCTGAATGAGTAGAGAAAGGTATTGTGTCGAAGTCGGAATTTGACACGATCCCAACGTCTATATCCATCTGCATGTCAGAAATATCCTCCTCTAATATATTAAGGTCAAGATCATCACCAAAGTTCCAATAAACTGATCAACCACTGAATCCATGAATGCATCATAATAATGGATGTGTACAATTAATTCATCATTACTGCATGCATGCATACATGCTGATCAGGCCTTCAGTCTTACCAGAGTTTATGTCAGCAATGGGTGAATCAATATCAGCTTTCTGGATTGAATTCTGTGGAACAGTATTGTACGGAGGTTGACAGGCATTGTCAGAAACATCTTTAGCAATTGGAGCATCTTCAGGATGCTAAACTTGAAGGCCAGTGAACATAATCAACATCATCATAGATGTCATACTGTTCCTCCCACCTTGTCTCAAACAGATCCAACTGTTCTCTGGAAAATACAAAAGGATTTTCCTCACTTGTATTAGCTTGAGAACTGGATTCCTTCACTGCATTTTCTCCACCGAAAGATGTTTTTTTACTCACTTGTGGAACTGAAATTACAGACGAATTGAACGGATATACTCCACTTATCTTGAAAGCATTAACGATGCTTTCAGGTCAAACACTCTTGGCCCATGCTTGAGCAAAGAGTGTGTTGAAGTTGAACTTGGAAAGTACCTTTCCTGATTCTTCTGGAAGTAGCTGTGACAAAATTCCGTCCAATTAATTTTCAGTGGTCCAAAAACACCTACATCTAATGGTTGGGCTTCATGCGTGGAATGGGGTGGTAAACACAGCATGATCACCTGATTTTCTCTCGCAAGACGGACAACCTCTGGCTGGTAGTGTATGCTGTGGCCATCAAGGAGCTAAAGGAGAGGTCTGGATGGAACAGCAAACTTCAAAAAGTGCTAAACCTGCCAGGATTTGAATAATCAGGTATTCATCCAGCCATTTTCACTCATGCCATACCGAGTTCCTGGGAATTCTCCTGTGGTCCACGCATGATTGAGATTCTTCCCATTGAAAATTACTAACAGCGGTATCCAATGGCATTGACGCACCCAACAATTGTGATTTGATTTCCCCTTTTTTTCCCTGCATGGTTGTAGCGAACTTTTTCCGAACCTTTCTTAACAACTATATATGTTTGGTGGTTTGAAATTATAAATCTGGGAGGGGCTCTTCATGAAACATCCTTGAACAAGCTAAAATAATGGCCAATTGCCTCCTCGTTTATGGCATTAAATCTTACCTGAGCAGTGGAGTCTCCTTTTCACAACAATATTGTTGGGTTTCTCTTAACGAGTTTACTCCACTGCCCATGAGTGATTCCCTTTCACCAGAGAGTCGACCCTTGTCCCTTGCAATTGTTTCAGCAATGGCAAGAACATCTCATCTTGTCCTGCCATAACCAACTTCAGCAGACTCTTGAAGGAATATAGCTCTTCCTCTTCTTGTACATTCAAGTACGGCTTTGGCCCAGGTTTAACTCCATGCTGTGTATTACCACGTGCTCTATTAAATAAAGTACTTCGAGGCACTCCATGTTCTTTGGCAGCTTGGGTAACGGAAAAGCCATCTTCAACAGCCTTCATAGCACTGAGCACTTGAATGTCTGCCCACTGCTTTCGTTTTGCATAAGGTCGTGACTTTCGCTTTGGCTTTGTAAACGAGTGAATTCTATTTTTCCCTTCATTTAGAGTCTTGCGATTGGGAGGCATCGCTCGCAGCATGATTAGAACCTATATTATTACGCATAAACCAAGATTTTCTCTTTAATTTGATCCGCATAATTGCATGCATTACATCCTATAAATAACTATACTATCCTAGATGCTGACTATTTATAAATATAATAATAAAGTAAAATTTAATCCATGGTGTTAGGCTCATGCAACATCATCGGTAAAAACTAACACTGAAATTTTTGTCTTGCGTGAACAGTGATGGCGGGTTTGGTTCCAACGGCAAAGCTGAATATGGTCTCCAACACTTTGAGGTGTGATGTAAAAGTTTCCTGCAAGCTAAGTTAGAAACGTCTCTCGGTGAGTCAATCTAAGTTCGACTATAGAGTCCTTGTTCAATACTAGAACAGGACCATCGCTTCTAAAATGCAAAAAAAGGCAATCACTAGCAAGTACGATGCAACAAAGTTTGTCGGTGATGATAGTGTCTGCCTGCTAGTGACTGCGCTCTCCGAACCTTCAGTAATATATGAAGCAAGGCAGCATTCACTCCTTGATCCTGTCACGTAGAGCAGCTTGCAGATCTGAGATTGACCTATTCATACCTAACTAGCTATAGCTCGTATCCATTGCTCGCTCGATCGATCACAGCCGGCCAAGCGCTGAGCGGCGGCGCGGCAGCATCCTAGCTCGAGCTCCGAGGCTGTGCATGTGCACATTATGCGCATGAGCATATCATAATTGCGAACTACAGCAAATCCATGTCCATAAATGATTCCCGTTAATAATTGGTTACCTACGCTACTATGATCATGGTCCGGTAAATCAGCATTGAAGCTACTGTATTATAAAAGTCCAGTCAACCAGTCCAGTTATGNCTTCAGCAGACTCTTGAAGGAATATAGCTCTTCCTCTTCTTGTACATTCAAGTACGGCTTTGGCCCAGGTTTAACTCCATGCTGTGTATTACCACGTGCTCTATTAAATAAAGTACTTCGAGGCACTCCATGTTCTTTGGCAGCTTGGGTAACGGAAAAGCCATCTTCAACAGCCTTCATAGCACTGAGCACTTGAATGTCTGCCCACTGCTTTCGTTTTGCATAAGGTCGTGACTTTCGCTTTGGCTTTGTAAACGAGTGAATTCTATTTTTCCCTTCATTTAGAGTCTTGCGATTGGGAGGCATCGCTCGCAGCATGATTAGAACCTATATTATTACGCATAAACCAAGATTTTCTCTTTAATTTGATCCGCATAATTGCATGCATTACATCCTATAAATAACTATACTATCCTAGATGCTGACTATTTATAAATATAATAATAAAGTAAAATTTAATCCATGGTGTTAGGCTCATGCAACATCATCGGTAAAAACTAACACTGAAATTTTTGTCTTGCGTGAACAGTGATGGCGGGTTTGGTTCCAACGGCAAAGCTGAATATGGTCTCCAACACTTTGAGGTGTGATGTAAAAGTTTCCTGCAAGCTAAGTTAGAAACGTCTCTCGGTGAGTCAATCTAAGTTCGACTATAGAGTCCTTGTTCAATACTAGAACAGGACCATCGCTTCTAAAATGCAAAAAAAGGCAATCACTAGCAAGTACGATGCAACAAAGTTTGTCGGTGATGATAGTGTCTGCCTGCTAGTGACTGCGCTCTCCGAACCTTCAGTAATATATGAAGCAAGGCAGCATTCACTCCTTGATCCTGTCACGTAGAGCAGCTTGCAGATCTGAGATTGACCTATTCATACCTAACTAGCTATAGCTCGTATCCATTGCTCGCTCGATCGATCACAGCCGGCCAAGCGCTGAGCGGCGGCGCGGCAGCATCCTAGCTCGAGCTCCGAGGCTGTGCATGTGCACATTATGCGCATGAGCATATCATAATTGCGAACTACAGCAAATCCATGTCCATAAATGATTCCCGTTAATAATTGGTTACCTACGCTACTATGATCATGGTCCGGTAAATCAGCATTGAAGCTACTGTATTATAAAAGTCCAGTCAACCAGTCCAGTTATGATTGTAGACTGCTGGTAGAGGAGCCAGTCCCACTGGTGGGGTGGTACAACACCTTACACACACAACCATGACCAAGGTCCTTCACAGAATGCAATACTTCATTGTCATGTAAATGCCCCGAGCCATGCAGGCCAACACTGATAGGAATGTTTGTATATGTTAATGATCGTGTATAAATCAGTGACACACATTATAGAAAGTGGAAAACAATTAGCTAGCTAGTGGATCGTGACACATAAAGCTGTACCACAGTACAAGCCAGCTGTACTATGATTTTTTAGGGTGCATGTATTTTTTGGGGAGCCTGGGAACGAAGCTAACCATTGGGCTGCAGCTATAATAAAGTTCCCTTGGGCTTCGCTCTCAAGAATAGCATTACTTGTACAAACAATTACAATGTATTAATAATCATCTGAATCACGGGGCAATACTATAGAATGTAGATTATCACATCATGTTTGTTGCAAACTTTGGAGTTCAAGAGAGTCTCAGCCTACTGCTCAGGCTTATTTGGAGTGGATTGTATTGAAAGTAGAGGCTATAGCCAGTGACATTCTATCAAACTAAGTTTCTGCAAATTGCAAGTGTCTGAACAATTATAAATGGTTTGTTAATGTTTCAAGTATATTGGACCATAGTTGAGCAGCTCATCTTTCTTACAGTAGTCATCCGGTGATGGCAATCTCACGGTTCCCATCAGTATACAAAGCCGACATGCTAAAGTAACCTGTAAGGGACTGTGTAGGTACAGTAGAACCTCGATTATCCGAACACCTCGGGGCACAGCCTAACTTCAAGCATTTGGAAAACCGAATTTGTTCGGATAACTGAAGCAATAAAATAACGCTTGTTTTTACCCCTCTAACAGTAACCACGATAGTTTTACTAGCTCTTTAGCATGTCAGAACACTGGTAGATTGTATTTTTCTTCGATCAAACTTGAATAATAGCGACCGCGTGCACGATTACGTAAGCCTCAAGCTCGAAAAGAGGGCAGAGTCCGTTCAGATTTAACTGATCCTTGAGTGTAGTACTTGTCACATATTTAATACATAACAGTCATCTACTGAGTCTACCCATGGTCCATATAGCTAGGAGAAATGATTCGTTGCATGTGTTTGATGCATACACAATGTAGTCTCAGTGAAGTTTCAAGTTGAGGGTCTGAGAGATGGACAGCTGAAGATTTCGTGGTTTGCATTTCTTTGTGATTTCATATGGCACATAACATGTCAGCTGCTCCTAGAAACACATAGCTGTCATGTGTGACACCAACATGTGCTGTTGAATTTCAGTACTAACCTATACACTGGTATTTCAATGCAGCTAGGTGCATGCAAGCACCTCGTGTATTATAGTGTGTATGTATAATAAAGGCCATTAGTGCTTCTGTACATCTGCCAGGCCACATTTTTATACTTTGGTTGTTTGATTTTTACATACTTTGTAAAACTTAAAAATTTTTAATAAGACTTAAATAATACTTAGTAGTTATTACAACTACCATATTATTATAGTTATTTATATACTTCCTGGTCTCATGTACGCACAGTACCAACACATTAGGTGCAATAAAAAATTGAAGTCATTGCTCACTTTGTAAGAGTACTATCAATAATTAGAAAATGAATACTGTCTAACCTAGCGGGAAAAGATGAAAAATGGCCTAGAAAAAATTGGACTTCGCACAAAAAAAAACTCCAAAAAAACTCAGGGACCCTACTGCACAATGGCAAACAAACCTATGAAAAAATGGCCTATAGTCGATACTCCACAATACTCCAGCTGCCGAAAAAAAAAAGAATCACTGACTTTGCTCCTCTACTTCGCTTTCGTTTCGATTTACTGCCAGTGATCGTTTCTTGAGAAGCCTTTTTCACAATACGTTTAACGTTTTTGGTGCGGCCCGATTATTAGCAGGTTTTCATAAAACAAAGTTAATGTATGTTAACATTATCACCTTTGCACACACACACACACACACACACACACACACACATTTGAACTGGAATTTGAGTAGGTTAGAATCAATACAACAAATCAATACAAACACAAGAAAGGCAAGACAATATTTTTCAATGCCAGCACTAAAACAAGTTAATGGAGGTGCATCATGGAGGCACACTTTTGCAGACACCTCAACACACGCACAAGGAACTAAAAAGTTGAATTGTGCCAACTAGTTGGGATGATACTTCATTGTAATCTTTAAAGTTGTCCATCACGACTAGCGCTAGAATGTCTTCTTTAAAGTCTCTCCTGGCTGCATGCTCTTATACATAAGGAATACGTTTAGGCATATTGCACTGAAGTGGTTTCATTTGAGCAGTGTTTGGTTGAATGGATGATGTCCCATTCGCAAGGAAATTGATATGTGGCAGTAGCAACAATCTGCGCATTTTAACATTTAACATAATCATGCTCACAATGATTATTACTCGGTATGTAGAGAATATATACATTGATACTTGCATGTCATGAGACAAGATCAATTATGAATAACATATAGTACAATTTATAGGAATGTCAATTGAAGATTCGACATCTATCAGCTGTTGGTTGATGTCCAACAATTTTGTTAATTCTTCCAGAGTCCACCCAAGTTTTAACATGGTGTTTGTCTGAGAAATGTCCTTGTTGACTCCTTTCATATAGGCATCATTAGTTGTTCTTAGGCTATAATTTAGTATTAAAAAAAGCATTGTGCATGAATACAGTACCATTGGAATCTTCAATTTGTATCAACACTTGATGTAGAAATACTGTGAATACTGATATACCATACTGAAATTCACTTCCTGGGCAAGGACCTCCAGTGGTTAAGCCACGACCTCCATTGCTGAAGTTGCTGTCGTGTAATAATGTCCATTTCATCTCTAATCAAGGAAGTGGTGTCACTCTTAGGTGTGACAGAACCAATGATAGAACTAGTCATATTCACGGCGTCGTTCCACAACCACCAACTGGATTCAAAATTACTCTAAATAGCTCAACTAAGTAAGTAATATCATCCCTTGTGAGCAATCGAACAACTTATGCATAACTTGACACAACAAAGTAAACCAAAATACTACTGGAACAGTAAAGTTAATTAGTAACTTACACGGTACTTAACTTGTGTGATCCTCTAAGAACAGCAGAGATCAGATGAGAGACCAGGACAGGAGTAAAAGAAAAACCAGGTGTGCTAGTACTGCACACGTGAGTCTCCCCGTGGTACGTCTAGTTAGGAGAAAACGTCAAAATTGTTGCATGTGTTTGATTCTTACCCAATTTAGTCTCAATGAACTTTCAATTTGATAATGAGAGAAGCACAGCTAAAGTGTTAATAGTTTACATTTCTTTTTCAATTTCATGTGGTACATAATATGTCAGCTGCTCGTAGAAAACACACAACTGTCATGTGTGACACAAAGATCAATTTGTATACGAAGTTAAAGTTGTTGCAACTGCTGGGTGTACGATTTGGCAGATAATGAGATAATGAGAAGGAACAATAACGCAAATACCTGTTGAGTTTGAAGTTTTAAGGGAACACGCCCAAAATTGGATTCAAATCTGTTCAACTCAAAAAGAAAACTCTTGGTATTGGTTTCTATGGAATTATCTGTACGGCTCAATGTGATGATTTGCTGTGTGCTGCTAAGATCATTTATCAAACTCTTTTTGATCCAAATGCATGCGAACAAGTTGAGCGGAACAAAGAACAAAGACTACCCATTAGCCATTTCATGCAGGACTTAATGCTGTTCTGGGCACACACCAAGATCCTCAAACTGACCTGCCAGTTGATATTTCAGCCAGGTGTACACACGGTGCAAACAANGATTCAAAATTACTCTAAATAGCTCAACTAAGTAAGTAATATCATCCCTTGTGAGCAATCGAACAACTTATGCATAACTTGACACAACAAAGTAAACCAAAATACTACTGGAACAGTAAAGTTAATTAGTAACTTACACGGTACTTAACTTGTGTGATCCTCTAAGAACAGCAGAGATCAGATGAGAGACCAGGACAGGAGTAAAAGAAAAACCAGGTGTGCTAGTACTGCACACGTGAGTCTCCCCGTGGTACGTCTAGTTAGGAGAAAACGTCAAAATTGTTGCATGTGTTTGATTCTTACCCAATTTAGTCTCAATGAACTTTCAATTTGATAATGAGAGAAGCACAGCTAAAGTGTTAATAGTTTACATTTCTTTTTCAATTTCATGTGGTACATAATATGTCAGCTGCTCGTAGAAAACACACAACTGTCATGTGTGACACAAAGATCAATTTGTATACGAAGTTAAAGTTGTTGCAACTGCTGGGTGTACGATTTGGCAGATAATGAGATAATGAGAAGGAACAATAACGCAAATACCTGTTGAGTTTGAAGTTTTAAGGGAACACGCCCAAAATTGGATTCAAATCTGTTCAACTCAAAAAGAAAACTCTTGGTATTGGTTTCTATGGAATTATCTGTACGGCTCAATGTGATGATTTGCTGTGTGCTGCTAAGATCATTTATCAAACTCTTTTTGATCCAAATGCATGCGAACAAGTTGAGCGGAACAAAGAACAAAGACTACCCATTAGCCATTTCATGCAGGACTTAATGCTGTTCTGGGCACACACCAAGATCCTCAAACTGACCTGCCAGTTGATATTTCAGCCAGGTGTACACACGGTGCAAACAAGCACCTCGTGTATTTGGTGTATCTGACATTAAGGAAGAATGATCGTTTGGACATACTATACGCAGACCAGACTGCGTGATTCATCTCATTTGTTACCACACGCTGTTCATAGTAAATATAGGCCAACCAACCCATAATTTGAAACAGTCGTATCATATAACCCACGGTACTGTCGACGTACAATAGCTATTAATTTTTTTTGTTCTGTGTAAAGCACATTGTGGTTGTGACCTCCATTGTTTCATTGCGTTGATAGCAATGTGTGGGTGGTAGAGTGTAGTATCAGTGCATGTGTGTACTCTTCGTACTTACTACGTGACTTTGAGTATGCATGCGTTCATGAGCATGCAATGTAGGACCATTTGGGAACCACGTAAAGTCATCTCTCTTTGAGCCAGCATACTTTTTGCATATGGGATGTGAACATGTTGGATAAAAACAAGCAAGGAGATAAAAGACATATTGAGGGCACCCATGTGAACTGATCAAATGTCTCGATCGTACTTGCCATACTTTCTCAAATTCTTCATACAGTGATGGATGTTCTTGTAGTTGCTGCTTGCTCAACTCAGAGCCTTTTAGAAATGTTTTAAGACAATTTCGGTAATTGAGCTCAGAGCAATCGGCACCTTTGTACAGATGAATGACTGTGCTGCCACAAGGACACTTGTCAACATAAGAGATGTACTTGTCAATGGCCACATCCAAGTTCCTGCAATGGATCTCATTGTTCACCAATCCACCTTCGATACAGCTGCCAGTTAATGTCGACGGAATAAAGAGGTTGCTGTGACCTCTGCTGAGGCAACCATTCTGCAGCTCAACTCTGTTGAGAAAACTTGATCCACTACTTCTTGTGGTTATCAGAGTAGCCATTCTCTCATTCAGAACATGGTCTCTTGTCCAGAAGAACTGCACTTCTTCATGTGACGGCCCTTCATCAGAAGCGCCATCAACTCTGACATACAAAATTGATTTGGGTTCACCATTTGGTCCACAAAACACATTTTGTAGCTCTGGTTTCTTTTGTAGCATACAAAAATCAGCAGCATGCTGAGCCGGACTCTTCTCGTACAATGGAGACGCCTTAACAACTCCTGTACAATAGTCAAGTGTAGTTTGTGTTGCAGTAAAGTTATAAGAAGTAGTCTGTAAAACACTCCTGTACTTATTTACGTAGTCTGTGTGCGTAGTAAGAACTTCAGTAGTGGTTTCGTTCGACCAGTAATTGTGGAGATAGCAGTGATCTGCGTATTGGTAATATTTTACATTATCATACTAAACCTTACTATATACTTGTCCAGTTATTATTTCTTGTCTCTCGCTATTACAGTTTTAATTCAGCTGCAAAATAATTTGTGGTCAAAAAAATTTGTCCGTTTTTGTCGGTTAGACACTAATTTTCACTAAGAAACTCAGTAAATCATCACTCGTTAGAAGTCTTGCTTTTCCTACTAGCAATTAGAATTTTACATCTCAGGACTCTGAATCAATTCTGGATTTGGTCACGGGACTAGTTTTAAGGTGCTGCTCTCTCCAAGTCAACTGTACAGGATATTCTTTCTGATCAGAAATTAGCCTAGTTTGTATCATTGGAAGCCATACTCTCAAAGGAGCCGAAAGGGAAATATTAGTTGTAGATACTACCTCCACCAAAACTGCACTTGTAAATACTTGGACCCTCATCTGAGGCACCATCAAGTCAAATGCACATTACTGTTTTTAATGGACCAGTATCTGGATTTTTGAAAGCTTGAAGTTTTTCTTGTTTAAAATGTTTCCAAGTCACCTTAGCTACTCCCTTGTATCCTTGGGAAGATTTTCTTCTTTTGTTCCAGACAGTGCAATGCTCAACGACTGTACAATATGAAAAGGGTCGATGATACTTCTCTTCCAGGTGAAGCTGGATTGTCTTGTATCTACTTTTTTCCATGGATAGCTCTACAGTACAGTATATACATTCTCAAGAGTCAAAGCAGTGACTATAGTTTATAAAACAAAAGAGAAATTTGCAAGTTTTTGTTCAAAAAGATTAGCTAAAGTTACATTTTCAGGAGTTAGAGGATATTTCTTGTTTGTTATGTTTCCAGCTCTGGAGAAAATTCTCTCCAGAGCACAAATGTTGCAGGGCAACAGCTCTCAATCAATTCTTCAATGGTGTTTGCTAGCTAGCTTGGGGAGAGTGCCACAATAAAGCGGTAGTAATTTTAGTGATTGTTGATTGTCCACGAGAAAAGTTCAACTTGGTTGTTTTGCCACCTTTAGAAAGTTGCTGCTCACGTAGCTTGCACTCCACTTTTTTAATTGCTTTTTACATTTTCAGCTCAAAAGTTACCTTTAAGTTTGTCAAAAAAAATCCTCTTGTACGGCGCGCTTCTTGTTGGTATCAATGCTAATTTAAAAGATGTTATTTAATTGCATTTGAAATACAATAGACGTTTACCAAGCATTTGTGAAAGGTTTTTACTGAGACTGGGATTGAAACTTCATAGTATTAGAATTAGAATGGAACTCCTGGCCAGCCAGCATGCTCACAATAATTGTTTGACAAGTGGTCTTCCCTCTACTGATGGTGATTGTAGCAATTGGAATCCCCACTGAACTTATCTTGCAATAATTGTCTCATAATGCATGGAAATGACAGCAGAAGCATGTGCTCGTTATAGAATCTTCTAGTTCCTTGTACATTTGCATAGCTTCCAACTCTTCTTTGTCAATTCTGAACTTGTGAAGAAATCGTGACAGTTTGCATATTGTGTGTGTTTCTGGCTATACTGTGCGCAGTTAATATTTTAGTGCATGTTGTGACGATTGTCATCTAAAGATATTCTGAATTGTCCATAGCAACTACTACAATGTAAGCTTCCACCGTGCACTGACTAAAAAGGAAAGACCAAGAGTAAGATCTGTCTGCTCTGTGCATGCATCCATATAGATCTATGACAAACGGAGATTGCCCATGCTGGCTATCTTTAATAGTTTGTGGTTTAAAAATCTCCACTTATAAAATACTGCTTTGTTTTAGCCTCGACTGCAGGCTATCTTGACCCTTTGACATCTTGTGCTAACAAAAGACTTCTATGTTGTAAATTATCAGTCATCTTGGTATCCACGTCTGGCATGTCTTGCAGGAGTAGAGCATGAGGCATTGCTATACAATATTGTACTTTTGGACGCTCTTGGTTAAGTTGCAAACTTTATCCCTTAAAAATTCTATTAAGAGGGTAGTGTTTTTGAATTGTTTATTGTACCTTATCAGGCTTAACTCCTTTACGCTGGCTGCGTCGTAGAACTGGGACATTCCTATAATACATTTGGGACAAAAACTACCTTTAATACTGATATAATAATACAGATAGGTTGAAATTATGACTATAAAATTATGCTTGATGATTACTCACTTCTGCACTAGAGACATTTCATAGTGGTCTGATTCTCTATAACAATGAAGGAGAATAGTCTGTCTAAGCTCTGTGGTGCTGAATGTCTGTAAATACTTCTCCTTGTCAATACCATCAGTTCCAATTGGATTCTATGTTTNATTGACACACTCACTAGTAGTTAACATAGGCAAAAGTGCCTGACTAGACACTGACTTTCATATGCATAGGAGGTGTGGAATAAGCTTTTAACCTGGTTACTCAAGAACGTTACTGAGCCATTGGATCACTCAGGCCTTATTTAGCCTTCTAAAGGGAGTGAGTGACCTCTCTAACCTTGCGTTTAGACAGCATGAAGAATCTGACGCTACTCAAGGAGCAGATGACATCATATCTAGGAATTTTAAGATCCTAATGAAGCCTACCTGCCTACCTTCTTCATTCCAAGTGTAGCACATCAAACATGCAGTGTCTGGAAACTATCTCTACTGTATTCAAATCTGTTCAAGACACACATACACACACACGTAAGATTTTAGCGGAGGATGTAGCACACTGGCTCGCGTAATGAATGTTGAAAAATTCTCACTAGTCTTAGTAGATTGCTGCAAGCACTGTCTAATGACAACTGAAACTGAGTTCAAACACAACTGAGAACAACACTATTAACCAGAAACTAGATAGTCTCTAAACATGCAGGAAATTATCAGGTCATAAAGTAACTAGCATTAAAAACTACCAATTAACACAAATACAGTCAGTACAGTCAAATTACATCAGTTACATTGTTACACACACAATATTACTGAGCACTTGACTAACAACTATATAGTATATGTATCATCATAACTGGTCTATGTAACACTACACAATGTCACTGTACCTATTACCATCACATGCTATGAATATAGTAGAATTATTAGCAGTAATTCCACACCATGTGCCCCCCACCTGCCATGCACAGCACCCCATATCCTCGTGAGGCAGAAGACAAGATGGCCAACAGACCACCGCCGCCAAAGAGGAAAGAAAGAGAAGGTTGATCGAAACACCAGTTTACAACACCACGTCGTATCAAACACAAACCGTCATCACCTTTACGAGAAGAGCCCCCTGAACAGGATTCCTCTCTCTGTGGATTCCATATTCAAGTATGATACAATCATTAGTAGTTATAATAAGGTTGAGCTTGTAGAAGTAATCACTATTATCAAGTGGTATTTGCTCATAGTAACTTGTCACATCAGGTACTTTAGGAATGTTAGCATTATTAACTATTCCATCATAGTTCTAGTTAATTGAGAGCATATCCAATGTTATTGTACACTTCGTACCACCTCACGGAGGTAGGTCTCTCTCTCCACACACACACACGAACACACACACAAAAGTGTAGCTACCCTTCACAGTAACTAGTATACCTACTTGCAGATTTTTATTAAGCAAGTATATCACAAAAATTCAAAAATATATGGTGTCCAATAGCATATTGCATTGACTACTTCATCAATTAATACTATAGAGATTCATTGCTATGTAGTTAGATGTAGTCAAATTTGTTGAGCATACAATAGCACTCGATTGTAATAAAATTAGTTGTCGATGCTTAGTACACCACTCCTTGACCTCTCGTTCCTGCAAAAGATGTGGGATTGGAGAGCACAGAAGCAGTCTATCTGCAAAACCATCATTGGTTTCCAAAGTAGGTAGTATCTTTTGGATGAATGGTTGAGGTTGAAGGAATCTGCATATGCACAAGCAAGCTTCATCCAATTCATCCTTGCCTCCCCACCCTCCACAGACAGCAAAGTTCTCAGTCTTTTGTATGTGGCCTCTACCTGTTTGCCATTGTGCTGGCTACCACACTTCAATCAGGGTGCAAGATCACTACAGCATGGCAATTATAAAATTTAAAAATTATTATAATTCAGTTTAAAGGGGGGCTGCCAGGAAAAAATCCAACCCTCTTTTTTTGCATAAAACAAAAGTTTTATGTAATTAAATTATGGGGGAAATTGTTAAAAAATTATTTGCTCAACAGTCTGCTGCTGAGCACACAATAAGTGTTGACATGCACTTAAACATAGAAAAAACTTCCTGAATAGGCGGGGCGATTCCGTGACATCACGGGGGAAACGTTAGCTAGGCCAGAGTTCGAGTAGTATGGCTAAAGTCGAGAGGTAACCATCACTTGTCAGCGATGTTTCTACATCTGAAGTTGAGGAATCAAGCCCAAGTTCTAGCTATTTGAGTCTCCACTACTCATCATCTCCTTTCAAAGGTGATGCTAGGGCTACTGAAGACCGTGACAGTGCAGATAGTAATTCTGAGTCTGAAACTCATATAGTTGCCCCCTACTTATATACGAGCCAGAGCGTGAGAGTAGTTCCGAGGATGCCGGGTCTGGGTCTTCAGATGACGAGTCTACGCATGAAGAAAGGCTGTTAAACACTGACTGCACATTTCCATTACCTGCAAGAAATAATTCTTCCAAGAACTCCAGTATTCATCAACTGGTTCTTGTAGTAAGGACTCGCATTCAATNGACATGAGAAATCAAAAATAAATTCAGAGTTATGCTGCCATGTTATGACTGAAATTTACTGAATGAATGTACAATTATTGTACAATGTCATGTCACAATAATACTTGATATAAACATATCAATTTGCAGTTGGCTGCAATATAACAAAGATTAAAAGAAGTGACATGGCGAGTTAGCAATTGAAAGATGGGTATACAGTGTACATATGAGGTGAATTTTTTTTTTTTTTTTTTTTTTTTTNAAGACTGTCTTGTTCATGTTGGATAGAAGCAGCCTCTAGTTTATTGCACATTGTTGAATGATCAGAGGGCATACGTAATTGCAGTTGAGACTCTTTTAAACACAGATTAGATATCTGATGAAGTAGCAAGACACTGCTAGCAGCCATAATAGGCTATAGAATCTTTATTAAACCCTCCAAGTAAACTACCACAAGATTGTTTGATACTAGAATGATGCCACATATCAATCACTAAACTCCACCAACAGGGGTGGATAGAGAAATTTGAGGGGCAGGGAGCAATTAAGCTAAATGGTAAAAAAATTAACCTGCTCAAAGCATCGGAAAATTTTTGTTATGCCATGCCCAATTTGGATTACATGATCCAGTTGTCAACTTCTCTGACTTACATTTACTGAAGTCAGACCATTTTCTCTGTCAATTTGTGAGCAGTAATGTCCTAAATTATTAGTGAAAAATCATGTTATATTATGAAGTTTAAATTCAGAGCTTTCAAGTTAATCCTTGCTGCTCAGTTACCATGCATGCTTACAAACTATTACTATGAGTGTAAGCAACCAGAACAAAGTGTATATTAAAGACATTGAAACATGTTTTAGAAGAGGTCAAATTATTTTGTATTAAAGTTTTTCAGACTGGACATGTAACAATGAATGTTACTCCATATTACACCCCATCTCAAGAGTCCGAAATGACATGCAGTCATCGGTCATTTACCATACAAGTAATCAAATTGTTAGTCTCGTGCCCAAACCCCACCCCTCACAAGGAGGGGAAAGGGGTCTGGTAAAATACGACAGATTTCTTGGTTCATTACATCATTAAGTCACGCTCTGTTTTGAGTGGCAATTATTTGATAGTCTCCTGCCCAGACCCCTCCCTTGCACATGCATGAGGGGAAAAGGGGTCTGGTGAAATACTACAGATTTCTTGGCTCAGGGAACGGAATTTGAGCGTCCCAATCAGATCACAGTAAGAGTAATTATAACATTCCAATGTATGCTCAGTCACATGATAGCTGCAAGTATTAATAACCATACCGATGGTTGTGCTTCTGTGACAGTGAAAGAAATTAGCTATAGCTATGATGTTTTGCATAAAAAATTGAATAAAGAGTATTTGCTACGTAAATGCAATGTGAAATCAAGGCGGCTATTAGTCAGGCTGCTGTAAAACAAAGGTGTTTGCACGCGTAAGCCTATGCTGCCTGGAAATTGCTCTTACAAATGCACAGAAAAACTCGTACCACTTGTGTTTTTTCCCTCAGTGGCACGACTTTTAGGTACCGTCACTTTCCCACAAACAACACAACAAAACTGACCCAGCTGATCACAAATTCTACACATAGTTTGCATCACGTGGGGTCAGCTTGACCAAACAAAACTGATCATCACTAAAATTAACATTTTGTGGTTCTTGCCTTGTAATAGCCACTTGTAAGTAGCATCAAGTTTGTCCCTTATGTCTCTATGTAAACACAAGTGTTACAGTGGTACTGTATAATTGTGGTCAGTTTATGGCCTTATACTTAGGTACTTAGTTTGTACTCACATTTGACCATACACTTTTGAAAAGTTATTTTGACCTCTGCCATCTCCACACAATAAGTAGCCGTACACCCTCATAAATGTTTCCAATGTGCGTGAAGAAACATAGCAAAGTGCACATTAAAGACATCAAACCACAAACATTGTAGAATTCTCAGATAAAATGCACTAGACAGCAGTGAACATTATTCCCTGTAGCACACCACATCTCTAGACATATCCATCGTCAAGGGAGATGGTAGTATTTGGCGCATGTTTTTTGTTCCGTCTTGCAATTTAAGAAGTGATTTAAAGGTTGGGGTGAATTTCAAAGAAGGTTGCATGAAAGGAGGAGATGTAACGATCATTGCAAAGGCTGGAATTTAGGTTACATAAAAAAAGTGATGAAGAAGATTTGATTATGAACTCAGCACATTGTCAATTTAATCGATCAGTTCAATCTTACATTACTACAACATTGTACACAATATGATAAAAGTAAAATAAAATTTAATTTCCATTAACACTTCAATGTTATCCTGAAACATGCACAAACGTGATACTCAGCTTCCTCATAATGAGGAATAGGGGTTTGGTAATACCATGGAGCCACTCCCTCACGATTGCCTGCCATGCCAGCAACATCTGGCTGCTTATAGCCTGTTACAGCAAACCGCCCGCCTGGGTCGGTCTTGGAGCTGTTGCCTGCCTATAGGTGCTCCCTGCTCAGGAGCCCTTTGCACTGATATGAGGAGTACATGTATGTTTTTCATTCCCCTTAAATAATAATATAGAGTAATGTAATAAAGATTGTGAAGTGAGGGAGTGAGTGCAATGCTTCAATGGTGGTCGCGCCCGAAGGCAGAGAGAGAATAAAAAAAGTAAACAGGTAAAGACAAAACATTTCAGGCACAGCTATGCAGTAATGTATAAGTATAGAGCTTCAATGTTACATGCAAGGGTGTGGAGGGTGGGTAGACTTAATCGTAACTCTGCTAGCAATTGATACTACTAAAAATCTCCATTGCCTGCAGTTAATTGTTCTGCTCAGAACAGCTGATAGCCCCTCGTGGTGATGCGATTTAAACTATGTACACGTGGTGAGTGTGTCATGTTATGCACAAGCACTGCCCACAGAGGAAGTGGCCCCATTGATTGTTAACTGTACTCAAAGTTCCTTTAACTAACGAACAGCTGATCGTCCAGCGATCATCAGTAGAATAGGTCTGGCCACCACTGAGACTATTCATCACCCTGGTTTTCGCTTCAGCGCTGGTTTCAGATTTGTATGTGTGTGTGGTGGGGCTAATTTAATCATTGTTAACTGATTTCAGCATTGTATTTAATGATAACAACCTTTTGACTGCTGTATCTTGTCCAGGCTTGTCTAAGTTTGGTAGTGATTCAACTACATGTGACAAGAACAAATTAATTAATATTGGAATACGAAGAGTAGCCCTTATATGTTCTATCTTCAATTGTGTATGCCTCTTTGCTGGCCTCACTAAAAAACTTTCTTTTTTTTTCTTAGTAAATCGTCACTCGTTAGAAGTCTTGCTTTTCCTACAAGCAATTAGAATTTTACATCTCATGATTCTGAATCAATACTGGATTTGGTCATTGGACTAGTTTTAAGGTGCTGCTCGGAGCCGAGAGGGAAATATTAGTTGTAGACACAAGGGAATCCAGATAACCTTAAGTGTTAAATGTCAATGAATAAATTATGAAAGTTAGTGATCAATGATTATGATTAAAGTTGTAAACGTTCAATAGTCAACGGAGTTTACAAGAATGTCAAATTCTTCCTCCACAGACTCAACTTTAGCAGATACTTGTAGCCCCATGTTGATGGTAATGTTAGAGGTTGTATAATTAGTATGATTTCCGAAAACTGGTTCTAGGCATCTAGCACTATTAGAGTATGTAGATCGAGATTGAGGGACATCAAAGTCTCCCTTTGAGGAACCATAACTGCTTTCTTGTTTTCCTTTGAAACTTCTTCAAATAATGTCTTTGTTGACATCATTACTCTTGAAACAGCTAGTTCCTTATTTGATTTTGATGTTCGTTCATAGATCAGTGTTGTGTGTGCCAATGTCCACTCCAAGTGAAAGACTATTCTCAACTGCAGGACTAACTATTACTAACTACAAAATTGTTTGAATCCTGAGAACGTTAGTTGAAGCTCATCTCCTTCTCAAAAGAACTTTATATTTGTGCATGTAAAAACCTTGTGTATAATTATTGGTGACATTGATGTTGATTTTGTCTAAAGTTGCATGGTTCTGTAGTACATGTAAACGGAGTGTTTGTTACAGGATTCTTAGGTGACTATGGTTACAGTTGCTTGCTACTCTGCACAGTCAGACCAACTTCTCCTTCCAGAATTTCATACTTATTCTGCCTTTCTCTTTCACATTGTACAACTGACCTCAACACAGTTTTCTGAATTATTTTCTCAGGAACTTGGCTTTGGAAGAGAGCAGTTGCACCAGTAGCTCGTAGAGAACGATTGGTTCTACATGCTAATCTCACATACTTCACTTACAATCAGACTTAATTTATTTTACTAACAGCAACTGGGTCATACGATGAGAGTGAGTCATCATAAAGTTTCGCTGATTTGGGTCTACAATACAAAATGTCCTGTTTGAAAGCATACTTTGGAAGTTTGCAAAAACACACACAAGCGGGCCAATTTTCAGAAACAGCAACACAACTAACCAACTTGGTCTCTAATCAGAGTTGAGTTAGTCATTCACTGCAATTTTTTGAACCATGCTAGACACACGTATAGCAATCTGGATTGTAAGAGCACTCAAATTGAGAAGGCCCTAGCCTACTTTGCTCTTCTCCACCTTGTACGAAAAAGTGTTTACCAACACTGACTGACTGAGTATATGGCTAAAGTTAGCTAAGTATTAATTATTAGAGCTTGTTACCCTGTGTTAATAGTCCCAAGCTTACGTCTGGCTGCAAGTTGCTCACTGGTACCAGTATGATTATTAGGAGTAACCATGCTGGTCGACAAAGACTTGCAGCCTCTGACAGTCCTTATGTTTTTACTTCCAGTAGTCTTGGTTTCTAGATTATAAGCTAGATCATAGCTATTGAGTCATCCGACACGTAGTAGCTATGTACTTGTGGCATTATATTTTGTACTAGCATTGGTAGAGAAGAAAAATTGTTTCAAAACTGGTGAAATACTAAATAGTTCGGTCATTTTACAACCAGCTACAGTTAGCAACAGAATGACCCTATCCACTCTTATAAGACTCATAAAGTTTGAATCATGAAATTAGAAAGCCACTGACAGTACTACAGCATGGCCTGGGCATACTAGTAATGACTTTGTTTTCTTGACTGAGACACTCAAATTTTATGATGGTCTAGTGAGGTAGTGTAGGGATGAGGCAGCAGGAGACTATTGTAGGGTAGTCACATGCAGTGATTAATAAACAAGGACTAAGTTACAAACCAGCAGCTTCAGCTTCTCTTGATAGATGACAGAGCCTCACAATTTGCACTGGTATGTACAGTACTCGACATTGAATAACTTAGGAAGGTCAAAGGTGAAATTACTGGAGGACAAATGACAGGACTGGAGTGATACGGGACCTCCAGGGCCACTGTAGGGCCACTGTAGTAACCTGAATATCCACTGCAATTCTTTAAGCTCCTTTGGTTGAGGTCCGCTAAATACTACAATTCTTAGGCTTTTCTCACCATTGGTCATATAACCCCATCAAATTAGTCCCCGACTTTCACCCACATTTCATAACAGACAATGAAGTAATGACTCCATGAATTGAGACACTCTCTTCAGGCAAAGATAAGCAAGTGAGGTTGTCAACCTCCCGATGACACCTTGATACATAATACACATAACCAACCATACTAGACTATGTCCTACTGCAATATTTGTGGCAATTGTCAAAGAATTATAGGACCCACAAGGTGACACGTTTCAGTCTGATGAAACTTGAGTAGTCTTCAACTTGCAATAGAGGTGAAGTGGAATAGGTGAGGCATGTAGAGGAATTAAGTTGGTGTGAGGTAGATCAAAGAGATTAGGCCAATGTTTCGAAGATTGATGGAGCCAAGTATATATAGGTCCACTCTATCACAATATTTATTCAAGTAGTTCTGATCAAAAGAGACCACGAGAAGCACAGTCAGCAGGGTTCTCGAGTCCTTGAACGTGGTTCCAACAATCAGGAGCAATGAGATCAATAACGTAGGAGATTCTGTTTCCCACATAGGTCTTGAACCTTCTGGGGGTTCCGATGAGCCAACTGAGAACAATGGTACTGTCAGTCCAAGTGTAGGCATCAGTCACAAATATTTGCCAACCAAGTGATTCAACCCACTCACAACCTTAATAATAATATCAGTTCAAGCACACAGAATAAATATATTGCACAAATCAATCTTATTATGATAAACTTTAGGAATCTATAGATTCAAAATCACATGTAATAAAGTTATTATGGTGATAAATGACGAGAAATTGATACGATGATACTTGAGTCATAGTGAGAGTACATACTTATGTACATATTTATTTAGTATTTAATTCTTCCTAGTGTACTTGCATTGCCACAATTGTCCTTGACCGCATCGACTAAAGTATTTTTAGTAACAGTAAACTTGGACAAAAACTTAAGAAAGAGTGAAATATTGTTGCAATCATAACACAATATAAGCTGAAGGTACAGATAGAGTTTCTATGGTGAGAAGCAGCGCGGAGTAAGTTTCAAATAAGTTAATTGGGAATGTCCCCCCTTCCTATGGACAGTCTCATGTATTTGCCATTGTGTTTTTATCCCTTCACAAGTTCAAACTCTTGTTGGTTTGACCTATATTAATTAACAGAAATATATCGGCATGCATATGATTATAATTGAATGTACTTGGCAAAGCACTATAAGCTCATTCCTACGTTGGACTCATGATATATCACTCTGATGTTAAACTTCAAACTTTATGAAAAGTGTGCATGCAGTGTATGGAAAAAGTGACCAATATGCTTAAATTGTACTTCCAAAAAATAGTACGATTAGCATGATTACTTGAAATCATTTTTGAGCCAAACTTCTTAATAATAAGTATATTACTCATTACTGAAGTATGCCTAAATAGGATAGACAGAATCTGTGGATTGTCCACCAATGGTGGAGTCCATTTTTTACGGTATGTCCTCTAGCTTATTCCACAGGCTAGCATTGAAGCCATTTTGCTCAACTTTACATAAGGTCATCCTGAGGCTCGTCATAAGTTTGGAAGCATTTAAGGGGTGCAAGCTTTGATTGTTATAAATACACCTTGAGTTATTATTGTTGAAGCACAGAATTACAGTATTCCTATACCTTTATTGCTTGGTCCTTAGCTAATTAAATTTCATTAATAATCAGCACTAGAGTTTGAAAATATTGTAAACCAGTGAATAAATCACCACAAATGAAGTGAACCTTTTGAATAACTGCAAAGAATCAAGTGTTCACAGCTTATCCAGACAACTATACCTTGTGGAATAACTTGTCTTGAAATGTTCCAGAAAAAGTCAATGGAATGTTAAGTGGCTTTGGTTACTGTATGCTTGCCATCAATTGTGATATAGCCTTGTAAAAGCTATTATCATAAGTATGACTAGATACTCAGTTACCACAAAGAAAGGGAATGATTCACCTGTTGATACTACTCCAGCATATTTGATGATTAATCTTGACTTTCACAGCCTCCTTTTTCACATTGGAAGAATTGTGCAAACATTAAAATTCAAAAATGCTATTGACCTTCTCTGGAAATAGATCTCTCCATGGAATTTTTTTTGCTCTTGTATCACTGCATTGTTTGATCGCAGATGCTTTGGCCTCTACAACTTTATTCAGCTCTGCATTCTTTACTTCAGTTTATTGTTCCCTACAATTTATTTTCCACAAGATAATTTCCAGGATTTACCTCTACTGTATTAGTTACAATATAGTACTAGATAAAACGTTCTTGCAGGTAGAGGTGAAAATGTATTCCATACCAGCCTCAAAATTAGCTGCAGTGAACATATAGTTACTGTATGTCTTTCACTACATGTTCCTTTAACAAAAAAAATATATACTGAGATGACACTGCTAGATTCACTACTTCTACTGGTGAGCAATGTGATATATAGAAATATGATGTTCTGTCCACCAAAACTGCACTTGTAAATACTTGGACCCTCATCTGAGGCACCATCAAGTCAAATGCACATTACTGTTTTTAATGGACCAGTATCTGGATTTTTGAAAGCTTGAAGTTTTTCTTGTTTAAAATGTTTCCAAGTCACCTTAGCTACTCCCTTGTATCCTTGGGAAGATTTTCTTCTTTTGTTCCAGACAGTGCAATGCTCAACGACTGTACAATATGAAAAGGGTCGATGATACTTCTCTTCCAGGTGAAGCTGGATTGTCTTGTATCTACTTTTTTCCATGGATAGCTCTACAGTACAGTATATACATTCTCAAGAGTCAAAGCAGTGACTATAGTTTATAAAACAAAAGAGAAATTTGCAAGTTTTTGTTCAAAAAGATTAGCTAAAGTTACATTTTCAGGAGTTAGAGGATATTTCTTGTTTGTTATGTTTCCAGCTCTGGAGAAAATTCTCTCCAGAGCACAAATGTTGCAGGGCAACAGCTCTCAATCAATTCTTCAATGGTGTTTGCTAGCTAGCTTGGGGAGAGTGCCACAATAAAGCGGTAGTAATTTTAGTGATTGTTGATTGTCCACGAGAAAAGTTCAACTTGGTTGTTTTGCCACCTTTAGAAAGTTGCTGCTCACGTAGCTTGCACTCCACTTTTTTAATTGCTTTTTACATTTTCAGCTCAAAAGTTACCTTTAAGTTTGTCAAAAAAAATCCTCTTGTACGGCGCGCTTCTTGTTGGTATCAATGCTAATTTAAAAGATGTTATTTAATTGCATTTGAAATACAATAGACGTTTACCAAGCATTTGTGAAAGGTTTTTACTGAGACTGGGATTGAAACTTCATAGTATTAGAATTAGAATGGAACTCCTGGCCAGCCAGCATGCTCACAATAATTGTTTGACAAGTGGTCTTCCCTCTACTGATGGTGATTGTAGCAATTGGAATCCCCACTGAACTTATCTTGCAATAATTGTCTCATAATGCATGGAAATGACAGCAGAAGCATGTGCTCGTTATAGAATCTTCTAGTTCCTTGTACATTTGCATAGCTTCCAACTCTTCTTTGTCAATTCTGAACTTGTGAAGAAATCGTGACAGTTTGCATATTGTGTGTGTTTCTGGCTATACTGTGCGCAGTTAATATTTTAGTGCATGTTGTGACGATTGTCATCTAAAGATATTCTGAATTGTCCATAGCAACTACTACAATGTAAGCTTCCACCGTGCACTGACTAAAAAGGAAAGACCAAGAGTAAGATCTGTCTGCTCTGTGCATGCATCCATATAGATCTATGACAAACGGAGATTGCCCATGCTGGCTATCTTTAATAGTTTGTGGTTTAAAAATCTCCACTTATAAAATACTGCTTTGTTTTAGCCTCGACTGCAGGCTATCTTGACCCTTTGACATCTTGTGCTAACAAAAGACTTCTATGTTGTAAATTATCAGTCATCTTGGTATCCACGTCTGGCATGTCTTGCAGGAGTAGAGCATGAGGCATTGCTATACAATATTGTACTTTTGGACGCTCTTGGTTAAGTTGCAAACTTTATCCCTTAAAAATTCTATTAAGAGGGTAGTGTTTTTGAATTGTTTATTGTACCTTATCAGGCTTAACTCCTTTACGCTGGCTGCGTCGTAGAACTGGGACATTCCTATAATACATTTGGGACAAAAACTACCTTTAATACTGATATAATAATACAGATAGGTTGAAATTATGACTATAAAATTATGCTTGATGATTACTCACTTCTGCACTAGAGACATTTCATAGTGGTCTGATTCTCTATAACAATGAAGGAGAATAGTCTGTCTAAGCTCTGTGGTGCTGAATGTCTGTAAATACTTCTCCTTGTCAATACCATCAGTTCCAATTGGATTCTATGTTTGGGGGGGGGGGCTGAGATTTCCGGCTGAGATTGACACACTCGCTAGTAGTTAACATAGGCAAAAGTGCCTGACTAGACACAGACTTTCATATGCATAGGAGGTGTGTGGAACAAGCTTTTAACCTGGTTACTCAAGAACGTTACTGAGCCATTGGATCACTCAGGCCTTATTTAGCCTTCTAAAAGGAGTGAGTGACCTCTCTAACCTTGCATTTAGACAGCATGAAGAATCTGATACTACTCAAGGAGCAGATAACATCACAGCTAGGAAGATCCTAATGAAGCCTACCTATACCTACCTTCTTCATTCCAAGTGCAGCACATCAAACATGCAGTGTCTGGAAACCATCTGTAATGTATTCAAATCTGTTAAAGACACACACACACACACGTAAGATTTTAGCGAGGATGTAGCACACTGGCTCGCGTAATGAATGTTGAAAAGTTCTCACTAGTCTGAGTAGATTACTGCAAACACTGTCTAATAACAATAACTGAAACTGAGTTCAAACACAACTGAGAACAACACTATTAACCAGAAACTAGATAGTATCAAAACATGCAGGAAATTATCAGGTCATAAAGTAACTAGTATTAAAAACTACCGATTAACACAAATACAGTCAGTACAGTCGAATTACTTCAGTTACATTGTTACACACACAATATTACTGAGCACTTGACTAACAAATAATTAAACTATAGTATATGTATTATCATAACTGGTCTATATAACGCTGCACAATGTCACTGTACCTATTACCATCACATGCTATAAATATAGTAGAATTATTAGCAGTAATTCCACACCATGTGCCCCCCACCCGCCATGCACAGCACCCCATATCCTCGTGAGGCAGAAGACAAGATAGCCAACAGACCACCGCCGCCAAAGAGGAAAGAAAGAGAAGGTCGATCGAAATGCCAGTTTACAACACCATGTCGTATCAAACACAAACCGTCATCACCTTCACGAGAAGAGCCCCTTGAACAGGATTCCTCTCTCTATGGATTCCATATTCAAGTATGATACAATCATTAGTAGTTATAATAAGGTTGAGATTGTAGAAGTAGTCACTATTATCAAGTGGTATTTGCTCGTAGTAACTATCTATACTGGAGGAAATGTGTTATCAGAGCTTGAGCTGTTGAAGAAGAGCACCCGATATGTCCCCAGCAACTTTATCCAAAGAGGCCATGAAATTTAGCAACTCCACTGTGACAAACCAATATTTGTTTAACTATCAAACTTATAACTGACTTATGAGCTTCATCCCAACACCAAATTACAAAATTTGTAACACCTACCTACAGCTAGTTGCTCAATTGTGCTATAGGGAGAGATGTGTAGAACATTTGTGCACAGCTGTTCCTATGTATTTGTGAACATGCAAAGAATATCATCAGGGCAATTGCTTTAGTTATATATAAGCATGCATTACATTTATATGGGCACCAGTTTTATATGCTGTACAGTCATACTCTGCAATCTTACCTATAAGCTTGGGGCAAATTCAATTAGAAGATTATTAGCATACAAAATCTGAGATCAAAAAATCTTAAGTCTTACAAGATTTTTCTAACAGGTTTGAAACTCTGCATGTTACTGCTTTTGTCTGTAGTACTTCATGAAGAGCCATATAAGTATAAGATTATCTCTTGTCATTAAGTCAACTCTTTCTTGTAGCCACACAAAACTGTTACATGCTTCATTCCACCATCCCACGTCATGTTCGTATTACCTGTGAAAACAGGTTCATCAGGTGCCAATCTCCATGGAGAACATGTAGCCAGCCCATGCGATCACCTTACATATCAGGACCTGCTGGAAGCACAAACCATTTTATGAAATTATTAATGAATATAGGTCTGAACCCAAATATCTCACTGAAGGCAGATATCTCATTGATAGAAAATGCAATGCTTTTACTATTTAGAGTTTCAATTGCTGCGTGTAACTGCTGTGCCTTTTGTGGTATTGTGGGATCAGTAGATGTCAGATCACTATAGTAATTGTATTAGAATATGTGGAAGAATCTGTAAGGCACAGTCTACAACTATTAATTTTAATGTACCTTCCCATACACTATTTCATCAGAACACTTTGTATTCTTCCAGTAAGAAACACAAAATCATGCACGGTGCTGTTGTTTCAACCCATTTTGTAGTGCATGCACAACGTTGTAACGTATACGCTACTGTGTATGTAGCTGCGTACTAGCACACTCTGCATCATTTATTTTGACACATTCATTGCGCCAATCATCTTCGTGTAATCAAGTTATTGGCAACACTAGACAATTCACAAATTATAGGGCTTACCGAGCACTGGGACTTTTTTGTCTCCACGTACTCACTTGTGTGTTGTGGAATAAAAATCCCTGGGTATACCAAGGTGATCTACCCTTCAAATTTGCTCAGAGTTGGTTAAGACACTTACAATATTTGGGTGGGGGGGGGTGGGGGGGAGGAATGCGCTACCAATAATACAGACCACACCCTAAAATTACAAAAAAAAAAGTGACGTCATATGAAAAATAATACCAAACAATTAAGCATACACAGTATACCATTAAAATAATGGTAATAATAAAATAATAATAAAAATACTATGGCAGAGTATATCAGCATGATTATTGTGTGATAAATATCATTCAAGGGAGCCACAAAATTAGGGTACTTAGAGCCTTAAAGGCGCTCTCTCACGGAAGTCTTTTAGCTTGATTTCTTAACCCAAAAATCGATTAATATCCAAATCTGACTGGCTGTGTATACTTCATTGAAATGCCAGTTCATTGTCAACTTCGATAAGCCTGCATACTTTCAGCAAGTAAAGTTCTCGAAAGCCAGGGTGTAAAAGTAATGGGGGGCAAAAAAGAGATGCTTGACAGCTCAAGAAGCAAACATATTCAAGTTCCAGGAGCCTTGCATATGCCAACGAATGGAGTTGATAGCATGCTGGGCTACCTTAGTCTTGTTCCTAGGCTCAAAAATTCTCATGGTGATGCAAACTTTTCTGCTACTGACCATCTGTAAGGAAAATGTGACATATATGCTTATACCATCTGCTGTTGCTGTGAGGAGCCCAAGCTGCCAGCAGTATAGCTTGCCATTTGTCTAAAGCTACTATAGTCCAAGCAAATTTGTATGCATAGTTAATTTTTACACGTACTTGTGATATGTTGTGGTTTCATTACATAGCTTAATTTTGAATTTACTTCCGTTCTGTGAGAGAGCGCCTTTAATTGAGGCAAATTTGGCAAAAATGCCAGCTATATACGATGCTATAGATGATCAAGCATGCATACATTATTGTGACAATCCTCTAGAATATCAAATCTAAAAACTTGTTAAAATGGGCATGTCCACAATTTACTACAGATTCATATATACACACACCCCTCTCAAAAATATATCATAGGGGGTGACATTTAGAAGCATTCATATAGACAGATCGCATACAACACTCCCCAGGAATTGTACCACAATAGTACCAAAGAAAGCTAGCAGCAACACACACACACACCATGCACATGCAGGAACACAAAACAGTATACATCATGTAATATTATGTTCAGCAATATTCTGAATAGTTATTGAGGCGAGCCTGAGCGAGCCCCAGTGGAAGGTGAAACATTGAGGAAGTGTAATGCCTGCACGACGTTGACTAAACCGGAAATAGCTAAGCTGCTCGAATAACACGAAAGCCAAAAAATTTATATAATGTTCCGGGCCTCAGACTTACGGTATTTCTATTTACACGCACGCACTCAAAATCGAAAAACAAAGAGCAAGAGCTGGATGCGCGCACTTCAAGTATGCATCGAAAAGTCTTTCAAGTTGCTGCTTTTAGTCTGACAGCACTGCCACTTACAGTCAGCTCAGCCTAGCTATAGCTAGTTGCTCATTTCTTCACAGACACAGCCTTATTCCCAGCTGAATGGACAGCTATACACTGTACACACTGAGAGCCAGTGACAACCAGACTGATTCAGTGGGACCAACCTCGAGTACTCAAAATCATTTCAATAAGTTTGCCCATAGATAGGTTTGCTATAACAGGAGTAGATAATCATGTGTTTATCTACTAATAGCATGGTCTTGTAAATGAAAATCCTTCGCTCAGGCTCGCCCAACGATGTTTCCATCTAACTAGTAATTATACTTACACAATACCGTATAGCTCCAAATTTTCGTGGTACAATATTTTCGTGAATTTCGTGATTTGACCGTATATCACGAAAATTTTCTCCACGAAAATTTAGAAAACCGTATATCGGCAATATAATTTCAGAGATCGTGATTCACGAAAATTAGCTCAAAACGGCAAAGACAGAGTTTTCACGAAATTTTTGAACCACGAAAATTTGGAGCTATACGGTATTTTCTTTTACTTTTCATTGCTTCACATTCTTTGTCATCTTCAGATAATCTTAGGAGAAAAGAACTTCGTTCTCAGTATACAGTCATGCAGTTAGCTGTTACAAGAACATACATTGTGTAACGTGAGGAGCACTTGTCAAGAAAATGTTTCAGGATCGTTTGCATTTCTTTGATCCTGTACTTTCGATTTTCTGCACCTAAAAATTAAGAGTAATGTTGGTGTACAACTACAACTGATGTACTTGGTAAAACACCTCCTCTCTTGGTTGGAGCTCTGGACTCAATATCACTGGGGAACCACTCTGGCCGGTTATCCTCACAGTAAAAGTTCCTCAAACCTAGCAGAAAATAACTGATAATCCCCTTGTGCAGCTACCATAATACAGTACATACCATGTGGATTCATAATTCTGGGCAGTATAACACCCAGTGCACGCACACACGAGCCAAGTTATTCTGTATCTTTCCCCGGGCAAGCTATGGCCACCTGGCACGGGCACACTACCAGGAGAAGTGGCTGGCCTTGCCATACAGCACATGACGAAGGGACACACCTCCAAGCCTGCCTTGAGGGGCCGGCATGTCATTGGCTATATAGGGATACATCAGATCAGAAGCACACATTTGCGCACACCCCAATGCATGCATGACACAAATGAGACTATAGCCTCACTGAGAAACCATCCATACCCTTCCCCACGCCAAGACCCTTTAGCTCACTAGCTAGCTGGGGCTTACATAGTCCAGTCAGTGGTACAGTTTTATTACGACCGCAAGACCCTCTCCATCCAACTGCCAGAGCTGGCCCAAAAAACGTGTTTTTCTTTTACGGCTGAGACCAGCCCAGCCATGTTGGAGTGGACATCAAGTGCCTGCATATATATTATAAAGAGCATAAACCTTTGATGACGAGTTTTTTTCCATACAAAGTGACCCCCCACCCCCCAAAAAAGGAGTAGTCGATCCCCATGCATGCATTTAATGACAATTAGCTAGAATTAGTAAAAATGGGTCGGGGTATGTCACTATTCATACAAAAAATATCGCAGAATGAAGTAGTGCATGTGCCGAACTTAAGACATACTTTCTTGTTTCCGTACTTTTTACAGCCCTGCTCATTCCTACACTGGGTCTTAGTGAAATGGGGTTACCAAGAATTTCAACTTACAGTGTTGATAACTCAGTCAGCTGCTAAATTTGCGAAGCTGTCTCTATTCTGGTTGGAAAGAAGCTGCTGAACATCCCTATAGTAGACAGAGAAAAAGTATAAAAGTACGGTAGAGTCTAGTCTGGCTTCGCAATCCAGACTACCTAGAGTTAGGTTATTTAGCACAATGTCATTTGTTGTACCAATATAGTCTGCAGGCTCCAAAATCAAGGAGAGCTAGCCTGCAGACTGGACCTATATTGGTTACACAGGGTTCTCTCTAATGCTTGTCGGAGCGTTGCCATGCCACTCTAGCTGGTCATGCTATATTTACTTTGATGTGATTAATTTAAATTGAAAGAATGCACAAAAAAAACAATAACGCTTTGATGTTTTCTCTGGCACACCACTCTGATTAACTATCCTGAGGAAAACCCTGTGGTAGATTAGTTTCTGCACCTGGGCCATACATGTAACAAACTCTTTTAAGTGTGCTAGCTATAGTTGAGTGTGTCGAGGCTTGTGCACCACCAGTGCCTTCACTTGAAAAGAGAGAGTAAATACACGATTACAAAGAATTCACTCGCTCAAGGAATCAACAATTGCTACCATATTTTTTCGACCACCCATTGAGAATTGGAATAATGACGTTGACTGCAAAAAATTGAAATATTTGAACTCGATTCAAAAGTTTTCACTGTTACTTTTTTATTTTAATACGTGTATAGAAATATAACAAACATTTGAAACAATTTTGCTTCTACTAAATATTGATCAATACTAATTGTCTGAGTCAATACTAATAATAACTATTCATCAAAACACAATGCCACATACATTGCGTGTGTAGGTATCAGCATTGTCTACTTTGATCATGCAGTGCTAATGAAACCACTTTCCACAGCATTCATTAGTGCACTGCATCCACTCACACAACAGTTGGCCTTCGTTAATTTTCATAAGCACCTAGGCAGGCAGCACACACATTACTAGAGATTTCCGCAGCTTATATTCCTTGAAATCTGTCCAAGGCTGACAGTATCTTTGATGTTACTGTATTTCTTTTCATCTGGGATTGAGCGTGCAAATGCAGCTTTCTCTCTCTTTCCACCTTCTTCTGTTCCCTCTCGATCCTAGGCCTTTCTTCTTTGTTCTTCAATTTCCCTGGCTTTTTTGTTCTTTTCTTTTTCAATCTTTCCCATTTCTTTTGCTTCCTCTTGTTCATGCTTTTGTTTTTCCTTTTCCAATGGTAATTGCAAACTGTCATTTCTTGTCAAAACACGTGCTGTTGCAGTTACTCTGCTCTTTCCTTTCACCCCTTTTGCACGTGTTGGTTTGTTGAGGAACTGGGAAATGCTTAATAGAGGATTTCTTGCAGGTGCTTCACCAGCATCCGAGAAAGAAACAGCAGCAGTCCTACAGCTTGTGGAGGAGGCAGGAGTGGTCGTACAGCTTGTGGTATTAGAAGAGATGAGTCTTGTGAATGCAGTAGGAGTAGTTGTACTGCTTGTTGAGACAGTAGGAGTGTTCCCTTCTTGGACCTGCCATAGAGTGTATCAGGCACTTCTCAATTGGTAGGTTGATGATTGAAACACTCTCCTTTGAAAAATACCATTGGAAGAATGTTGGCACAAGCAACGACTGTTATCTGGGTTTTGTTTCCTGAAGTTTTGCCATAGACTTTCTTGCTTCCTTGTTATAAGCAGTGTGCTTCAGGGGCTTATGATCCAATAGGACGCCTGTCTTGTCTTTAATGTAAATTCTGATTGCTTTATTGAGCAAGTCATGATCGATTAGTGTCTTCTGCAGCAAATCAATGTACGAATTCACAGTCTCATCTGTGAGAGCGTTATCATGAATCATTGAAAGTGGATTTGCTGAATGAAGAGATAGTCTAGGATGACAATCTTTGAATCGAATCCCCACTAAAATTGGACATGTTGACACCTTTCTTTTCCAGTGTTTTCTCGAGAATAACCAGCACCTACAAATATATTGACATTTAAATTCAAATTAATAATCAGAATGTGGCTACACAATAATTGGTTTTGTTGAGGATAGTGCATGTATTACAATAATACAGGGAGACAATTATGTCATGTACTGTTGAAACTTGAGCTAAACTCTGAGATATATATACTAACCTTTTACTTGATATATCCATAGATAATTAACCTCTCGAACCGGGATTGGAAACGCGGACGCGAAATTAAATTAAATTTCACGAAACACTCTGTGTTGGACCGGATTTACCGGAAATCTCTTGGCTTAATGAGAGGAAGTGCTATTTATTTAGAATCATATGCACTCTCTATTGGTACCATGGTCTCTTAGAAACAACAACTGAGCTTATGAGATGGCTGCGCTCACAAATTCTGGTAAGAAACTAGTACATTTAGCCGGATAGACCCCCTTTATAAAACCATAGTTAAATTGAGCTGGTACTGACAGATGTAGTGTATAATATCTATGGTAGTATTGGTACTGATAATCAAAACATGTACATTAGTTTTATATTAAAGATTTTATTACTGATGAAAGAAGATTATTAAAGAAGCTAGCTGTCCACAAACAAACAGCTTCCAGGTGAAGTCTTCGGCAATCTTCAAGCTGAGATGGACCTGGACACAACCACTAGTGTCTTGGTTGATCTTCACTTTGAACAAAATGAGGGATGGCGTAATATTGTGTCCTGATTCATAGTGTAGTTTCCAATCTGTTAACAAAAATAACACATGCATGTATTAAGCCAGTATTTCATAGACAAACAGTGACTGTACCTTCATGGTTTAGGTGAACTGAGAGTTTGTCCTTCAGTTGAGTGAGCGTTGTAGCTGGACTCTTATAGAAATAATCCACTGGCAGGGAAACTAGTAGAGCCGGAGTGCCATCAGGATCAGTAGAAGTAGAGGAGTCAATGCAACTAGAGTCGTCATGTTTTTGTTTCTTCCTATATTCATTTTTGGTGTGGTAGAACCGTGCTTTTCTGGGCATGACTGTAACACAAAATAAATACACATGAACAGAAGTGTCGAAAATTTCTTAAATGAGACAAACATCACACTACCATGGGTGTTATTCTGGTACAACAATGATATACGAAAGTACACATGTGGTTTTTTCCTTTATAGCATTCAGCAATACTGTATAAAAGGGAGACAAAACTTTGACACTTCCAAGCCAAAATTCTGGCTTCCAGGAGCTTTATCAATCAGTATAATTCTTGTTTCCTTGTTATAAGCAGTGTGCTTCAGGGGCTTATGATCCAATAGGATGCCTGTCTTGTCTTTATTATAAATTCTGATTGCTTTATTGAGCAAATCATGATCGATTAGTGTCTTGTGCAGCAATCCAAAGTACGAATTCACAGTCTCATCTGTGAGAGCGTTTTCATGAATCATTGATAGTGGATTTGCTGAATGAAGAGATAGTCTAGGATGACGATCTTTGAATCGAATCCCCACTAAAATTGGATATGTTGACACCTTTCTTTTCCAGTGTTTTCTCGAGAATAACCAGCACCTACAAATATATTGACATGTAAATTCAAATTAATAATCATAATGTGGCTACACAATAATTGGTTTTGTTGAGGATGGTGCATGTATTACAATAATACAGGGAGACAATTATGTCATGTACTGTTGGAACTTGAGCTAAACTCTGAGATATACTAACCTTTTACTTGATATATCACATAAACTTATATGTGTGCCATGCTGTCTCGAATTTAACGACAAGTTTTGATTGAGTGCATGCTGTGTTGTACCTGCATGAATCAGTGTCTACATTGTAGAATAGTGGACAAGGATATAGTGTAAGTAATTTGCTCAGAGTTGGTTAAGACACTTACAATGTTGGGGGGAAAAATGCGCACTACCAATAATACAGACCATGCCCCAAAATTGAATTAAAAATGACGTCATATGAAAAATAATGCCAGACAAGCATACACAATATACCATTAGAATCATTTCATATACTTATCTTGGCACTCTTAGAATTACCGTCTCGCATCAGGTCTGTAGACCGTTGTGTGACGAATAACTACATCGTGGCAAGACTGCATACATGACAGATCCTCATCCACCTTGAAAGCGTAGCAGTGGATACTTCTTTGTGAGGTTTCTTAGTAGTAATGAACAAGGGCTGAGAAGTTGCCTTCAAGTCTCACAAACTCTCTATGCATGACACATAGTATGACAGGGTCTCAAATGGAGAAGGAACACATGGAGTAGAAGGTGAAATGTGAAGCTCATCAGCCTGTGTCTTGATTTCACAACACCACCAGTTGAAATACTCTCCACTGTTGGATTTCAACAGCTCCAGATCTAAATGAACCTCAGAGACAAGCTTGTAAGTGGCAAGAATGTCGTTAGACTTCCATTGTAGCTTAACAGTTAGAGAGCGAAAGCTGCTTAAAGCTGTCCTTGTGATATTAAAAGCTACCAGATGAAGAAAGCCCTTTGCCTTAACCAAAGTGTCAGCATCCCAGGACTATTCACCAATATCTGCCTTGCATGTACTAATTCCCTCCATTGTTGTGATGATAGACAGATATAAATTCTAAAAAACCAAGGAAGGAGTCTATCCTCTGTACCCAGCAAAAGCTTAGACCCAGCGTGGATCGACAACCGATTTTAGGTTGTCAGCGAGATCAAAGAGGTGGTAACCAAAAGTATGTAATAAGTGATTTACAGTCAACCACATTACCACACTCCCTTGATCGCAGAACAAGAAATCTGAGTACCAAGTATGTCACTTTCTGTAGACACCGTTTCTAGCGGCATTAAGCATGCCATGGAGGTGATGGGAGTGAAAGGCCTGAAACCTGAACAGAGACTAGTAGTAGAGTACACTTGCTTCAAACAAGGGACCAAACAGTATCCTTCGAGTAGGAAAATGTCTTGGGCTATTACATTCAATCTGCAGACAATTTGACACATCTTTGTCAATTGTTGAACCAAGTGGAAAGCACAAAGTCCCACAGCTCACAAATGACATTTGGAAAATTGTTAATTTTTTAGTTGGCACGAAAATATTAGAAAAAACCTGGTCGTAAACATAGAAACGTTAGTATCAATGGAAGTGTTATAGCAACAATAAACCAAACATAGTTTTCAAAGTGGCTAAAACAATTAACGTCTTCTTGCTATTAAAATCAATCATCTTAGAGAGTTGAATAGCTATACATATACAAATGCATTTTCTAAACGTTTAACTTGACTTGAACAAAATTCACAAGTACATGTATTTTGTACAAATCTCACAACAATAACAATTGTAACATTGTCTCATAATATTTTCACTGTGTTCAAAGTGTTTGAATAGCATGTTTCTCCTACATTTTGTGCTGTTATGGCAATAGTCCATCATGGCTTGGTTACATTTTGTTTGTCACTTTCTGCAAAAAAAATAGTGTAGCACAGCTTAGTTCACCATCTTGTCCTCCACGTCCTGTTTCCTGAACATAAGACTCCAAATCAGCTGCTGTACCCCAGTGAACTACTTGTTGTACGTTTGGACAATCCAAGCCCATGCCAAATGATATAGTTGCAATAACTATACAAAGGTTACCATTATGCTTACAAAATTCAGCTAAAATCTCCTCATGTATGCTTGCTTCAATACAGCGAGTAAACATCTACAACACGAAATGGTACTATATTTAGAGCATTAATGGGAATGGTATAACAAGTGCCAAGATGAAACTTAAAGAGCCAATAGAACTGCCAACATTGATCATATGTGCGACAAAATATGATCGTCTTTGGTGTGTGTTGTTGAAATTTCTAATTGGATCGATAAGAGTCTTCACAATATCTTCTATATCTGTTTTTGGTTTCACTACATACATAATATTCTTCTTGTGGGGTGAGACTGATACAATGAACTGCTTTTCCATACATAACTCTTGGATGATTTTGTTTCTACCTTCAGTTGTGGCAGTTGCAGTTAGAGCCATAATATTTACTTTATCCAGAATGATACCACGTACCTCACTTAATCTCGAATAGTCCTTACAAAAGGACTGACCCCTACAATTAAGTATAATAGAATTCCATGTACACCACTTTCACATATTCCCACTCTTTACAATCATAGTATAGCTAGTTACCCCATATTAAGTGTGTCTACCTAAAATAAAGCGAATATGTCATAACCAGTGTTGGCTAGAAAGTATACAGTCTCAACTTTAAACTAATGCAATAACTTACCATTGAAGTATACAGTGTGCCTCGTCAACCACAAATGCAACCAAATTCTTCTGGTATACAGGACTAGACAACATCTCTCTCCATTGAGGGTTACTTAGGATTCACTCAGGACTCACAAACACCAACTGGATTCTCCCTTCTTTAACTTCCTTCATGCTATCTAGGTCTTGTTGCAATTCACCAATATACTCTGATGATACACCTCTTATACAAAATTTTGTCTTCTGCTCCATCGTTATTGAAGTTAGAGGTGATACACACAAAACAATGCTATTATTCTCAATGCTAGAATCTTTCACCTTTCGTATGTGATCAAACACAAGAGGCAAAAGAGCATAACAATATAACTTTCCAAGCCCCATGATAGGCAAACTAACAAACATGTCATTTCCAAGCACAAACTACTGTAAGCTTCTTTGAATGTTCGATTCAGGTGCTCTATATGGAGATCACGTGTTACATTGCACCCTGGTTGTCCTGTAATATTTACAAACCTGGACCACACAAGTTGTTCTCGTTATCTGTCTGACAAGAGAGCATGATACTGGGAAAGTAGTGTCAACGCGTCAATAGCATAATTTTTTGGCTTGCTTCCTTTGAAAACTAACAATATAAACCTCCACACTCTCAAAACTCTTAAGCCATCCCCTTCCCTCACTGCATCCTTAAATTCGGTGTGTAATAGCTGAAGAGTCACTAACTCTTGGCAATAAGTTGCTCCTTGACCTCATCATCCAGCTTGTATATGCATGTATACGTATGTCAATAGTTATCATCCTGACTTTTTTAAAACTTAATTTGAATTCTTGATTCTGAGCTCCAGAACAACTTTTCAGGAATTGAATCTCATTAGATGAGCAATTGAGCTGTTCAGTTTTTCCAGTGTGAAGAATCCAACTTCGTCCATAGCATGTTTAGAAGTTGCAAATGCATTTAGTGAGCAGCTCCTCTTTCATAAAGGGTGTCCATAATATCAAAAGGCAGACACATAGTTATGCCAAAGTATGCAAACTACATCAAGACACTCCTATAGTTGGCACCATATTCCCCATGGCCTCTGACATCTGTCTCTACCAAATCACAGTAGTCATTGTGTGTTTCTTGGTTCAATGTCATGCATTCACTGCTGTGAAACTATGTGGATACATGCATTGTATATAGAGTATGGGCACATTTTAAGTCCTCATTGACAATGAGGGATATAAAACCATGCAATGACCGTACAGCATTTAGTAGTAGTGTTTCCAGTGACTAAGCAACTTCTACACTTTCTCAGAGCAATGCCTACTCCCTCATAAAATCCACCAATGAATGGCAAGCATGTTTGAATAAAGAGTATCACCACACATGCACACCACTGCTCCATGAAAATTCACATGCACACTTTCCGGATGCCATTTAACAACAAATACTGATTATTACCCGTGATAACTTATTGACTTGCTCTACAAAAGGAGTTACTCCAGATAAACATACTTCATGTAAACACAAATGGTGTATGATGTTGTACAATAGGAAGCTTACTTCCAGAACAGAAGCTATAGCTAACATTGCTGAATTCAAGGTAGCTGCTATTACCATCAGGGTTGTTGAATTACCATAGATTCGTAAATCAGCGGTTTTCACAACTGTTAACAATTGCATTACTAACAAAAGTAAACAGAATTCAGGTCTAATGTTTCCAAGTAGGTAATAGAAGACACTGGAATAGACTTGGTAATTATAAGAATTATAGTAATTTAAATTTTTTGTCTGTTAAATAATGTAAAAAATTAGCTTACCAAATTTATATGAATTCCTGCACTTGATCCTTGAGGATTGCAGACTTCTATATCATCATAGTACAGGATGAATTATAGTGCCAGTCTTGTCGGGATTAAATTCCATCACGATACAAAGAAAAAGCAAAAATTTTTATGAATGCAAATTTGATTACTGAAATAGTCTATTGTTTTTGAGGAGAACGCCCAAAAATTCTTAACGATATAAATTTAGCTATATTGGCATTGTTTTGATTTTCTTTCAGAGTTGCAATGCTTATCTGGTGAATATATAGAGTGTGAATGGTGTCTATGTCAATGATGAAAATATCAGTCCTGGCATAGGGGTACCTGTAAAGAATGGAGATGTGATCTGCTTTGGTGTAACCTCACTGAGGAATGTTTTTAAGTTTTCTCTCAATGGATATCTTCTTTTAAGTGGATAGTTCGTTCAAAAGTTGGAGCAGATAGCTCTCAAGAAGCCCAACCAACAATGAGGTACGGTTGTCGCACCTTCTCTCAACAGCAGCAGCTACAATCAGTGTAATCAAACAAACAAAGATAGCAATAGCAGCAGCTATGCATGCAATCACAACATGAATATTAGATGTCAAGGAGAAGACTTCGATCAATATTCTGATAGCTATCAAGATCAGCTATCAAGTAGATCAATGCGAGATAAAAGAAACAACAATGATGCAACTGCCGGCAAGAAACTCATATTCAGTATTGAAGCTCTGCCTACATTATCAACCTCTCACAGAGCTCACTTACAGCCAATTTCAAGCACCAAATCTCCACCTGTATCATCTTCTGTTGGTGAACCAGCTTCTTTGTTCTACCTGTAGCCGTGGATAAAATATTAGCTATAATACTATCCACGAAAGTATGAGACTAAATAGTTTTGTAGATTGTTATCTTACATGATATTATTTTTGTTGTCAGTGGCATTAGTTTTTTTTCAGTTAAGTTCTCTATCTATGCACTGTAGACTCCCAGACTGCATTACCAAAGTTGCTTCCAGAATCGGACACCAAACATCTAGATGCCCCTGCAATTTAGGTTCAAATGGCCAAGAAGGCCATGGAGAGTGAGAAGCACAAGTTGATTAGTAGCATTGCAGCTCTAAATAACAAGCTAGCTGCAAAGGACCAGCTTCTTGCCAACAGAGGAGGTAAAAAAATAAGGAGAAAGAGAACTGGGAGTATCATCTCCTCGATGCAGTAAGAGTTCACATGTGTGTCAATAGCTGTTCATCAGTGTCTATATACACGCTGCCATGTGCCCACTCTTTCTGTGAGTGGTGCATTATGGAGTAGACAAAGAAGAAGAAACAAAGGAGCTGTCCAATCTGTCACAAGCCAATCACGTCTGGCAGTGGTCACTGGAACGGTCTCCTCGGCAGTGGTCACTGGAACGGTCTCCTCGGCAGTGGTCACTTTAACGGTCTCCTCGGCAGTGGTCACTGGAATGGTCTCCTCAGCAGTGGTCACTGGAACGGTCTCCTCATCAGTGGTCAGTAGCACACTATATTCCCTTTGAGTAATTTAATTCTACTGGCCGGAGAAAAAAATTGTGAGTCAAAAATATGTAGTATATGATACAGCTAAAACTTTGTATTAGTGTATGCTATTCATGGATGATATAAATGATTTATAGATGATATGATACTAGATGATGTCAGAACCATTATATCAATGTTAGTATCATCTCTGCATGCATGTGGTCTTTTCCTTGTCATCAGTGACCGGAAGAAACTTGCTGTCCAGCATCAAAAGGTCATCAGGGTCTACTTCTAATTTTCTTCCGATTTCAGACACTGCGTTCTGCTTGGGATTGTGCTCTACTCTTTTCATTGAATGGATAGCTGATTCCAACCATTCTCAGGGTTTCGATAGTCATTTAACTCAATCTCATCTGTGTTTTCCTTGGTGAACTTACTCTCATTGTCTAACACAATTTTCTGGATATACTGGTAATGTTCTTCATAGCTGGAATAGCCACCTAGCAGGTCACTGGGCTTATACCATGGGAAATACCGCATGAGTCGGGTTCTGAACCAAAAAGAAGGCTCTTTGTCTTTATTGTACTTACATTAGCAGAAACGAATTGCAGCTTCTCTCATACATTTCCTCATTGTGCCCATGCTATCAGTTAGCCTAATACACAATGAGGAGGATGATGCATCATTATTACGGTGAGCAAAACATTACCACAGTTTTGCTTATAATTATAGTTCAATTGGCAGCAAACTTATTTATTGTAACTGTGCAGGTGTATGTATATAGCTGTTAATCAAGCTTTCTTTGCTGGTTATTGTCTACAAATATCTGTGAGTAAAAAAGGCAGAGCCTACTTTGAGCAATTGTTTTCTACGAACCTACTTTGTTCAATTCTGTTCTTATAGTTTGAACTAGACATTAATGATGTGCTGCAAGTCCATATTGGCTTGGCAGGCTAGCATTATAGCACTAATTATATCAACATTCATTAGGTTAACGTTTTAGCACATGCAATTACACTACCTTTATTTAAACATGTTCCAAATGAAATGAGAAAAAAAATTGCAGGTTAGGGCAATTATCCTATATTTACAGATTTAATTTGTATAGGGAAAACAATTTCTAGTCAACAGAATGAGGATTAATGTTTGTACAATGTCATGGATAATATGACAGTCGTGGTATAGATCAAAGTTGTAAAGATTAGTGCTAGAGTATGAAGCATATTGAATGTATGTGGTTAAGATCAAGACATTATTTTAATAATTTTACAAATCATTAACCACTTTTGTGGCACCACCCTAACTAAGCACTGCCAACTTGACTGTTAAATTTGGTAGTTGGTGAAGGTGCCATGCGCACTAGCCATGCAACGACACCCTACCTTCCACACCCAACATAGGCCTAATACTACCGCAGGGTCATTGCTATGCCGAGCAGGCTGCCTGCCTGCTTTACCAGGCAAGACACCAGCTTGCCACCAGCTCGCCACCTGACAGACTAACTGTCTGCAACGGGCAAGACCTCAGCTTGTAGATTACCACACCTCTTTGCAAGAAGAGGCACACCCATAGCAAGTCAGTAACAGTAAATACAAGATACACACTAACAAGATATTTTCACACTAGTTTCAATTCAACAACTACAATGGAAATTGCATACCAAGTCCTGTGTGAAGAAAAGCACGAGTAGCTGAACCAATTAAGCAAAATAAAATCTCAGTATTGAATACAAAAAACAATTCAACTTGAGTCTACAAGTCTATAACAGTAGATACACATGACTAAGAAATAACACCCAACAACAAGGATGTATAGCCCATTACCCAGCAACAGCACCTGGACAACCTAGTCCAGTGCTAACCCCACCTACTGATGTGATTATGGGGGAACCCCCAAATAACTAAGACCCCAGGTGATTCACCCCCCAAATCACATCAAAAGCCAATCAGAATTCACGGTTTATTTATTTTCATTCTATAGATCTTGCAACATATACAGCAAGCTGTTAGCAGAAGCACAAGTAAACACATCGAGCCAGCATTAAACTGAATGAACAATGACAATAAATTGATACACATCTACATACCAACACATCACCAGCTCAACTAATTATTCTCCATTTTAAAAATGTCTCTCCGCTAGCTGTGCTGAAATGCTGGCCAATTCGGTTTGAGATAACCTGATGTAACTAAGAAATGAATTGCTGCGCCATCTCCCCAGTGCTTGGATGGTTGAATCAGGGATTCCTTTCACCACTGTAGTTGTAGCTGCACCTATTCTGAACGAATGTCCCGGGTATCTGGACAACTCTACTCCTGCCTCTGCCAAGTTCTTTCGGAGACTTAACACCAGTTGTTGTCTTTGTTAGTGTGCGACCATCGCAGTGACAGAAGAGCGGGCCAGGAGTATAGCTCCTCTCAGCAATGAAGGGAGAGAAGAGTCTTGACTGGACAAACAATCGAGGAGGTTTTACCCATGACTACTACTGCTCCTTTCCAGAACTGGTTAGTCTTTGACACTTTGAGAAATAACTGCACAATTGTCGTTAAACGTCATTCGTCTTACATAATTATGCCAACACGTTTAATGCAAGCACTGACAGCCATGAGTAATGTTTATAATGAACTTGCGCTTGTAGTAACCTTCATCGTCAATTTTATTGAAGCAATGGCTAACTATCAATTACGATCTAAAGAAGGAAGAACTAAGACAATCCAAACTGATACCACTCCCCCAATACTGACGATCGAGAATGAAGAAAGATAAGACACTATATGAGCTAGAGGTTGTGGATGAAGATGTGTACAATGGAAACGTGAAAGTTCATTACGTGGGGTATTATTTAGATAAGGATGAATGGATAGATAAGAAAGATATTGTGATGTTAAAGCCCAAAGCAGGTAGGCCATGGTACTATGCACCCTATAGCTTCGGTCAGCCCCACCTACCTACTCTAGCTGGCGCTTGCATACTAATTGCAAGACTTATCTTTTACTCTTGGTCCTTCAGATTTTCAAGGTCCACCTTCCATCTTCATAGAGGACTTGCCTATAAGATTATGATGGCACTCATCTCATCAAGCCGTTCAGATCTTGAAGTAAGAATTGAACTTTTCTTTCAATATTTCCTCTTTTGTAAAGGACTTCAACATGCTGGACACTCTGTAAGAGATGTACATGGAAACAAAGTTTACAGCATCAAGAGATGCTCTGCACTAAATCATATTTTTTAGAGAGATGTGGTATTTAAAGAGTGCTGAACAAGTAACATGACTTCTGCTATGTACTACTGCATACAATAAGAGTATCATTTGTTCAGAAGAGAACTAATTATTACTAGCTTTGAATCACCACGTACAATGGATGGTGTTCATATTCTAGTTTTAAAAGTTTGTATGAAGAGATGGTGTTGCAGACATTACGTTGACATTGTTATTATCGACTAAGAACTATAAATTATTAGACTTGTTAGTATTGTATATGCAGAAAATTACGATAATTATTATTAACGTTACACACTGACAACTACATAATTCATGAAATGTATGACAACAAACAAACAAACAAACAAAAACGAAAACAGTGAGCAGGACCAAACAAGTAATTGGGGCTGTTATGTAGGAAGACAAATAATTCATGGTCGACAATTGCCAGCATCTTGGAAACCTTTTTGATCCAACAACTATCAACTGAGCACAGTGTGGAGTCGCTTTACACTCCGAGATACAAGTGGTTTGATTGTGTCCAACTTTCCCAGAGTTTGAGGAGGTGATAGAAAACTTTCTTACTGGCTTTGATTTATTATTGGCTAGGAACTCAATTCTGTTTTGTTTCTGCATGATCTGGTTTAGTGCACCTGTACCTCTGTGGTTTGTTGCTCTATAATAGTGTTTTATCATTACATCATTATACCAACTGTGTTTAAAGAGAAATATCCAACAACCTATGCCATTATTGACAGAATTGAATTTATATTGAGACACCTAGTGACTTAAAGATGCGATCTTCCTCATGGAATGAATACAAACATCATAATACCATCAAATTTTGGTTGCATGCACCGAACCCATATACTCTCGTGAGCTAAACATCAGAAATTGCCCCCACATAAAGGGTTGACATGAGCAAAATTACTCCATTTGGAGTTCGTTTCTAAACTTCCCACTTCTCTCATCTGTACTTGATATCCATTCTAACAACTCTGAAGCAGCAAGATGAGCTTCACGAGCTGTCCGCCTTGGAAGCTGAAAGCCTGGATCCTTCAACAGTGCTGTCAAAGCGCTTTTTATCAAAGGGACAGGAGCAACAGAAGCAGCCACAGTCACCATTACAACGCTGAGAGTCATACTGTACTCAGTGCGCTCTAAAAATAATAACCTACGCAGCTGTCGTAATGTAGCCACACCCCTGCACGTTACACTTCCGGGTGAGGAAATGATCTAACACATCACGTGATTTGTTTCCAATCCTGTCTCGTAAGCTATAATATCCATGGTTTAAGTCTACACCCACTGAATTCACCTGATCTTGAATTGTGAATCCTCTATCTGCCATGATTGAAATTCTAGAGTCAGTAGAGGTAGTACCACAGCCTCACTTGTTGAACCTCTGACTTCTTCACTTTTGAGCTCATTTAGAGGGCTGAGTTTCGATAAAAAGGTTGGAAAAGAGGGTAATTTTCATACCACACGAACATCAAACCAATTTATATTATCTAATTGAATGAAGGCCTCATTGAAGGAGTTAGCATCTCCAATCTTCTATCAGTATGTCACTGATGTAATGTTCAAAGATCTCGTCAAACAATATACACCATTTGAAACTACTCGATAGCCTTGTCAAGTTCCAGATTTGACATGTGATGAAACTAATGCTGTTTACTATGCTGCTGGATATATGATTCGTGAACTAATGAAGCGTCTTTCAGCAAAGAGGCAAAAAAAGGAGACATGAAACTAGTCTTGACAAAGAGTTACAACTATGTCGTATAGAGATATCAGAAACAGAAGACTTTGACTTCAATGCTCAAAATGATCCTCAACCATCCGATTGGATGGCACAATATACCGAGGTGGTTTGTGTTTCATAAATAGCCCAACATATTTGTTTTTTCGTGCGGTCGTAATGACTCTCCATCAGCATTTAACACTGCGAGCTGCCACATCAATGACTGAAGGTTTCAAGGAAAGAACAATGAAATTGAACGCAATCATAACAGATGAAAATGTCCTTTTTCACTGGAACATTGTAGTAGCTGAATGGGAAGATAAAAGCTGAAAATGAACTACTAAAGCTAATCATTGAGTTGTGGGTGACTGTCAGAGGCTTCTCATTTGCACGCTCTTAGTTAGAAATGTACAAGCAATCCCAATCTAAGAGCACACACAAGTGTAAAGGTGTTAGGAAAAGTTATTCACTTGAACATCATAACGAATAGTTACTGTATCAGCTGTTATACATACACATATTAAAATTATTTTTAATTATTACTAGTGATAGAACAACTGAATCAGATCTTCAGGATAAGCTTACAGCACTTAGAGTGAGTCAGAAGAACTCATGGATGAATTGCAAGAATCTGTTGTTTTTGTATGGCTCTTTGCCAGTTGCACGTTTTTCCAAGAGACGATTTTCAATTCCAATTGCATCCTTCGACTTGTTGCCACAACAGTTTCCTCTCTCCACATGACAAAAAGAGTTTACCACCTGAAGCACTTAGATGTTGTTTAAGAACTCTTTTATATTCGGATTTTCGTGTGTCCCTCCTTTTTGCCTCTGACAGCCGAAAAATTTCTCAATTGGGTCCTGACAGATCCTTTGACTGTGGAAATGCATAACACACTGTCTGGTTCATGCTTAGCAATAAACATGTATTCATTTTAACCCAAAATATATTTAGCTTACTATCTCCAGATTACTCGCTTTTTGGCATGCACATGTGTGGAGGTAGAATTTTTCACATGGATATGAATTCCAAGATAGTCAGAGTTTGCAAGTGGGGATGCTGTTTCACAGAAATGGAGATTCTCTGGACATTAGGAAAAGGTCGATTAGAGACTGAGATGTACCATCTGGACTATGACATGTGGGTTCAGTCACCACCTGTGTTAAGGAAAAACAGTTAGTGATGTTCATGACATGATTGCACAAATTAGAATGTTTTGATAGCATGTTCACATTAAATTTTAAGTCACCAATGAGGATGAGATTGGAAAAATGGTTATAGTCCAAAGAACCAAGTACATTAAGCAATTCATCGAAAACTAAATGTGTAAAAGATGGTGGTCTATAAAAAACACCTAAACATACATTTCTATTATTATATAGATAGCAAAACAGATCCAAAAATAAGTTCAGGATTATGTGCACAAGTAGAAATAAACTTAAACTATCCCTTACATACAAAACAACCGCCATGATGGTCTCTGTCCAACCTGACAATACAGTAACCAGGGAGAGAAATTTCAGAATCCAAAATGCAGAACAGAGCCAAGATTCAACATTGCAAATGATATCCTGCTCTACAGTTAGTAGCTAGATTATCCAATTTTGGTTGAATATCAAACCACCATTTCTGTTTCCCATTGTCCTGAGTCCTGAACTTGCATTTTCAGTAGGTTCACATTTAGTGAGATGAATAGTAGTATTTTTATCAGACACACTAGTGGCTGACCTCAGTGTACCCCACACTCTCCTAGCTCTACTCACTATTTGACACTGTACCGCAAGTCTCTTAGCAGCTCGAGAAATAGGCTTACCAGATTCTGCGTGCTCTTCAGGCTGTCTCTTGAGCTTAGGTCTTGCAGCTGCCCGCGTAGCTACCACATTTGCATAGCTTTTCCTTGCTTGGCACTCTCCAGGTCTGACACAATCCTCTCCACCTGTTCATTAAGTGCACAAAATTTGTTGTTTGAAGAGAGAGCTGATGTAGATTCCATTTGGGTGGAGCTGAGCTCGCTTAGAGCTTGCGTTTGTGCTTGGAGCATTTGCTTCAATGTAGCTACTTCCTGACGAAGAGCTGCCAGTTCATCCTGGTGCTTCTTCTCTGTGCAGAAGAGACATGAAAATGGTTGACCTGACTTGACTATCTCTTTGTAGTGGTTTTTTTTGTTGTTTTTTTTTGTTTTTTTATAATAATTTAGCCGAGTGGCAAGGGAGCACAAAATAGCATACTCATTGCTAATACAAACTGTGAACCCTATTACATTAGCTATAATATATAAGTACAGTATTACTATCTACATTACATGAAATACTGAAATAGAAGAATTAATTATTAAGTCATATAGATCTAAAGTATAATGTTAGTTGCTGTTTAAACTGTTCAACATTGTTACAAGACACTAATTCATGAGGCAGTCTATTCCATAGTCGAGCTGAGTCACTGAAAAATGAAAATTTAAACGCATTTGTTCTTGCAAATGGAACTACTAGTTGGGCTGAGTGTGACCATGACTGATGACTGTACTGTTTGTACTCAATTGGTGCATGGTCAGGCATCCTGTTAGCGGTAACGGCAGCACAATAGCGTTGAACACTGGCTCCACATTGTCCAAAGCACTTCAAGCTGTCCTCACTTGTCTTTATTTTCTGCAAGCATAGCTCACAGCCTTTCTTCTTTGACGTTGGCAGCATTAGCACGTTCAGTACACTGTTTGTGATTATGATCCTTCAGTACACTGTTGTGATTATGATCCTTCAATATTTAATGCACGACAAACCTTAACTATAGAGTCTAAAAATATGGTACCATTATGTTTCTTTGTAGCTACCTCTCTTGAAAGAACTCCTGTTGCACTCAGAATCTTAAATCTCTGTCGTACTGCTCCAATCACTCTCTCAACTTGAATTCTAACATTGCCTAATTTTCTAGTAGCTTCTACATCTTGCAGTGACAATTGATCCCAGCCCCTGGTGAAAGCAGGAATATCTAGTGTAGCTCCAAATAATGCTAAACTGTCAGAAACATCAAATCTTCTGTCTGCTAGTACAACATCTCCCGAGCGAAGGTGACTAAGGTAGCTAGAGTTTTCTACTATATATTTATCTGAAGCTATACCTCCCCAACCATTCGAAATAAAACTAATAACGTCTTGTGGTGTGATGCTAATTAAGTACTTTGCTGTGTTATAGTGTTTATACTGTGACCATGTGCATGCCTTTGCATACAAGTTGGATGGTTTTTCAATAAATAATTCAAAGTAGTCAATGATGGATGTAACACTCAATCCGTAATTGAGCCGAAAGCAAAATGGCATAATTTTCCTTAATGTTTCACGGTCTGGCCCCATTATAGGGAATTGTAATCGTACCTCCATTGCTTCAATCCATCTTGCCAAAAATCAACCTACAGTAGCAGCACTGACTCCAAAGCGATAGGCCAGATCGTAGTTACATGCATTCAGTCTGATCTTCATCAGGGTTACAATGAAAGCTTGAAAGTTGCTAAGCTTTGACTATGGGTTCTCTCGCATTACTGCAGCTACCAACTCAATTGTAGCCATAAGCACAGTGAATGAACTCAGGTCAGTGTAAAAGCGTAGCAGTTTCTCGTCGCTTCTCAATTTTCTTGATCTGGATACCCTTTGGTAACACACACCTGAGATTGTTCAATCACTCGTTGTTTATAATCAGACTCAAGAGCACATATATCAAGATACAGATAGCTCTGTTTGTGTAAAAGCACAGACTGTGTTGGGTGGGTAAACAATTGTACCTCCATTTTCTCTCCTGCATTCTTCTTCTCTCTTATGCTCTTCTTCTTTCTTTGTACACTCAGCTTCTGCTTTCTCCTTTCTTTCTCTCCTTTGTCTAGTTGTAATGTATCATACAAAGTTCCTTTCAAGTTTCACAACATCTTCAGGTGAGGTGAAAGAAAAGACACCTGGTACGTACATATGCCGGTGATAATGGGTCATCACTTAATTTTCTGTCCTAAGAAGTTAAATTTTTTTTTAGCTATATGTTAGATAGCCATTGGATTCAGAGACATGATAACTAGCTAAGTCAGCCAGACTGAGGCAACTGGGTTATGCAGAGGATCAAGTGTAGGCCAGGATGACTACAATCATTGCTCTACTCATCATACAACAATTTGTGACATGGTGCATCTAGCATAGACGCTTACCCTCTATAAAGTGTTGGTTACAAATTGTTGTGTTGGAAGTGGGTTCAAAGTCTTTCTTGATAGCCACAAGCTACAGTCTTCTTTTAGTTTCTTCCTGAGGAATCCTATATTAAATTGAACTCCAGCTTCTCTTGACTCTCCTGTGTCTCTTGTTGTGCAACCAATTACACAGCAGGAGCGAATTAACCATCGTTGTGGGTGCTAGCTCGTTATAAAGTGCTTGTTCAGCTTCAAATAACCAGCTGCTGTACCTTTCTGATAACCACTTTTTGCCACACGGAAGTAGTTACCAGAAATAACGTGACGTCACATGCAACTGCTCTATATGCGTGATAAATTCTGAGCCACGGGCTTTGCTAGCCGTCTGTGACTATATATGCATGAGCCACGGGCTTTGTAGCCGTCTGTGACTATATATTCATGATAAATTCATCTGAATATTGGTAAAACAGAGCTGTGAACATTGGAAGAAGCACAGGGTACTGTGGGTTGAAGGCTGGCCATATTGGAATTGGATTCGAGTTTTCCGGAGGGTCTTCGGAACTGGAATTGGACATTCCAAAGATAAGGTATGACAGGCCGATAGGTCCTGGCACATCCATATTCTCTCATTTCAGAACAAAAGTTGTTCCAGAAGTGTCTACAGATCAAATAGGCAGTTTCTTTTGGCAAATTTCCAATTTATCTTCGCTCTGGCGTTAAAACTCCAAAGTACTACTACGAGGCTGTCTTGTAGGCAAGCAAAAATTGAGGCCAAATAGGTCATGTGATTCACCGATTCTTGTACGCTTGCACAAACTTTAATCTTGCTGTGTGAGCAATTATTTGTGGGCCAACTACACTGTCATAATTATAAACGCAGCCTTATAAAGATGTGGAATTCAGATTCACCAGTAGATTGTATCATAAGTTAAAGTCAGTTGTGTCCTCATTTGAATGTCAGGGTTAATCTAGACTGGGTTGATGACAATACATTTAAAGTAATGTCAATTTTTATGAGTATACGTACTATAAACAAACAGCATGTTACTCCCCCGTGCTTGTTAACTATTATGTTCTTGTATAGAATAATCATGTATGTTAATTTCACAGTCTAGAATGGTGTGGTCAAGACGTGTTTCTACAATACAAACTATATCAGGGCTGTATGTTGCACAGGCTGAAATTCATTAATTATTCTGAATACAAGACTATATATTTAAGTAAAGCAGACTAATAGTGTAGGACCCCTTTGTACTGTTAGACCATAGTTCAAATGACAAAAAATCCATTTCTTTCCAACAACACATATTACTGCCAACATGATTAAATAGAAAGAGATGCAGTACAAGAATTATGTCAATATTTCTTCCCACTGGAATCGAGACACTTTCAGGTCTGTCTGTGTCATTTGTTCAAGATTATTGTAATCATATATTGATTTCCTGAAGCATTGCTTGCGACTAGGCAGTTCAATTGTAAGTGGAGGTCTACTTGTGGTATGGCTCTAGCTCATTACCCAAAGGTTCAAAACCCCAGCTACTATAATGAATTATTACAAGCTACTATGCATCAAAGGACCCTTGTGGCAATGCATGTATGTACTCCAACAGAAGCCATCAAAGCTAGCTAGTAATACATGTGTATTACCCCTGAGACATAATTTACACATGAATTGCACGCCTATAACATAATTATGCGTAAAATTGTATGATTTTGTGTGAGTGCACAAAATATTTGTGTAATGCAAAAACATTTTGCACAAGTTAGATAAGAATAGAATAGAGTTAAAGTATTCAGAATAAAATTTATTTGATATGTCTGTACAACTCCTACATGTATTTGCAGTTCTAGCACTGTCCCACTGCCTAAGCTCTGTTGTCTCTAGTGCTTTACCAGATGATTCTTTGCAGTGGATTGAAGTGGCCAATGAGACAGCATTGTGCAGTGACTATACAAAGGCTGGGTTCTTTCTGAGCCAAAATCAAAATTCAAGTGATCACAACTCTACCAAATGGGTTATATTTTTGGAGAGTGGGAGCCTCTGTTTTTCCAGTGAGACCTGCAACAGACGCTTCTTTGCTGATCATGTAAGTATTTATTTTATGTGTGTAGCTAAATGACCAAAGATTTACATAATAGAAGAAATTGATAATGATGCATGAGTCCTCACTAAAAACATTTTTCACAAAATGAGGATATAGTATTATTGCTTAGTCAAGATGCCTAGCTTTACTTCTTATTAAGCCTCTGCGCATGAGTATCACGTGCAAAGGATTACGGTAGTCGTTTTGTCTGTGTGTGTGTGTGTGTGTGTGTGTGTGTGTGTGTGTGTGTGTCCATCTGTCTGTTACGGGATAATGTGAAGAATAGCAGCTCCATGGTTCAAACCGAAGGTACTTACGTTCATGAATCAAAATTATCTTGAAAATGGTTGTGTAGAATCTTGCAAGACACTGTTGTTTCTGAGATACGAGGCTTTTGAACGCTTTCCTTCGAAACTGCACCCATCAATCACGCCCCACATATAGTGTGCGTTATCTAGAACTAAAGTGCTTCAGATGACAGAGCTCTGGCTCTCAGCCTCTGGATGTGATGTGATTGGCTCAGGTGGCTTAGCTGCTTGCACAGGTAAGTAACTCAATTGATTGCAAGCTAAAATTCTGAGCTTACAAGTTAGTTGTGTCAGTGTGTTTACCAGTGAACTTCCACTATCACAGCATGCTTTCAGCTACTGAGCTAGCTAAGCTGCATGGTCTGATATTCCATGATTCAAGTAGCCCATCATGAGCGTTGCTCAATGGCATCTGACAACAGCTGATATAATCATAGCATTGCTCATCTGGTTCATTGTCTGTGATTTATGCTGCTTCATCACAAGTTGCAAGTGTCAGAGTGTGCCGCCGAGGCTTATGCACCGTCGGTGCCTTTATTAAGCCTTATGAAGGAAAGCTTAATTCAAATTATTGCCCTTAAAGCTGCTATCCATCTTGAAGAATTACAGCTGTCTAAAAACTTTGCAAAACTGTCACTTCCTTGGTCCACTTTTTAAGTATGACCATGGTACATTTCAAGTGTATCATCCAGTTTCATTGGAGTTGTATAAAATTTAATAAGAGCTGTGCATTGTTTCTCTTTAACACACTCAGAAGCTCAAATCAACTATACTCCTACATCAAAGCCCTGAGCTTTCTACACACGCAAGTGAACTCATTTGTGACAGAATTCATGCCCTCTACTGTAGTAATCAGTTGAACACTTGTACATAGGCAATCAAGCTCATACTCTGAGTGTTATTAAACTTGTCCCCCAAATTAAGATCATGTGCCCCCCCCCCCCTTAATTGTGTGAAGAGTACCTTTGATCATGCCTCTAAGTGTCACTGTTTATACAGTCATACCGTTTGGCTACTGTTCAACAGTTTATGGTGACGTTTTGTCCCATGGGCTGTTTCACAATAATTATTATAGTATAACTGTTATAATTTTTCATGTTAATTGGTCAATGTTATAATATATATTAGACTTGGTTTTGCACCTTGCATGCATGGTCATACTATGAAAGAAATGCGTATGTTTCAATGATTGAAAAATATATTTCATTTTGAAGGTTATAACTGCCCTTTTAATGGCTTTATATAGGAGACTTCGTCACTGCCACTTTTCCTGTGGTATTCAGCAACACTTGCCTATATGGTGTGTGTGTGTGCTTGTGTGTGTGTGTGCGTGTGCATGTGTGTGTGTGTGTGTGTGTGTGTGTGTGTACGCGCATGTTTGTGTGTGTGTGTGTGGATCTTATTGGCTGGACTAATGTTATCCGAAAGAAATTGGTTTGGTTTGGTGTGCATGTTTGTTTGAAACAGTATATTGAGGAACTGTGCATGCTAGCTTCCCTCATAAAGTTTAGTATGGGTATCCCATGCATAGATATAACTATTTTCCAGGTTCGCTCACAATTTAGCAGAGGGCCCTCATTTTTCCCTACCTATGGGGACTTCAACCCTCAGACTGTGTGGGATGCAACTATCAACAGCTCTAATAGTCCCAGTCTTCCTGTGGACGTTATCAACCCTGTCATGAGCTCTGTCGGCTGCTTCCAAAACTCAACCAGATACTTTCCAAATGATTTTAAGGTAATCGAAGTATCAAAATTTTAACTGTTTTGTATACTATAGCTAAGCTTGAAGTTAATTAATCCACTTTAGCTGTGCTTGCTATTTCCTAAGCAGCTTCTAAACACTGTTGTAGAAAAATTTGTTTGCATTAGCCAGTATTTTGCGATGTATGTTTAGGAACGAATTAACTTAAGCAAGTGCTGCAAATGATTGACTTGCCAACAAGAACAAGTCCAATTCAGACATATATTTTTTACTGGCGTATATACTGAGCAACATCAAGCTAATGGCATACAAACTGAAGCCATGCATGTGGTTGAACTCAGTCTATGCATGGTTAGACTTTTCCAGCCTGACAACGGTTGGCTTGGAACTGAGCATTCAAAAATTACCACTTTGATCATCATTGCTATTAATGATCATGCATGACTGGGTTCATTCAACTATCAGAGGCAGCATGAGTCTGAAAATAGAGGATATAGAGCCTTACTTTGATCCCACCAGCGTTAACTAGCAACAAGTCTTTTAAAAACAATTTGAAACTCAGACTCATAATAATTATATCATGACTTATGCATGGTTGGTATTTTCTCATTCCACTGATAGGTGTTTGGTAGGGACATCCTTCATCGTGACCCTCAACTGAACCAACTCTTCCCTGGTCACAATCATGTCATCATTCCATACTGCTCCTCAGATGTCTGGCTGGGTGAAAATGTGAATGGATCTTCTTGCGCCTGCTTTGACTTTCAGTGCTTTGGGTATCTACCTGACTCTCCTGGTTTGCAATTCACTTTCAGAGGGAAGACAATTTTTCAGTCTGTGATACGGCAGTTGATCAGTCACTATGGACTGGGAGGGGCTACAGAAGTTGTATTGGCTGGATCGAGTGCTGGAGGTGTGGGCGTGGTCAATCATGCTCAGTGGGTACGAGAACAGATTAGTGTGGATACCACATTACTGGTGATAATGGACTCATCGTGGTTCATCAACTTCCAAAGTGAGGGTTAAAACTAGCATATTGTTTTTGTGATCACTGCTAGTTGGAAGCAGTTTCAATCCGAGTATTTTAGTTAAGACTGTATGACAACTTTTTGATTGCAACCCTCAAGTTTACCTTAATTAATATATAAAGCCTATCTGAGTTATTGTATAGCTTTGAACATTACTACCAACTTTTTTAATAAATGGAGTTCAAATTCATAGCAGGTTTAGAAATTGGTATCTGCATACCTACATTTATGTTCAAGGTTGAATCTCTTTATCTAGATTCTATCTTCAGAAAATTTGATGGTGCTGTCAACCAGGCCCAATCACTATCCCAAGGTCAGGGGAGTAATCGTCTCTTACAGATTATTGAGTCTCATCCTCCGTGCTCTGATCGCTCTTTGGGGTACCCTTGTTGTCTCTCACCACACTGTCTTCTTACAACAGTGAGTGTTGTAATGCATGTTTTGATGAATGGATGGTCAAGCACACCTTGATACGCTTACATGCTCTTGTATGCCACTATTTTAAAGTATTTGTTGATTTTTTCCTGGATTGTTTTGTGAGTCATACCCCCAATTGTAAGATGTTGATTGTATCCTATAAGCAATATGGCCACCTTAACTATACAACTGATATATACTTTCTTTCAGAAAAGACCCGTTGTACTATATTTAAAGAATAATATATTTTTGCTCAATTTGATAATAATGAATGAAAATTACTTTTTACAGACCCACAATGCAACTGGATCTCCACTTTATTTCCCCTCTGATGTGAGGACATTCACCATCTCCAGTATTTACGATGCTTTCTTGTTAGCTCCATCTGTTCAGCAGGTATTCATATGATGCCAAAGCATTATGCGTAGTTTACAATTTTAAAGTTGAAAAGCATATACCGTATAGCAGGAAATTTTTGTATGGTAGAAATTTTCGTATTTTTCGTATTCCGTTCAAATATTTATATGTAAATATAAACTGTGAAAACTTTAACTTTCACATTATGTGCAATACAAGCACGCACTGTGTATACAAAGTTTAACGATTTTTACGAAATTTTACACCAATAAAAATTTCCCACTATAGGGTATGGCAAACCAATATTAGTGTGCATGACTATCTATATTAGCTTTAATTTTAGTACCATGTTATTCAAATTAAAAGCCTACTCTGGTTACTTATATCTACTGCTCACAGTTAAGTACTGGCTTATACAGTACTTTAATGAGGTGATTATCACATATATTGCTTTGGTAGCCAAAACTTTTATCCTACCCTGATGGCTGTCTATTTTGACAAACTGACTTGTTAATCCTATATGCATGGTACACTGTCAAAATGTTGTTTTGCTCATAAGAAATTAGCTAGTAATGTTTCTATATGGTATATAAAATTCCAGTATACGCCTTGCCCCATCCCACAAAAATGGAAACAAACATACCATAATAGAGAGTAAGATATTTGGATTTGTTGTGTTACTTAGTCTTTCATTCACTGCTAGGTACTCATTGACTCCTCAACTACCAGAAATATCTTCTATTCAGCTCAATGATCATAAACTTATCCTGTTAATAATTCAAATGCAGAGTTATGATGACAGTCTCCAGCGAGCCAGGATGATACCTCGCAATCTTGGCAGCACTCAGAGTCCTGAGGAACTCGTGGGTGCCGACTTTGCCCTTGACTTTCTACGACTTGTTGGAGAGTACGGAGGAGCAATGAATGCCACACTCATTGACACTGCCAACAGGGTGATGACCATGCACATGCATACCTACACACTCAATTTTTATTCCCAAACGTTTGTTGAATAGTATACGTTGTCATGATGTTCAAAAGTTCAGCACTACTATAGGTTGACTATTTTGTATAACATCTCAATTGGTGGGTGTGAAATGTTTTAAACCAAACCCTTTCCTTCACCCCACCCTTATCAATACAGTCTAATTATAGTCTCCTGAGCATTTGCGTAGTGCAGGACTCAAGACTGTGTAACTTGAGAATTTCTGACTGGTGATTATTTGAGCATTCCCCTCCATTCCTGGTCTAACTAATGTGTTTCTAGCTTGGATCCGTCCATCATATGTACCTATCCATGTATTACTACAAATAGAATATAATTTTTTTATTATCTCATGGTATTAATTTATCGTTATTAACTTTGTAGATTCCAAGTTTCTCCTTCTATCTACCACAATGCTTACAGCACATTTATTTGGCCACCACCACTTTATGGGGTTTCCCTGGGTCCAGTTTGTTTGGTGACAATGGAGTAGAACTAGCACTGGGAGTTGTTCAATTCTCGTGAGTATTTGAGACAAAAGACAGGTGCACAATTTTATGAACACTTAAATTTCTATTATTATGCTCTTTACAGACACACAGTGATGTCAGATCGATGGACTTCTAACCTCCTTGCAATGTCTCCTCCTCAAACTAACACAACAGCAATTGATTTAACAATTCATCAAGCTCTCTTAGAGTGGTACTTACAGTCCAACAGAAGTGTGTACCAGTATCGTGCCCAGTGCCAAGGGCCATATTGCTATGATCGCTGCGCTGATGCCATAGGACCACGTCCACTTGATGCTAATTCTTGGCCTCTTGGAGTGAAGATATTTATTGTTGCGGCTGTACTAGTAGTGTCTCTCTTTTGCCTTTCTATGAAAGTTCTGTTTGCTGCTTGGCTATATTTTCTTCAGAAGAAACAAGACGCATTCCTCAGCTCTCTGGAAAGGGAAATTGATGCTAGCCGGGACATTTTTATGGTATATTGCACTTGCATGCATTATAGCATTACAATATAATCATAATTCTATTATGGTGTCATAGTTCCCACACTGTGATGAAGAGGATGCAGTGTCGGTGTCATGTGTTGATATAAGCTACTCTGTAACACACAAATCAAAGGCAGACTCTATTAACACTCAGCAAGCGAGTGACATGACTAAGGGCATGGTAATTAAGACCCTGAGGGAAGCCACTGATAACACAGTATTGGAGGAACTTGGACACAGGCATTCCTCTACTAAACAGGTAGGACAGTGTGATTCTCCTCAAATTCACATGTCTGTTCAATTAGCTGATACAAAATATCGTAATGTTACATGGCACAATACATCCCCAATTTTGCTGCAAGTCACTAGTGAGACTAACTGTACGATACATTGTCTCCCGCATTACTTTAGGTACCAACGAATTTAACAATGCCAAAGAGTAAAACAAAGGAAATTTTGAAAAGAATCTCACTTTATTTTAACCCTGGAGAAATGGTTGCCATCATGGGCCCTTCAGGTTGTGGTAAAACTACCTTCCTTGATGTCTTAACTGCTAGAAGAAAAGGAGGAACCATCAGTGTGAGTGTTATTTCATGTATAAAATCATATCCCATTTTTTCCAGCTGCATTGCTATAATTATGGTAAATAAACTTCAGACTTGTCCCATAAAAAAATCATAGAATATAAGTACTTGAAAACTGGGCATTTCAAGACTCTAGCCAGACTATATAACCAATAAAATCTTTGCTTGAAGAAATTTTCGACGAGATTTCGCTGTTGTCCTGGATCATTGGCGATTAGCGAAAATTTCACCCATGAAATTTTTGGGGTCGTATTGCAATATATGGGTGGGGCTGCTCGATCCTCCAAAATAAAATTGTGAAAATTTTAGTGATCACCTTTCTACAAAAATTTTATTCCTCAAAATTTCTAGCTCTATGGTATACTGAAATGTAATGCATGCAGTTATCTGTTTGTCCAATGAACGCAATTTTGTTTGAGTGAAGCGAGTATTCGAGGGTGATATACAGAGAGGTGGTCAATTTGATTTCAACTGTTGATAGCTATGGCTATTGAGATTAATTGCTTCAGCAGACAACTATAAAACTCTGAGCCAAGTTTTCTAGGCAGCTACCTCTGCCACACATGTAATTAGAGCTTTAGCACACGATATTGATTTATGAGTTTTGAATTTTTGCCTACATAATAATAGGGGAAGATATTCATCAATGGCCTCCCTATGGATGAAGTCCTTGATTGGTATCTGAGCAACACTGGTTATGTGCTGCAGTTGGCCACACCCTACTATGAGGAGCTGACAGTGAAAGAGAACATGACACTAGCCACAATGATGAAACTACCAAACACTTTCTCACTGAAAGACAAGTTTGAGAGAATAGAACAAGTTATGGAAGTGGTGAGAATTCAATGTTTACATATAGACAACTCTGAAATACATTTTACTATAAAAATTATACCGTACGTGTGCATGCTTTGTGTCCACAAAGTGAGCTCTATCTAGTATGATTGTGTATTTAGTGAGAAAAATGTCCAGGTTGTAGGAGCTGATTTTATTTGCATATGATGAACACTGAGTACACTCATTTGTTGCTACTTGAAACATTACACAGATGTGTGAGTGTTACTCTCCCTCTGATTTTTAATTCTGAATAGGCTGGGCTCTCCATGCTGGCTGACACAGTGGTGGGAGGGGTAACAGGACCCGGACTCAGTGGAGGTCAGAAAAAACGACTTGCCATTGCTCTACAACTGATTAAATTGCCCAGTGTGATCTTTCTTGATGAACCAACATCAGGTATAGCTCATAATATATAAGTAGAATTTGCTTGTCAAATCATCTTCTATATCATCAAGTGCTGCATGCATGAAAAATTATTGTGAACTAAAATGGACTCTTTATACATAATACTATAGGTCTTGATGCCACTTCTTCGTTTGACCTCTTGAACCACCTCAATAAACTGGCCTTGTCTAACAGGACTGTGATCCTTACCATCCATCAGCCCAGAATGGAGATATTTCACATGTTTAACAGACTGGTACTGCTTACTAAAGGACAGGTAGGCTGAAGCCCTTCAGAGGGAGAGCCACTTTGCTTATGTAAAAATGTACAAGTATACGTAAATGAAATTTTGACCTCTGAATCAGTAACTTTCTAGCTATGGTGCGATCATCATATATCACTATATCCATGCAGTTATCGTTGTACAATTATATCAGTGAATATCGTTTGGGCTGTGTATACATTTTAATATGGCAGGTGGCATATCATGGAGCACCGGAAAGAGCATATGAAGTATTCGTGAATGCACTCCTAAAGTCTTCCTTGAATCAAAGTCTCATCTTGCCTGTCAGTGAATTAGAGAACCACAACCCAGCAGGTACGTATGGCACAGTGTTTCATTTAGAAAAATTCCGAAGTGGTGACAAAATAATGCTTTTAAAAACTTTTGGGGGGGGGAGGGGGGCAGGCAAAAGAGCATTAGACACCATGCTATCTAGGGGGGTTGGGGAGGGCCCCCCAGATAATTTTTGAATTTATACCACCTGAGATCACTTCTGGTACATTTTCAGGCCGTTTTTGAGGCTTTCTAATCTGGTGCTGACACAACACTTATTCAAGTGACCTAATTTTATCTCGAATTCAGATAAAACTATTAATACATTGAACGTAATGGAGTAGAATAATTGCAGTTTAGTTTGTAAAATAATTCTTTTAAGAGTGTGTACACCATAACCTGTTAATTCCTTGCTTCTGTTGCTATACTATACATGGAAACTAATTTAAAAACTTGCTTCCATGTAAATTTCAGGGGGGCAAGACTTTGGCAAGGGGGGCAAATGCCCCCTCCCCCCCCTCCCCCTTCCCTAAATGAAACCCTGTGTGGATGCATGTGCTATGTTATAGGCAATGACATGTTTGCTATAATATACACTATCTCTACATGCTACAAAAAGCCAGTTGCTACATGCATAATGTGCTATACCCATGCTCAGATGTGGTAATGGATATGCTCGGAAATCAGCAAATGTGTGAGAAACTTGTCAATCAGTACAACATGTCTATTGAGCCTCAGCTTGTGTGTGCAGCAATTGATACTGCTAGGTGAGTGAAGTAGATATAGGTATTCATAGTTGATACTGTGCATGGTGTCTATTAACCATTCAATATATATTAATAGTCTCTACTGACCATTGTCCACTACAAAATGCTGCATGCATCGTACTTACGAGAAGGATAACTAATCCTCAAGACAATTTTCTAACCTTAAAGACAGAAACAAAAACATTTTGTCCAATTTGACTCTATGGGATAACTTTAACTGGTTTGCTAGATAGCTATAAATTTACTGAACATTAACAAAAAAAATCTGTATAAGCATGACATGTAATATAGCGATTTGATTGTAGGTAAAAGTCAATTATTCCCTATTGTAGCCCACTTGTGACGTAGATCAAAGTGCCGACAGGGCATATATATGTGATATTGCACTGTGCATGGTTTGTGTACTGCAGTTACTTAAGAGTATACAGCACTGCTGGTATAATTATAATTATAATTATTCTCTAGCTATATAGCTCGCTACCAAACTACTACAGTCATAGATATAAGAATATACTTACCATACTGGAGTAAAGCTAGAAGTATTATGGAGTATGGAGTAAAGCATTATGCGTGTGTATGGAATAATGCCCTTGTGCAGTTACTGTATTATAGCCCTTGGGCTTCACCTTTGGGCTATAATAGTAACCGCCCTCGTGCATTATATTCCATACACACGGAAAGACATGTAATAACTATAACTAATACCATGCATGCATATACAGTACCCCTCAAAAGTTCGATTCCTTTCTATAAACACCTGTGCAAATGCTTCCAAAAATGTTACGTCCATGTGCCTCTTCTCATTATTACAGTAAGAAAATGCAGTTTCAATGTAGCAGCAAAATGTTGTGAATTGCATCTGTAACAAAATTTGGACTGACCAAAAGCCTAGTGTAGTATCAGAAAGAGTTTTTCACATGCAGTCCACTTAACCTATGTAGTAAGGCTCTCATTGAAGTTTTTCTCACTGTGTGGTATTTGCTGTTGCTCTGTAGCAAAATTCTGTCCAAGTGCTCCATTGATAGCATGTATTCCTATAGTCTACTAATTTTAGAGAAATTTTCACGTCTTTTGATTAACCTATATTTTGGGAAACTCAAAATTTCACATTCTAACCCCAATAAGCATTTACATTGATTCAGTTTGGTCATTATGCAATAAAGAATCTTGCCCTATATACTCAAATACATAAATTTGATAGACGTAAATGGGATGAGTGTGATGATTCAAGCTGTGAAGAACTGAAGAATAAGAGCACTGGTTGGGTAATTCCTCAGCCAGATATCTTCACAAGAGTTGCTACACACGATGCCAGAGGAGCCAAGAGCAATAATCTAGTGTTCTTTCTGCCAATTGGATACTTCGCATTTGGATTTGTACTAGGTTTGTGATCTGATGAGTTGTTTTGAGATTATCTAAGTAGTTGCATGCAACACACGTCCACTTGAACATTTCACAAACTTGAACAACAACAATCCAAACTTGCTGCAAAATTTGGATTGTAAAATGAAATTTAATTATACCTGCGTGTTTGTAACTTTTCAGGGACTGTGTACCTCCAGCAAACTACCCCACTTCTGATAATATCTGGAGTGAGTGTGTTTGCAGCGGCCCATGGAGTCTTCATGTTCACAGCAATGTATGCCTTCTACCTAAAAGCTCTACAAGTTAGTTATTTCTGTATAAGAAGAGACCGAAGACCACAATGTACATTAATGTATTAAAATAAATATGAATTCACTGTAGGAATGCATTGGGCTGGGTATAGAAAGTAATGTGACAAGGCATGCATATCTCAATTTTTAGCACAGATTTCCTTAATTTCATCTGTGATCATACATAACTATTATGCATTCTGCTGTAACTGCAACATAGTTACTGTATACTTATATGCTGAAATTAAGACATGCCTTAATTTCAGTACATGTAAACATACTTGTATGCTGTTTTCATGCAGCCAATTAAAAGTAATGAGCCCACTTTGACATCTCTTTTTGTGGGAACTGTGTACATTCATATACAGCTTGATACTCATTTCTATCGCTAATATTGTAGCTTTATAGCTTTGAACAGAGTCCAAATATCGTTAACTATTATTGTCCATTAAATAGCTCTATTTAGAAGTCGCAGTCTCCTATTCCTTTACTGATTATTAACTTATGAAAGTTTTTCTTTTGCTTATCAGGTTCATGAGTTTGCTCTTTCACTCTACTATAATTATATCTTATGTACATCACCAAAAATATAGGTATACTCCTATGAGAAAGCTGATGGTGTTGGCAGAGCAGCTGACCTGGTCGTCCAGGGCTTCATCAGATATCAGTCGATTGCAGTCTTTCCTGTTATCATATCAGCCACAGTTCATTATCTCTTGGTAAATAATTTGCAGCTAATTAATTGATAAAATTATGGCTGTATACCTTTTTTTGTGCTGCAGCTTGTAAATGCTGCTTCGTATGACATATTGGTTTTCCTACAAGTTGTTGTGATCAACATAGCCCTAAACCAAACTTGGACAGCTTTGTACATCATGTTGATTGTCGCCATGCCAGGACCATCATTAAAAGTGTCTTCAGCTGTTGCTGCTGTATTCAGCTTTACAAGTGGCTTTTACATACCTGTCGAACAACTTGGATGGTGGTAAGTATTGCAAACTACTTAGTACAAGACCTCAATGACCATCTACTGCAGGATATAGCTGTCATAAAGACTTAAACTGAATTAAGGTCAACCTCACAACCCTCAAACCTGTAAAGTTAAATTTCTGTCTAGGAGTTAATTTTTAATGAATTAATTGGCACACAGAATTTGAAGTATAGGCATCTCAAATTGTAACTATGTCAGCGATCATACACGCGTGCGTGCATGATTGTGTACTTGGATGTATAATAATATTTTACATGATTTTCTGTCACTGCATGCAGGTTGCGTTGGCTAGTGTACATCAATCCTAACTACTATGCTAGTTCCTCTGTGGCGGTGTTAGTTCTCTCAAACTTCAGGACAAACTGTGATGGTTCTGACTTAAGTTGCTTTCTTCAGTCAGGTGTGAACCTTCTACGACAATTCAACTTTGACAATGTCAATCCCTACGTTCACTTTCTGGTAAGGTTTTAGCTAGACATTCTATCTCCATATAGATTTACAGATGTAAGTTATATTGTATCCTACATATAATACTGATCATGGTTGCACATTTAGAAAACAGAGAAGAGGAGTGGGGCTATAATCAAGGCCACAAATATTTTGCCTGTAGTTGGGGGGCAGTCATACCTGTATGCTGTAGTAGCACACAGCCTTATTATTAGGGAATTTAGTGGCATGTTTTGAAGGAAAAAAATTTAAACTAAACAGTAACATGCTCTGAATAAACTCTGTTGCATTTTTCAACTCCTATATATATCTAAGTTATTTGCTGCGTGATTTACCTTAAATTATGGTAAAGGAAAACCTTAAGTGGCTGCTTTATGTACTTGCATTACTGATCAAGTTTCATTTGATTTTAACCGATTATACGCTGAAATCTTTTGAAGTGAGTGATGTCATACGGTGAGATTAAAATTTAAAATTTTTAGTAGCTGCGCCTTCTTTTTGTTTTTCTTCTAAAGTAAAGACTAGGCAAAGCTTTTTATATGATGCAGCTAAGCAACAATCGAGCTTATTATACTCCAGGTCTTGTTGCTTAGTGAAGTTTTTGCTGGTAAAAAAAGCCTAACATACGGGAGGGTCAAATACCCTAGGATATAGCCGCATGTATAAAGCTTTTTTTCCAGCTAGCCAGCAACGCTTACAAAAGCAATGCTATGGGTATATAGCCTAACTATCCCTGCACCTACGTAGCAAGTTCCAAGCTTATCCTCTGAAGGGCTGTAGAAAAAGCGTCAATCTAAAGTCGACCATCGTGATCGCGAAGATCGTGACCATTGTTCGCTCAACGACGAGTAGCACCACGCCTTACTAGTAGTTCTAAGTCTGATTTGATATTTTTGTAGAGTAGTCCCTTACCTATTCGTGTATAAAGTTTAAAGTTTAGGGCTAATTGCTTAACTTGCAAAATAGTCGCTAGTGCAGCCTTGATGCGATTTCACGTCATCCGCAGGTAATCAGTTAATTGGCTACAATAATTAAAATGAAAAAGCCTGGAGTAGGGAGGGAGACGTCAAAAGTCTACAAAGGAGAGGCCCCTCCCTGTCCTCCTTAACAGACCCAGTTGTATATATGGAACTTCTACTTTCCATGAAAAAAACTTACTTTGCGTGTGTTATTGTTCGTTTGTTTTACTTACTTTGCATGTGCTATCAAATTTGGCTCAATACTTTGAAGTATACATGCCTGGAAACCGCATTGTTTGATGCAAGTACATAATTACAAAATGCACAGTTATGACTCCTCACTAAGCCCTCTTTATATATCCGGCATCAGCTCGGTTAGGCATTTCTCCCAGTATCATAGCATATTGATGATTCAATGGTCTTGATTTGTGATTTGTTCTTCCTCACGTCGACTATCATTCTTAGCTATTGATATAAAGAACCATATATGCAATAGAATTATGTGCTATCAAATTTGACTCAAACTTTTTATAATATTATAGTCTGTTGTCTGGAAACTGTTCAAATACATAATTAGAAAAAAAAAATCACAGTTAGGGTATACTCCCTATAACCCCTCTCTACAAATTAATGCTTATATGGGAGAAGTTTTTGTGAGCTTTATAGGCTTTGACTTTGTTAGATGGTTTTTTTGTTGTTTTTTTTGCCCATTCCTATTGATATCGTATGTTCTTGTTTACTTAATCTTTACAGGTTCTTCTTGGCTTTACACTGCTGTTTATTCTCCTGGGCATATTTTTTCATTGGTTACATTATACTACGATTGAAGCAAAAATAAAGCGATTAATAAAAAAGTGAGTTTAATTAGCTTTATAGGACATCCTCAAAGCTTGATGTATGACATCACTCTTGGTATACAATATGTAAAAACAATAACAGAAGCCCAAGGATTACTTCACAACATCCAAAAATCAGGATTCATTGCAGCTTTTAAAGTGAATCTCCACATGTTTGGCTACACAAAGCCACTTAGTGTGCTGCTACAAGGGTGTGCAATGGATGTTGTTACAGCCTACAAAGAAATCGAAACCATTAAGAAAGTCTTCAGTGACTTAAGGAAAAATCCTGAGAAAGAATTCAAATCAATCTTTCAGTCAATGGAAGATATGGCTGGTGAACATGGCATGACTATTCCCAGAGTCTGTAGAAGACAGACATCCAGAAGCAATGTTGAAGCCTAAGAATATTGGCGGTGAACCATATTTGTGCCTTTCCTTGACCATCTTATCCAAGCTTTTAATGATCGATTTACACAACTCAATGAAAATACTATGAGAGGCTTTCAGTTGCTACCTAGTAATTCAGCAGTCATAACACAAGAAGATGCTGAAAAGGTTTGTGAGCAATTTGAGTGTGATCTTCCATCAGCTGAGACCTTCATGCAAGAACTTCGATGTTGGAAAGTATTTTGGTCTAGCATTAGTCAATCTGATACCCCATCTTCTTTGCAAGCTACACTTGCTAGTCCACACTATTCTCCTAAGAGCTATCCAAACATATCAACAGTGCTGCATATTCTCTCAGTTACACCAGTTACATCAGCAAGTACAGAGAGAGCAAATTCAGCTCTAAAGTTTGTAAAAAGTGATCGAAGATCCACAATGGGACAAGATCGGTTGAATTCCCTTATACTTTTATATGTCCACCATGATATGAAACTAGATTATGATGCAATTGTTGATATGTATGCCTGTCGTCATCCAAGAAGGATGACTCTAATCAATCCCTTATAATTGTGTTTTACTTTGATTTCTTGAAAAAATGTAAATGGCTCTTAAATGCCACCAAATTGCACCTATAAACAGCTAAATTTCAAAATTTTCCCGGGGGAGGATGCCCCCAGACCCCCCTACAGTGTGCTGTGCTCCGCTTCACTCCGCACAGCATATAGAGTGCCCCCCCTTATTTGTAATGCTGAATCCGCCACTGATGCTATTCCCAGTACGGTACATAGGAATGGCACGAGAATGCCCCATTAGCGCAATACAAATACTCACGCAAATAACTCTGCAAAAAATGAGCACTTGGCACAAAAAGGGTTCTTAAGCTACTATTTAACTCTCTCTTTCTAACAAGCCTAAAAACATGGCCTAAAACCATCGCTAAAGTACCAAACTAAAATATGCCAAACCTCCAATTTTCTCCATCTTCTTATTCTTATTCTTCTATCTTGCGCTCATTTTTCTCTGAGAGCGCTCACTTTCAGGAGCTGATTCTTGAACAAATAAACTTGGTTTCCTAGTCTTCAACCGCTTTTGGCATCGGTTATTCATCTCTCTAGCTAAGTCGCTAGATATAAAACGAAAAGCGCCTTCTCCGTATGGCAGCCATTAAATTTCTATACTCATGAATAATTCATTAGATACTTGAAAATCAAGTTGACGACCCTTTCCACATATACAAGTGTGCGTTATTTAGAATTCATATTATCAGATTCTGCTGTTTCCACTACTACTGCATGTACTGGATACAAAACTCCACCATAGCTATTAGTTGCTGTAGAGAATTTGCTAGGGTACATACAACAGAAAAAAATAGAACAAACAAGTAGAAAAAACATTGGAAATGTAATGAAATGGCCAAATCATAAAAAGTAAGCAAACAAGATAGGAATGGTGGTCAGATTGAGAGAAGAGTTCATTCCTGTGTCCATTATGTCATTGAGCTAGGGATATGAACATAACTGAGACACACAAAATGAACTCTTCACTCAATCTGACCACCATTCCTATCTTGTTTGCTTACTTTTTACGATTTGGCCATTTCATTACATTTCCAATGTTTTTTCTACTTGTGGCATATAGCTTAACTATCTCTGCACCTACATTGCCAGTTTCAGGCTTATATTCTGAAGGGTTGTGGAAAAAACGTCGCTCTAAACCCTATAACCTTGATGGCGAACATCGTGACTGTTAGTTGCTCAATGACGAGTAGTACAAGAAGTTCTAACTCATTGATGCNTCTGTCTAGGAGTTAATTTTTAATGAATTAATTGGCACACAGAATTTGAAGTATAGGCATCTCAAATTGTAACTATGTCAGCGATCATACACGCGTGCGTGCATGATTGTGTACTTGGATGTATAATAATATTTTACATGATTTTCTGTCACTGCATGCAGGTTGCGTTGGCTAGTGTACATCAATCCTAACTACTATGCTAGTTCCTCTGTGGCGGTGTTAGTTCTCTCAAACTTCAGGACAAACTGTGATGGTTCTGACTTAAGTTGCTTTCTTCAGTCAGGTGTGAACCTTCTACGACAATTCAACTTTGACAATGTCAATCCCTACGTTCACTTTCTGGTAAGGTTTTAGCTAGACATTCTATCTCCATATAGATTTACAGATGTAAGTTATATTGTATCCTACATATAATACTGATCATGGTTGCACATTTAGAAAACAGAGAAGAGGAGTGGGGCTATAATCAAGGCCACAAATATTTTGCCTGTAGTTGGGGGGCAGTCATACCTGTATGCTGTAGTAGCACACAGCCTTATTATTAGGGAATTTAGTGGCATGTTTTGAAGGAAAAAAATTTAAACTAAACAGTAACATGCTCTGAATAAACTCTGTTGCATTTTTCAACTCCTATATATATCTAAGTTATTTGCTGCGTGATTTACCTTAAATTATGGTAAAGGAAAACCTTAAGTGGCTGCTTTATGTACTTGCATTACTGATCAAGTTTCATTTGATTTTAACCGATTATACGCTGAAATCTTTTGAAGTGAGTGATGTCATACGGTGAGATTAAAATTTAAAATTTTTAGTAGCTGCGCCTTCTTTTTGTTTTTCTTCTAAAGTAAAGACTAGGCAAAGCTTTTTATATGATGCAGCTAAGCAACAATCGAGCTTATTATACTCCAGGTCTTGTTGCTTAGTGAAGTTTTTGCTGGTAAAAAAAGCCTAACATACGGGAGGGTCAAATACCCTAGGATATAGCCGCATGTATAAAGCTTTTTTTCCAGCTAGCCAGCAACGCTTACAAAAGCAATGCTATGGGTATATAGCCTAACTATCCCTGCACCTACGTAGCAAGTTCCAAGCTTATCCTCTGAAGGGCTGTAGAAAAAGCGTCAATCTAAAGTCGACCATCGTGATCGCGAAGATCGTGACCATTGTTCGCTCAACGACGAGTAGCACCACGCCTTACTAGTAGTTCTAAGTCTGATTTGATATTTTTGTAGAGTAGTCCCTTACCTATTCGTGTATAAAGTTTAAAGTTTAGGGCTAATTGCTTAACTTGCAAAATAGTCGCTAGTGCAGCCTTGATGCGATTTCACGTCATCCGCAGGTAATCAGTTAATTGGCTACAATAATTAAAATGAAAAAGCCTGGAGTAGGGAGGGAGACGTCAAAAGTCTACAAAGGAGAGGCCCCTCCCTGTCCTCCTTAACAGACCCAGTTGTATATATGGAACTTCTACTTTCCATGAAAAAAACTTACTTTGCGTGTGTTATTGTTCGTTTGTTTTACTTACTTTGCATGTGCTATCAAATTTGGCTCAATACTTTGAAGTATACATGCCTGGAAACCGCATTGTTTGATGCAAGTACATAATTACAAAATGCACAGTTATGACTCCTCACTAAGCCCTCTTTATATATCCGGCATCAGCTCGGTTAGGCATTTCTCCCAGTATCATAGCATATTGATGATTCAATGGTCTTGATTTGTGATTTGTTCTTCCTCACGTCGACTATCATTCTTAGCTATTGATATAAAGAACCATATATGCAATAGAATTATGTGCTATCAAATTTGACTCAAACTTTTTATAATATTATAGTCTGTTGTCTGGAAACTGTTCAAATACATAATTAGAAAAAAAAAATCACAGTTAGGGTATACTCCCTATAACCCCTCTCTACAAATTAATGCTTATATGGGAGAAGTTTTTGTGAGCTTTATAGGCTTTGACTTTGTTAGATGGTTTTTTTGTTGTTTTTTTTGCCCATTCCTATTGATATCGTATGTTCTTGTTTACTTAATCTTTACAGGTTCTTCTTGGCTTTACACTGCTGTTTATTCTCCTGGGCATATTTTTTCATTGGTTACATTATACTACGATTGAAGCAAAAATAAAGCGATTAATAAAAAAGTGAGTTTAATTAGCTTTATAGGACATCCTCAAAGCTTGATGTATGACATCACTCTTGGTATACAATATGTGCAATCCAATTATTTTGCAGAAAGAAAATTGAGCAACCTCAACATCAACATGAACATGAGTCTCCAAAAACTAAGGTATAATATTTTATCAGATATTATATTATGCATTATTGTTAGTTTTATTAAACAACCATAAATATCTCCATGCAGGCAAAAAAATATTGGAGATATGCTGTTAATCACACAATACACAATCTGCAGCAAGAAACCACATTCACAGAGTCACCATCAACCACTCCATATCTTAATGATGGAGAATTTCACAAGGTTTGGACTCCAGAGAATGTTCCTAAGCTAGCGTATGTTGTGAGTGATGTTATGAAGAAAATGAAACAAGGAAAAGCTGATACAGGAAGTGCTATTGATCACCACTCTTCTGAAAGTATTTTATTTACTAGACGAGGAAGTGTACTTTGTCGTGTCAACACCGCTCAATCTTTGTTTAAAAAGTTCTCAACCCCAAATAATGAAATGCAAACTTGTGACATACAATGTTCACTTGAGGAGCTTTCTCAAAAGATATCAAGTGAGCTAGGCAGTGTGCATTTAAAATGAGGTAGCTTTATTGGCAAGGCTATTTAACCATGAATGGTATGATACTTATACATGCTTGAAAATTGTTGATTCATTACTCAAACTGATCAACTTTGAACTTTTGATAATAATAATTAACCAATGGACTAAGTTTAGAATCTGTTCAACATTTTAGCTTGTTGTCAACAAACAGTATAACAAAAATTTTGAAGATTCGGATTGTATTATGATAAGCTGTATATGGGTAAGATAATATCAAGCAAGACTTAGTGTCATTCTCAAACTCTCATGATCACCAGCTGGATAGTTGGGAGTCTGAACCAGTGGAATTTTGGACTTAATAGTGGACTACTGAAATCACCTCTTATAACATAATATTATGACATTGTGTGTTAATTTATTATGATGAAGATAAAAATTAATTCAGTATTGCAAATGGAGACTGTAAAATTCAGTACTAGTCCAACTAACAGCTTTTGGGTATAATTATGTGATGTAAGCAATAGTAGTGAACTGAGACAAATGGTAGCAGATAATTAATTTGCAAAGCCGTAAAGATGACTACTGTCACTTTGTATCTGAAGCCATTGAAACTGACAACGGATTATATAATGCCCAGAGTTTTGTCCTATGTTATAACAGTAAAAGTAGTAAACCTGTATCTATTCTACATTACCAATTAAGTACAATGTCATGCAGAAAAGAGATCTAGAGCTAAAGTCTATGTGCATGGGGTGTTATGACCATTGACCCAACTTTTGTTTAGATATAATTATATACTATTATTACAACAGTTATTTCTAGTCTCCATGCATCTGAATTGGAGTGATCCAGCTTGGAGTTTTTGTCGTCATTTGATATCACTTATTTTAATTTGTTGCTCACCACAACTTGAAGGTAATAACATGAATATTAATATAAAAAGAATCTATAGGGCATGCCGCAATTCCATGAAAACTGAAACCCAAAGACCAAATCTTAGCATCAAAGATTGTAGTTTTAGGTTACACAATTAAAATTTCAATATTTTGTGGTTAACTCTTAATTTGGGTCACTTGTACGATATTGGCGATAGGAAAGGAATCCTTGACAATTTTCGGTGCATTTCAGGAACAGATTAACTTATGCTAAGAAGTATAGGTATACAATGAAAAAATTGTATGATTGGACCTCCTAGGAGTTTCTTAAAGTTATTCATCAAAATTTAATTAATGACAGCTGTCCACTTGGTAACTACAGCATTGCGTTTTAGGATATCGAGCCTCTGTACTTCTGTCACGAAAATAGTACCATTGACTCAGTTATTTGATCAACAGTTTACAAACAGACTCAGGTCATCTTTTAGACCTCTAATGCATGGGTATAATATTCACACCTAAAAAAGAGGCCACACCTACCAGTCGTGGCGTAAAAGCCGTGACAGAAGTACACTTCATGTATACTTCCGTCACGTATTTCCATCACAAATTATAATACAATGTTTTAGCTGTAGTGGTTTGAGCTCAAGGTAAAAATGCTTGAATATTTAGAGTAAATATCTCATGTGAAGCTATTTGATCAGATCCCACATCAGGTATGCGTATGTAGCTATCATGAGAATGTGAGGCTTCTGTTTGTGACTCTGAAAGATCACACTGCCTTGAATACCGATTTTTCAGGGTTCATCAACCAAGTCGCTTGTGATTCGACCTCAAAGGAGTGCATGAGTGGAAACGATTGACATCTTCAGCGATGGCCCTAGCTCCCAATTCAAACAGAGGTTCCTTTTTTCAAATCTACATGGATGGGAAACTGAGCACATGACCTAAAGATCCATTGGAATTTCTTTGCGACATCTCATGGCAAGGGAGTGGTTGATGGCATAGGAGGCACTCTGAAGAGGACAGTTTGGAGACACGTGAAAGCTGAAAGAGCTCATGTGACGAATCCTAGCCAATACGCAGATCTCGGGAAACAACTCTGCCCAAATATCCACATTGAATATGTCCCTAAGGAAGACATAGGATTAGCCCAGCATACATCTTTCTTGGACAAGAAATGGGAGAACACCAAGCGATACCTGAGACGTACTCACCAAGTTCATTGTGTTCGAGCTGATGGGAGCAATTTTGTTAAAGTATCAGACACGACCGACTCTACTGAGTGCCGAAGATACCAGATTCGTATCTCTGACCCTCCAAATGCCAAAAACATGGATTCAAACAAATGATGAAGACACAGATCCAAACGAAGATGGTGAATGTACGGCTTCAAATGGTATCAATGTAGAGGTTGGACAGAGGGCTGTGGTTACATATGATGGGGAACAATATATTATATCCTGGGGAAGTTACCGCTCTTTCTGATATTGAGCTGAGTGTGCTGCACAAGAGTGGGAGCTGTTGGAAATGGCCACAGCCAAAGGACATGATTTACTACCACTAAAAGGACATTGCACGCCTTTATTAGCCCACCCGTTGCTGCCAGTGGATACTTAGTGATCTCTAACTAACTGAACTGCTTAATATTTGCATAAGGTGTGCTTATCCTTGTATCTACAATGTCATGGAATTGCAGGGTAATAAACAGACGTGTACTTCCGTCACAATTCAACTGTACTTCTAGATCTGTCACGATCTAATTATCCCGTGCAGATACACTAAAAAAAAAATATTGAAGTACCATTAGATAGTACTACATTCAACCTTTAAAATATGTGATAAACACAGAGCTGTCACTTGTAAATTCACAGAATTTCAATTTTGATTCCATGTACCCTGCATTCCGTCTGTGTCTGCATACTTCCGTCACGGGTACTTAAGAAAGCGTCTACTCGTCCCTGTAATTAGATTACAATTTTTTCTTGCATTAATATTAACCTCAGGTGAATGTTCAATCTAGGGTATAATGAAATAAGAAACCACCCCTCACTCAAGGTAGATATGATTGAATTTCTTATCTAATTTGTACTTCAGTCACGATGGAATTGCCCTAGCCTGAGTGAGCCCCAGATAGCGAGTAGTATGTCGGGTGCGTCTGTCTGTCTGTCAACATTAGATCTTGCATGTGTTTGCCTGGCTAACATAATGATCAACATGTACCGTGTACCATGCATAACTCACGCATTCGCATAAGTTTAGAGTGTGCATGTGTTTTCGAGACAGTCGATTGAGAAATCAGAGAGAGGCAGCTAGAGCAGAAGTTGAGAGATGGTTTAGAAGTTGTGAGACTTAAGACAGTTGCTAAGCAAATCATATGAGAGAAAGGCACAGAAACAGTTTAACAGCAGCGCCCAACAGAAAGATAGGCAGAAACAAGGAGAAAAACGGTGATGCCAGGCTTGCTCAATATACAGTGTCAGAGAGTAAGAGTAGCCTCATTCCCAGGCCTGCAAAGAGAGGGCCTGGTACACACTGTTTGTGGATGCACTTAATAGCCCTGGATTCCAGGGCAATTGAAAACTTTCGACACACATCCGTATACTTTGACGTCACTTCTCAATTAGTGTACCTTGGACCCCCATTCTAAAAAGTATGAAGAAAAGTGATCCACAGAATAGTTTTTTGCTTAGAGTAAATCACTACCTATATTTCACTTTGAATTAGTTTTTGTTGTATTTCAAGACACAGACATTCACCACTGACAATTTCTCACTTTGCCACTGCCGATGTTGGTTGTAAGCTTTTTAATGAGGAACTATACTCGATTAGTTTCTATACAACTACTATATAAGTCTAAATAAGCTAAATAAGCTCACAGAAGCTTTCCAAGAGACCCCAGAACTTGTTTAGCATTCGATATACATGTCATCTATGAACACACCCACAATTCTTCTCAAAACCACGTGGTTTCACGGCACGCATGCGCAAATAGCCAGATCTATACCATAATTTGACATTCTGAATATTCTCCATACACTCGCTGTACAATTCAACTAGCTGGTGAACTGGTCAAGCATGCAGCATTATAATTATGTAGGTATTTATAGCAGGCTTTTTAGATGCTACTTTAGCTTCCTCTGGATATTTCAATACTTCACTGAGTACACTTGACTCTTTCGAAGATGCTGTTGAAACTGAGTTGCTGACATGGGTCTTCATGGAATCGCCATCTGATGATTCAGGGTGTTTCTCTGCCAACCACAGCTTATAGTGAGGGTCAGGTACTTTGTAACCTTCACTAAACCTCTTCTTGTACAAGACAATTTGCTCGGCAGTGAAAGTTGGAGGAGAAACTGAGTGTGATGATAATATCAGTGGGTTTGAAAGCCTTGGTAGGAGCCAACATTCTGTCGCTGATTTCACTTGGATTTAATGGCAAAATTCCAGTCCCACTAAGAATGTTAACAGGTACAATGGAATTTGGCCAGGTATCACCAACCAGCAAGGCTATTACTTCAGGTGTAATCACTCTCCCAGGATTATTTACTATGTCCTGACAGCACGCTTTGGCATAATGTGTTTGAATGACTTAAAAACACCAATGTCCAGTGGTTGAAGAATATGGGATGTATGCGATGGTAAACAAAGCAAGTGTATGTCATTTTTAAGATTACATCCAAAGTCACATGTGGACCATGGCCACCTTCAATTAGTAATACTGGCCTAGCAGGATCGAGGTATGGATTTTATGAAGAATTGAAACCATTCAAGATAAAGATCTTGATTAATCCTTGATTAATCCATCCTGTATTGCTGGTCTTAAAAAGGGTAGCTGGAACTGTACCTCTTTGCGAAGACTCTGATACAGTCCTTTTCCTTGGGTAAATCATCATTGGAGGGATTGCTGGCCACTTGCTGACACACACACTACAACAGTATGTGTTTTACTTTTTCACCACTATATAGTGATTGAGTATATGTGCTTTCTTCCCACAACACAGAGAACTTTCCCAGCCTGAGGCTTAATTGTGGACTATTGTAATCCCAGTCTCATCTATGTTGTACACTTGCATTGGCTTGGCTATTAAATTAAGGCGGCCATAAAGGGAGCCTAACTTAGCAAAAAAAGTCATCAACAACTTCTTTACTGGCTGAGGCAGCCCTACTATATGGCAGAGCCTGGGGAGTACGAAGAGACAGTTCTAGGTGTCGCTGCCCAAAAGCTTCCAGCCATCTTCTGCCCTCCATCCTCCACGAAATGGATGAGATTGCCCAGACTTCTCCACGATGACAAAGATAGTTCACATTAAATCTTCATTAAGTTCACATTAAATCTTCATTAGTTGACCCAAACCCCCCTTGCCCCCCCCCCCATCAGCCATACCTATCACACAGTCCACCAAGCACTTTTCTTCTTCCCTGGTTAGGACAGTAGATGGCCCGGGCAGGTCAACTGTTCCATTCTCAAGTGCATTAAGGACTGGGATCCTAATTAATTGTCCTTAATATGCGTAATCAAATGTATCTAAAAAACTAATCATGCTATCACCATTAGGACCCAGCATATTATGCTCCAAGTTTTTGTTATTATGCTATGCTTCAGTGCTTATGGAAATGTTAAATTATGCTCTCAAATATTACCAAATATGCTCATAATAAGCATCAACATTGCTGTGTCAAACTGAGTCAAGATTTAATATTAATATGTACAATAATCCATGGGCATGAAATAAAAAAAACAAAAACAAAAAAGTTTATCTTTTGTTATACTGCAACATTAATGTAGACTGGATGTAGTCTTGAAGAGAACTGTCTTGTTGAGGAGAGAAAGATGCCTTCAGGATAGAAAACACTCTTTCAGCAGCGGCAGAAGAGGGCTGAACCAACACCACATTTCTTACTTGCTTTGACCAGGTAGGAAGTTCAATTGAGTGATTCTTCCACCATTCGAGGGTATCTACACTTGGACTGACACCATCACACTTTGCCATATACAAGCCAAGTTCAGATTTAAGATTTTGGAGAGTTGTATTGTTAATAAATTGGAAAATCTTCAAATCATCCACAGATGAACTGGTTGGTTGCATTTCACAAACTTTAGCAGGTACAAAATGCTGAGCAGCTTTAAATGCAGCCACACTGCTGCTCAATTCATTATCAAACTTAGTTGTAAAGTACTCCAGTCCAGGTCTAACACATGACTTTCCATAATGCACATACTGTTGAAAACGTGATGATCCAGTAGTTATATAGTTGTTTTGAGACAGCTGTAAGATTAGGAAAGTGGTCAGACTGAATACTAGCCTTAAGTGTGCTGAGTATTTCATAGCACTTGAAACTAAGTGAACCATCTCCTTCTAAAGCATAGGTTGCTTTTACAAATCTCTCCCCACAATCTATTACTGCTGCCAGTTCCAACTGCAAGTAAGCCTTTTTCTGAGTATCTGTCAACATTTGCATAAGCTTTCCTGTTGTGGCTGGAGAGAAATCAAGGTGAGATTCAACAAATGGTAGAACATCTCCGAATTGCTGAAGTACTTGATGCATTACTTCCCACCTACTCCGCCATCTTGTTTCACTAAATGTTCCCATTGCTCTACCTGTCAATTCCTTCCATGCAAATCGAGTACGAGGGCTGTGGGCAAAAAGGCTAAGCCATAGTCGCATAAAGTCATCAAGCATAGGAGTCTTAAAGTGGTCACCAACATGATCCAAAGTATGAGAATAACAACCGATATCTACAAGATTTGGATATAGCACTTTGATAGTTCTCCATTTGCTGCCACTCTGTCATGCATTGCTGCTAGCAATCTGTCAACAGACACACCATATTCCACATTCAGCACATTGACTAACTCTCTAGCAATTTCCTCTCCTGTCATTGTTTTTACAAGTAATTCAACACGGACTAATCTTTGCACAATATTCCAGTTGTCTTTATCGAAAAACCTAACTACAACGGCAAAGACTTCACCAAGCCTAGATGTTCCGTCAAAAATTACAGGTTTACTCTGAATTTCTGATTTGATTTGTTTTTGTTCCTCCTCAAGTATGAATGGAATGAGATCGTACATTCCACGATCATCTGCAAGCTTGTATGCATGTTGCTCAAGAACTTCTTTAAAATGAACTAGCTTGTTTAATGGAACTCCTGCCTTTAGAAATGACCGTACTACCTTGACACGAAACACACGGTGGGAATCTGAAAGTGTTTGTCCAATAGGGTTTTCTGTACGATCATAGGCCTTCAGTGCTTCCACAATGTCACGCTCTCTAGCTTCTCTTTTGGACAAAGCTTCCTTTCCAGTTTTATGCTTGGTGGATTCAATGTGGTTTTGTATTATACTACGCTTTAGAGACATTTCTTCTCGGCATGCAGAACAAAAGAGTTTACCTGCTGATACAGTTAGATTTTCATTAGGAAATTACTCTCTGACTGGGAGGGATCTTGGGATCTGTTAAACAAGAAGGTTTTGTCTTTCTTTTTCTAGTTGTGACAGGGCGCCGGCGGATCACTCTTTTCCTTGACAGAGATTGCTTGGCCGGTGTTCGAAAATTACTAAAAAATTTCTTCACTTCGGAACTCTCAGTAGTGTAGCTAGTGCCACAGTCAGACTCAGTACCGCTATCTTCAGATATTTCACTGCCCAACACTTCCACATCACTGTTATCCATTTTCCGCTTTAACACGAGTCAGCAAAACGGTCACGAGATCCCGCACGTGACAATTTTTGTATTCAGCGCACTAATATGCTCGCATTATGCTCGGTGCTTGCAAATATCTACTATGCTCAAATTTATACTCGCCTAATATGCGGAGGCCTAATCACCATGGTAAACAACCATGACGTCCTATTGGTTCTTAACATGTTCATACCTTTCGTTTGGTCATGTGACCAACTATTCGTGAATAATTAGCATTTCATAAATAATTAATTAGGTGGTAATGTTCCCTGTTGCTATGGCAACCAAACTTTTTCAGCAACATCATCTCACCTCATACTAGCATTCCACTTTGGCGGAAGTATGAAAACATGTCTCCATGGCGAGATACGAAGACCTACAGTAGGTGTGCATTAAATGGAAAGCATATTATTCCTCGCCATGGAAACTGACTTGTTAGTAGTATTGTTGTATGTGTTGTTCACCATGTATATTGCCATGTAATATGATTGCCATGTGCTATTAAGGCTATGGGGTACATTCTGTTATAAACATTTAATGAGCAAGAATAAAAAGTTTCTTTTTGGCAAATTACTGCAGCAATTCCCTGCCAAATTTTAAACAACAGCTTAGACAGTTATTCTTTTTAACTTTCAGGCCTAAACAGCGAAAAGACAACCTCAGCAGGCTTACTACGCTCAGAGATACTAACAGAAAGAGTAGCCAAAATTTTATTGCCGTCAGTTTATTTCAAGAGGCAACGTTCTAGATCGAGTATGGAAGTTATTTCCAACTGTCTGCAGGGCCAGATCTATTCGGTTGGCTTCTCTTTCTTATAGTTTGAAAAAAATGGTAGCTCAAACTTACTTCTTGTTGTGATTCTGCAGCAGAAGCGAAGACAAAAGCTGCCGTTTCTCTGTCGTTGAATGTGCTGTCAAATTTCTTTTTAGATCTGGCCCTGCCCACATACAATCCCGTTAAAAAGAGCCACTTTATACGGTCACACGTGGAATACTTTGGAAAAAACTGACGCCAAAAAATCATGCCAACGGTTTTGCACAAGTTGCGGTTTGCTCCGCACTAAAATAACTACGCATGCTCATTAGCATATTCATGAGCAAACGGTAGCCCGTAACCGAGGATGTACTGATATAAAGTATCTGTAATGACTCACTAAGTGGTGTGATGCAGGCACTTTTGAACAAAAATTCCCATACATGCAGAAAAAAACAACCAGTAAACATTAAATATTTACTATTAGAACATTAACTTCACATCAAACACATTGTCAAAGTCAGTAGTGACGGTACAAAATGTATACAACATTTCAAACAGTAGCCAACTCCATTTCAGTATAAGCTTTGAGAGAGATACATACAATCCAAACCTAAAGGGTAAAAGATGTATGCACATTTAGTAAACACATGTTAGACGACTAAAGTGAGTCTATCTGGTTTGAGAATGCCACCAGAAGTGAAAATCAAATAATGAAATACTTTCCCTATGGGTCTCAGATATCGGTGGATAATAGGAAAGTTATTGCATAGGCGTTCTCAAACCAGATGTGTGGGTATAGAAAAGGGTTTGCTTAATATAATTTATATGCTTTATACATGAGCACCTTACTTACATGCACTTGCCTCTGCTAAAATATAATCAGCTATATATAGTCCCCAACCACTAATCACTGGGGGTGATAATGGTGTGTGTTGTGTTGTGTTTTGATTAAACTTTGTTGCACTGAGCATGCATAATATTGCCCTAGCACTAGCCAAATGCTATATATTCATAAAATATCACACTATTATGTTGGAGAAAATTTACTTTTTAATGTATTAATAGTAAATATTTAGTGTTTTTCAGTTGTTTTTTTCTGTAGAAAATTTTTTTTAAAAGCGCCTGCATCAATACCACAATGCCATAAGAGACCAACATAACTTTGATTTGATAGCAAAATTTGCTTTTGGCACACCACTTAGTGAGTCATGTTGTTGAGCAACTATAATTACACCAGGTCATATGCTACCCATGCTGTCACATCACAGTGGACATGCTNTTTACCGCACTGCCCATTCCTACACCACTTATTTTTTTGAAATTTTTACTACTTGTTCATTCACTTTTTTTCAACACTACAGTGTGGAGACTATTAGAGACTGGTTAATCCCTACAAAAAGCTTGAGTAGCAGCTACAATTTCATTATGCTGGATGAGGATAATGCGCATGCGCATAATGCCACGTGGATAGATGACCTTTGAACTCTACCAAAGATGGCTGCATTGCAGTACATGAATTTATACACTAAGTTTTAAAGCTTTCTAGTTTTTGTTTAGGCCTATTTGAGATTGAAACGAGTATCAAGGAATGTAGTACCCAAGAAAAGAACTTACTTTGTGCTGTTAAAGTTGGCTCAAGACATTCTGGTTCTCTGGAAATCCTTTTCAAGTAAGTCAGTTAGGAAGTACGTAAGTAAGTACGTACGTACGTTAGAAGAACAAAAATGGCACTATGGTGGCTTCCAACTAGCGCTCTCTACGAGTGCTGAGAAAAGTTTTTGTGAGTTTTAGGCCTTGCATGCAGTTGGTAATCTGTCGGTGAGAGCCTCTGAGCAACTTTGAAGGTTTAATTTTGTTTGACTAGATTTTTATAGTGCCCAACATTTTGTATTGTGTCTATGGGACAGTCGACCCATTCCTACTATACGTACTACCGTACGTATGATGCAAGCTGCTTAGCACAGGCATCTGCATAGCAATAACTGGGCAGGGAAACAAAGGTAACCATGGCATGTACTGCTCCTCTCTGCAATTTGGCCAGCAGCAGCTCAATCGTGACGTCACGGACGACCCTTTTCCGACTTCCGCCATTTTTGCAATCAGCTGGCAAAGAAACTCGTTATCTGGCTAGCTGTGTTTCGTGTACAGCGACAGAGAAGCAGACTTCTAGAAGCGAAAGCGCTCCCCTCGCTACGCTTCTCTTGTGAAAGATTGGCTTCTATATCACGCTTCTTTGTCCGATACGGATGCCACTGGTAAACCTTGTCAGGGATCTCAAAAAAGTTAGCCATACTTGTAGCGCCTACCATTCTACATTAGGCTTGGACTATCTAAGCTAGCTCTCTAGGCACACTTTTCATAGTTTGAAATTTTCACAGTCCAGAGAAAAAGTAGCATTTTAGCTCGAGGTCGCATCACTTCCGGTGACCTTCCGTTACACACACACACACACACGGACACACACAACTTTGCTTATAATATGATATTCTATAAACTAGCTACCATTCATTATTGCTTGTTTTGCTTCTATGCATGATATACAGAGAACAGTATTTCTCTTTAATTCACAGTGAGAAAGGACTTAAAATCATTTGGTGCAACATAGTGGGACTACACCAAAGAAGATGTCCCATCAAAGACAAAGAATCTATGGTAAGTTGTAAAATAAATGTATACGACAATAAAGATTATAATTATAAGCTGTAATGATAAATGATATGTTTGTTTGAACATTACAAATTAAGAACAGAATCAATTGAACTTCCGACTAATATAGAAGATGAAATGAGCGCAGCGAGCTCGGTGTTGTTGCTGGGATGGCATACAAACTATCAGAAAGAGCACAACAAGAGCACAGTAAACAACAGCCAAAGAAATAAAATGTTCTCCAAAACTTATATCCCTGCATCACTTATTGGAATCGCACATGTGGAGCTCTCCAACAAGCAACAACCCATGTTGCCAGTTGTGTTGTCAGTTTAGAGGCAAATTTGATAGATCAAATTAAAGAGGCCAGACACTTGGCTGGATATCAGCAACAACTTATTGCCGAGCACGGACTGGGATGTGTCTGGTAGACAACTAATGAACAATTTAAAAGATGCAAGAAAACAAGTCACAGCATTAAAACAAGAGCTCAAACTAAAAGAACTAAAATTGAAGCAAGCGGAAGTGGAGATCAATTAACTGTAAAGGATCATAATAAACTGCAGGAAAAAGTAAAATTGAGCAATAATTTCTGTGTTGATAGTTCGACAAACTTGCATGTATGCATAAAGTTATGTAGAAGTGGAAGTTCATTCATAATTGATTCGAACTAATTATATACTCCATTGCTTTTTTTCATGTTTTTGTCAGGCTAAGAAGAGCCGCTTTGGAGCACCACTTGGAAGAAACAGTGATAAAACAACTTGAGAAAGGTGCCAAAGAGTACAGCATGGGCTTTCAGAGAGTGGTGTAATGCAAGAAACCAATCATGCACTTAGTCAGAAGAATTTTGCCCTTTCTTCTTTTTTTTTGGGGGGGGGGGGGGGAAAATAGCTTGTAATTGATACTCCATATTCAGACTCGCAAAATTTTGTGTCTGTTGGTCACTTAAATTTCAGTTATCTCATGTATGTTAGTATCTTTGTCACTATGTATGTTATAGTTAGTGTATCATATGGAGAATTTTCCACACATTAGCCAAATTTCACAGTGTATCACACCTTTAGCTAGGCAGTTTTACTGTACAGAAGCAATGCAGAAAAGTATATTTTGCCCCATATTTCTTGACTAAAGCTAGTAATTCAAAAATTATACCCTGAGATCATAATCTATAGCCTTTTAGAAGCATTTTGATACCAAAATTATTACCTTTGGAGCTTTAGTCACTGCCGTTTGCAATGAAAGTCTGGTAAGGGTCAGCATACTTTTGTATGGAGCAAAGCCACACCCACTGAAACTTATGGCAATATCTCTATTTATGTGAAAGTAAAGAAAATTGATACCCTGCCACGGAGTACTAGGATCTATTAGGCATCAGAAAATCAGCTCCAGTGTTTGTAGAAAGTTAGCTGCTTTCTGCCGTTTCAGTCTGAAGAAAGAAGGTTCTTGGCTCCATTACCTGTGTACATTGAGCAGTGATAATCACATCTTGGTCCTCAGTTCTCACTAATTGGCACCTGCTGGATAAAAGGCTATACTCATTTACAAGTCGGGTGTATGGAATAATGCCCTCGTGCTTCACCCTCGTGCCCATATGAAGAAGTTTTCCCTCAAAACGCTCATGTCTACCTTGACCGGAAACATGTGTAATAACTGTTTTGTAGCCTGAATTTTGTTGCAAAAAAAATTAGCTGATTTTGAAGAATGATATATATATATATATGTCTGTTCGAACAAATCTACTAGGTCTACGAAGTGGCAGATGTGTTGCAACAATATTTTTTTTTAAAAAATAGGGACACTTCCCTACGTAATACAGTGGATGTATCCAGAAATAGCTATCTTAGTTCTCTCTAATTCCAAAATGGGAGGTGGTATAGCAATTAGCAGTTCTGAAATATTGAAATTTGAACACAGCTGGTCTGGCAGTTTTGTATGGCAGCCTATACAGAGAGTGCGTCAAAACAAGATCGCCGTTTTTTAAAATCAGTACCTCTGGTAGCCATCAGCTTTCAGTGAGTATAATTTATTGTGACTATATATGATTAAAAGAATTGTGATAATGGGAAACGTGCTGGCTACTTGCACTCGCTCAATTTTCAATGGAATGTGACACGGAGCAATTTTTTTTTTTTTACTATACAGAGAAAAGTTAAGTCTGTGTCCCATAATTTCTGGTAACGATTACCCTTTCTTCTTGTTTACTCAGCCCGAAATTTCATATACTGTCACCCTCTGCACATCCCGACACAGTTTTCTGGCAGGAATACTATATAGTTACTCAAAGGCAATATATATAATCCATAATTCAGGGGGAAAAAAAAAGTCATGAATAAAGCATGACAAATGTAAAGTATGACAAACTAAACAAAAGCACAATAAAATTTGTTTCTAGTATCTTCTTTAAGCACACTAAGGAAAACTTTTACCTGTCGCTCAGGCTCAACCCATTGTATGTAAGAGTAAAATTCATTAAGTTAGTGCAGAATGGAAAAATACACATGGTGCACTTGAAAAGTGATTCAAAAAAGCATGACTTGATCATGAGCTGCCAATTTGCTGACCTGGCCAGCAACAGTAAGTAAGCATCATGTATTGATTTCTTGAATTCTAAATAATGCACACCACACACGCATTTGTAAGCCTAGACAAGTGACAGTATCTTGCAGGTATATATATGGTGTTTGCCCTATTTTGTTATTACTTTGCCAATTGGTTGACTATATGTAATTAAGTTATAAACGAAATGAGCTTCTTGTAGCCATATCAGTTGGAATCCAACTATGGTACCACTCAATTTGCAGCAAAATTAATATTGTAGCTTTAGGTTTGGCTTTATGGTATTTAATACAGCGAGTAGATGTGGAATTTCGAAAGGCCCTAGGCAGTGGTATGTGTGTTCCTGAAGAGGTCAGATGGCTGACTTGCAATTGTGTTGCATGACAGTGGGCTCACAGATTACACGCGTTATGCAAGATCAGACTTTCAAGCCATAAATTTAAAGTTCATGGATCAGTTTGTATCATCAATTCTCTGTAGACATCATCAGTTATTGTGATATCAGGATTTGGTAACACACAAAGGCTGATCCAGCCTCTCTTCCAAAAGAACACCATCCTGGAGCTGGGAGGCTACGTAATATCCGCCGTGAGTGATGATCAAGCCTGTAGTCTAAGTCTAACACTTGCACGTGACCCTGTCATTGTCCTGATGATGGATTTAGTTTGCAACTGGGTGCTGGTGGTGACCAAAGAAGACTCACCCAAAGCTATGGACTTTCCTCGTGATCAGTATGATGAAAATGTTCGCTCACCATTGCGAATTGAAGTATGGAGCATTTAATTTATGCATAGAGGTCATTTCTAATTAATGCCCACCACCACAGATCCTGTGTATTGGAGACATACCTTCGAACTCTGCCTTCGAACTATAAGACAAGGGACATTGCCAGAAATACGCGGACCCGGAAATTAATTTTACATAATCTCTCCGTATATATACTACTTCCACTCTTAAGTACTAGAGTGATAGGCACTTATAATTACCTGGAATCAACCCTTTCCAAAGTACTTTCTTGAAATGTATGGCCTGGTTTTACATCTAGACATAATATAGTTACTTCTTGCAAAAAACTTTTAAGTCTAACCGTTACTCTCAGAATATTCCAGAAACAAAAGTTTGTTAACTATTACTCCACTCGACCTCTCCGTATTGTACTAGTTAATTTTCTTCCTGATCATGACCTCTTCCAAACATCCCGCGCTCGCAGGCTAACTGTGAAAAAATTTTCAGATGTATGAATTGATCAACAGAGGGTAACTTCACAAAAATAGTCTTGAAGGTCACGCTTGCCCATCGATCTCAGAATATTCCAGGCAAGTTTAAAGTACTATACTAAACTGCTATTATGACATATCATTATAAATTACGTCATCGCACAATATTGTTGATTCAGCAGTTTCGCTAAAATCACAGATCGCTTAGAAATCTCTCTATTTAGCTTTCTGGCTCCAAGAAGAAGAGTTTTGTGTCCTTAGTAGTCTTTTCTGGCTCTCTGGATTGTGTCCTCACAAGCACTTCTGGATTATTTGAAAAATTCTGGATTTAGTGATATTCATATATTCATGTATGTGGGCGTTCCGTACATGTCCTCTATTTGTATTGCAATTTCTGGCAATGATAAGGGCCCACCGTCTTCCCAACCAGCATCTATAGGCGACCATCAAGAAACAGCCAGTTCCGTCACATGTAAGTTAGATCTTCAATAAAACCCACTGAAAGTATCTCTCTCTTCTCCCTCTGTTAGGTGATCTATGTCAGTTTCAGCAGCACTTACTGTAAATGTAGTGTCACTCAAACGATAGCTATCTCTTCAGATCAACTGCAAGTTAGTAGGAGAGCTCTACTTGAATTGGTCGTATTGGAGATCGGATACCACTGGTATGATGTAATAATGATGTAATGTTTCATGCTCAATAAATGGTGTGTGCCTGTTGGTGATTGGTATTATGTACACAATGATGTGTGTAGAAAGACTTTTAGAAAAGCTTTTAGTTTTTTCATCTCTCTCTCTCTCTAGTGGAGAGCCAGTCACTATATCTGTGACTCGTGAGACTGCCTCAGCATGTCAATCATGGCACGCACACATGTCACTTGAGGATTCAGATTCATTTAGATTTAGAGACTCATTCAAAGCTATGGACTTTCCTCAGTATGATGAAATGCATCATTGCAAATTGAAGTATGGACCATTTAACTTATGCATAGAGGTTGTTTCTAATTAATGTCCACCACTCAGGGTCCTGTGTATTGGAGACATACCTTTGAGCTATAAGACAAGGGCCCACCGTGAATCCTTCAACTGATGGTGATTGTCTTCCCAACCAGCATCTACATAGATGACATACACCACCATCAAGAAACTGTGCTACAACCAGTTTCACAACAAGTATTGTTGATGTATGTATGTTTCTTTTTGCATTTAGTTTAGGTTGTAATTAGTTGAACGTATGTTGTGTATCCTTACCATATTTGGTCATTCGCCTACGAAGCATTTTGTATTCATAGTAATGTAAACGTTTACTGTGAGTTGGTTTTGTCACCTTCACCACCATGCAATTCATGTCTCCAGTGGTTCGCCACTTACCCTTATCGCTCACAATGTAACTAGTCATACCAGTTTCTTTGTCCCATGTCATACCTGTTTTATTGTTACTTGTTTAACCACACACTTGCCAGTTCATCATATCTTAGGCTATTTAAGCTACTCATTCACATATGTTTTAGGTTCGTGTTTGAGTTCATCTACATTGTATTGTAATGCAAAATTGAGTCAAGAACATTTTCTTACTCTAAGTCACTTGCAATTGCTGCCAGTCAGTGAATGTGCATGCAGTGCTTATAGTTTGAGTTTAGCCAGCCTAGACTTAATCAGTACATCAGTTTTAATTGTTGGAAAGAGCTCAACAAGTATATAAGTTACTGAGCTATCTGTGCCAAGAATTATCTCACTACATATTTTCGTTTTTCAGCCATAGACTCAAGTACCTCTGGGCAGTTGTGTTCTTATATTATCTCATGCATATACATTGCTACAACCTTAATTTGCTTTACAATGTCATGTATGCTGGTGTTTCGTTTCTGCACTTGCTTTAATTTGTTGAGTATTACATTATTCATGTTGTGTCCAATATACGCGTTTTGTTTCAAGTTAGCTGTTTTTTCTAATGTACTGTGTGTTGGCACTTTGCTGGTGTTGTATTTTTTACATGTGTGTTCCATGTGCATGCTTTATTTTGTACGTCCGGTGCATCTGTCTGTCTGTCATCGTTGGGTCTTGTACGCTCACGTAAGCTAACAATTATTGACCCGTACCATGTACCATGCATTACTAACGCATGCGCATAAGCATGTCCACTGTGATGTGACAGCATGGGTAGCATATGACCTGGTGTAATTATAGTTGCTCAACAACATGACTCACTAAGTGGTGTGCCAAAAGCAAATTTTGCTATCAAATTAAAGTTATGTTGGTCTCTTATGGCATTGTGGTATTGATGCAGGCGCTTTTAAAAAAATTTTTCTACAGAAAAAAACAACTGAAAAACACTAAATATTTACTATTAAAACATTAAAAAGTAAATTTTCTCCAACATAATAGTGTGATATTTTATGAATATATAGCATTTGGCTAGTGCTAGGGCAATATTATGCATGCTCAGTGCAACAAAGTTTAATACACACACACACACACACACACACACACACACACACACACACACCATTATCACCCCCAGTGATTAGTGGTTGGGGACTATATATAGCTATTATATTTTAGCAGNTTCTATGTTGGCAAGGCTTTTCTCAGAGATCGCTCGCTTTCAGAAGCTGATTCTTGAACGAATAAACTTGGTATCTTTGTCTTCAGTCGCTTTTGCCATCGGTTTTTCATGTCTCTCGTCCAGTTGCTAGATACAAGACAGAAAGCGCCTTCTCCATATGGCCGCCATTAATTTCTAAACTCATGCATTATTCATGAACACGGGGGAATCCAAGTTGACGACCCTTTCCACATAGGCAAGTGTGCGTTATTTGGAATTCACAGCTTACCTGACGGTGCTGAACTCCAGAGCTCTGGCTGAACTCTACCTTTCTTCAATAACTATCTCTCTACTATTGAATAAGCAACTTAGCACTGAAGGCAACAAAGATTTGTGATGCCACTACTCCACCTGCAGTGATCCCAGGTCCTGCAAATTCAGTTGAAGCTACTAATAGCAGCTAGGACATGTACCATCCGCACACATTTCAGCATTCAGTCGGACACACACAGATACACAAGGCACAAACTCATTGATAGAATTGTTAAAAAATTAGAGCAAACAAGAATAAAAAACATTGAAATGTAATGAGACACAGGAATGGCCAAATCATAAAAAAGAAAGTAAACAAGTGGAATGGCTGTTAGAGTGTGTAAAGAATTCTTCCTGTGGGCGAAATGAAGGACTTGACACAGTAAAAAGACTATTACATGCAGCCCATAGAAGGATTCTGCACACACTCTAACAGCCATTCCACTTGTTTGCTTTCTTTTTTATGATTTGGCCATTCCTGTGTCTCATTACATTTCAATGTTTTTTATTCTTGTTTTTATTAAAAAATACTATGCATGATTCATGCATAGTTTTTAAACTTAGACAGGAAATATGCATAACTGATTATTTCATGCATAAATCATGCATAGAAATTTACTAAAACTTGACATCAGGCATAGAATGTGCTGAAACATGAATGTTTCAGGTGAGCAATTTTCAGTAGGGAGGTGCTAAAAACCGATGACAAAAGTGACTGACCCGGAAGAAACCAAGTTCATTGGTTCAAGAATCAGCTTCTGAAAGTGAAATGTCTCTGAGGAAAGTTGAGCCAAGATAGAAGAAGAAAATGGAGAAAATCGGAGGTTTGGCATGTTTGCGTTTGTTACTTTAGTGCTGGTTTAAAAACATGTTTTTGGGCTCATTAGAAAGAGAAAGAGCTAAGGCCATGCAAAGTAAGTGTTTAGTTTCTCATCCCCGCCAGTACCTGTATCGAACTCGCCGTGTTTACCTTTGATATTTCACCTTTGCAATGACATAATTTATTTTATGTGGGTGTAGTCAGATTACTGTCATTTCAGCTCTCCGCGTATGTGCTAGCAAAGCAGGTTAATTAGTGGGAAGTGTGATATGAAGTATCAAAATCAACCGTACCCCGTGGGTACGTCTCAAAAGTCTATAGGACGAAAAAATAAAAATTTAATTTGCATGGCCTAAATAGTAGCTTAACCAATTATACGCTGAATTCTTTTGAAGTAAATGACGTCATCCGCTAAATTAAATTTTTAATTTTTAGTAGCTATGCCTTCCTTTTGTTTTTCTAATACTAAAAGAGATTGGACAAAGTTTTTTTTTTTATGATGCAACTAAGCAACTATCAAGCTAACTATATTCCAAGTCTTGTTGCTTAGTGAAGCTTTTGCTGGTAAAAAAAGCCTAATGTACGGGAGGGTCTAATACGCGAGGACATAGCCGCGCGTCTAAAGCTTTTTTTCCAGCTAGCCAACCAGGCGATGCTATGGCTATATAGCCTAACTATCGCTGCACCTACGTAGCAAGTTTCAAGCTTATCCTCTGAAGGGTTGTGGAAAAAACGTCGCTCTAAACCCTACAATCGAAATCGCAAAGATCGTGACCGTTAGTCGCTCAGCGACGAGTAGCGCCACGCCTTACAAGCAGTTCTAACTCTGACTTGATATTTTAGTAGAGTAGTCCCTTACCTATTCGTATATGAAGTTTAAAGTTCAAGGCTAATTGCTTTGCTTGCAAAAAAGTCGCTAGAACAGCCATGACGCATTAATGCGTCAACAGCGGTTTGCAACACCCACGTGTTGACTCATTAACGCGTCAACCACGTATAATCGGTTAAGAAGCTTTTTAGTGCTAAGCGCTCAGTTTTTGCAGTTATTCACGTGAATATCCGTGTCATTCCTGTGTACCCAGTACTACCGTACTGGGAATTGTCATCATTCAATACATTCAAGCTACAGTGCTTCCAACGTAGTCAGGGAAATTTTTGATTTTAGTTTCTATGTATCAAAATCCATTAATTATAGTTGTATAACACTAGAAATGCATGAATTTATCTTTATAAACTGTCAAAATCTTGCCATTTAGGGAATTCTTAGTTGCTAGTATAGTAATAGTACTTAAGCACTCAAGTGCGAGACGTCATCAAAAAATTGATGACGTGTACAAGCAAGCAAGTGATTAAAATACCGGGGAAATCCCTATGGTCGCTATGGTGGTTAGATCTAAAGAGAGACAATGCAGCTGCAGCGGTGATGACGAGCGAAGTTTACTCAACGATTACAACCTTCAGAACCAAACCACAACTTCCTGTGGTTCCAAGAAGCGGTCAAGAGGCCTTAATGCATTCCTGAGAGATGTCAGCAACCAGTCTGGAGTAGCACCAAGCGCTAAGAGAAGTTGCACAGAGGCAGCAGCTGAACATATCATGTTGCAGTCAGTGAAGGAAAAGCCTAGAGGAGATCCAAGTGCAGGTGGAACTTCTAAAGCATGTTCAGGAATGAACACCTCAGACTGTGAGATAAAAGTAGAAACATTAAAACAGCTACTAAAACATGACAAGCATACATTTGCCTGTGGCAGCGAAGGCATTGCAATGTATGTGGACAGGAATAACAGGATCCAGATAAGATCTGGAAAATCTTTTTGTCCAGATTCTGAAATTTCAAAGAGTTTAAAAAACTTAGATATAAGCTGCTTGATTAGGCCTAAGCTGGTCTAAGCTTAGATCTAAGCTTCATGATTAGGCCTAAGCAGGTCTAAGCTTAGGCCTAAGCTTCATGATTAGGCCTAAGCAGGTCTAAGCTTAGGCCTAAGCTTCAATGATTAGGTCTAAGCTTAGACCTAAGCTTCATGATTAGGTCTAAGCTTAGGCCTAAGCTTCAAGATTAGGTCTAAGCGTAGGCCTAAATTTGAGTGATTAGGTCTAATCAAAGAAGCTTAGATCTAAGCCTTGAAAAGTGTTTGAAAACTCAGAATCCGGGAAAAAAAATTTCCGGATCTTATCTGGATTCTGTTGAATGTGTCTACCGAGTTGCACAGAGCATTTACATTACAGGTGTTCAATACTGCCATTTCTGCTTGGAAGCTAGGCATCATAGATGCTGCTAAAATGGCAGTGGTGTCTCAGCCAAAAGTGTTCGAAAATGGGCAATGGAATATTACTTGGCTCTCGTTGATGTGTCTGTTGATGATGTAGACGATGAAATGGTTGGAAATTTGTTGTCATCTGAACGAGGCAAATCTTGCCGCAACCCAAACAGCCTCATCAATGATGCTAGCTGAGTTTCGAGCAAATGCACGAGATTTTGTACACAAGACATCAAGCCAACGTGGATTACCCAATATGACTTTGCAAGACTTCAGGGATTGGGTGCACAACAGTTATGAAGAAAATATCTGTGCTGAAACCACCAGAGCATGGTTACATAATCTTGGCTTTTCAAGAAAAAATCACCAAAAAGCTGTGTATTTCGATGGACACGAGAGGGAGGATGTTGTCCAACATCGACAGAAATATGTTGAAATACTAGCAGATCTTGAGAGACGTTGTATGTGCCCTGGACACACACCAGAGTTAATGCCAGGTGAGAAAGCTTTAATTCAAATCCATCATGATGAGTCAACATTTTACTCGAATGCCGATCAGTCTTGCTACTGGGATGATGGTTCATTGAGTTTACTGAAACAGAAATCACTGGGACAGTCTATCATGGTTTCAGACTTTATTGACGAGAATAGTTGTAATTACTTGCAGCATGATGGTGCACAAGCAAGGCTTCTACTAGAAACAGAAAACAAAGGATACTTTCGACACCAACATGCTACTGACACAAGTAGACAAGGCCATTGACATTTTTGAGAGCAAATATCCAGATGTACAGGGTCTCTTTATATTCGACAATGCTCCATCACACAAAAAGTGTTCAGATGATAGCTTAAACCCTGAAAAGATGAACGTTCGTCCTGGTGGAAAGCAACCAATCATGAGGGATACCCTGTACAATGGAGAAGTGCAGCGAATGGTTCTCTCTGATGGTACCCCAAAAGGCATGAAGATTGTCCTGGAGGAAAGAGGGGTGGACACAACAAAAATGAATGCCAAGAAAATGAGAGAAGAATTAAATAAATTTGAGGATTTTCGGGATAGGAAAACACTTTTAGAGGAAAAAGTGGAGGAACGAGGACATGTGTGTCTTTTTTTACCAAAGTTCCACTGCGAACTAAATGCCATTGAACGCTGTTGGTGCCATGCTAAAAAACACACTAGAGCATATGCCAATGGAAGCATAACAAGATTAAGGAAAATCGTACCAGAGGGGCTTGCGACAGTAACTAGTGAAATGATTCGTAAATTTTTTATCACAGTTAGAGATTACATAGAGGCATATAAACACGGTAGCACATGTAGAAATGTTGACCAGACTGTAAAACTATACAAATCTCACAGAAGAGTTTTTGAGCAACAATAACTACATGTTTTTTTGCTATTGTTGTCCTTTTTGTCTTAATAGTAAGTAATTTATGGTTTTGATTTTTTGTATAATCATAGAAGTATTATCTACGGTTTAACTATGCTTAAGCTTTCTCTGCTGCAAAAGGTGAACCTTATGAAATGTGGTGGTTTTGAAAAAAACCGGGTAGTTTTTAAAAAAACTGGTTAAAAAAAGGTTGGATAGTCAATTGCAGGGTCCATCAGTTGGGGTAGGATTGGGAGGCAGAGATGGGAGTGAGGTTGGGAAAAGTTCATCTAAGAAACCATCATCCCATGAGAGTCGAGAAGATGAAGGAGGGAACATTAGTGGTTTCATATCGTCTTGGTGATACTTGAATGGGCCCAATTGAAGATGATGGAGAACAGCCGAGGCTCCTTCCAAAGCTTCTTCAATTGGTCCTAGTAGAGATGGTTTTCCCCAGACTTGAACAGATGTGTCCACTACACGAAACCTCCAATTTTGGTTACCATCTGATACTCGAGAGTATGGCTTCAACAACACACGACTACAAACAAAAGCTTCAGTCACAGATGATAAAATTATATTAAAACCAGCAATAGTTTACATGTAGTGTGCCAGTACACATGAATTAGTATGTATGTAGCTAGCTAGTAGTTACTAGTATAAAAAAGATACATTTTTGTGAAACTAAATTGACTTTTACCCAAAACCTTGAAAAATTACAAGCTTAGTCATTTTAGTCACAGTATGAAACTCACCCTGAGATGTAGAAGGGTCCAAGGAGCAAAGAGGAGAGCCATTCAGCTGCCTCAGCTGCCACGTGCCCAAGTTGTACTCTGGCTCCAGCTCTGGATATCACAACTTGAACACAGTTACGATCCAGCAGATGATTAGGCCTTCTTAAAAAACTCACTTTACATCCAAAACTCAATATACCATCCGCCAGATCATAAAACTTCACCCCTCTACATTGTGTAACAAAGTACGCTAGCTCGTTCACCTCAAGCTCACTCATTTTTGCCGCTACAGCTAGCTACAGGCCAAGCGCCTGGCCTGGTGCTTGCCTAAGTCACGTGCCGAACGTCCGTGACATCACAAATGTGACTTTGCCGTGCACTACGTCATCAAATCGAAACGAAAGTCGCATGCATGAATAAATCGTCCCGTTTTCTACTTACAGTTTAGCTATGATCAAAACAAAGAGGATGGTATGAAAATAACGTGCACCCCCAAGCTAACCCCCATTGTTTTTTTCTTAATGCAGTTTAGCTTGTCTATAATGTGCCTAAGCATTTTGCACCTCAAAAAGAAGGTTTTTGCATAAGTATGCAAGTATACTTAGGAGTTAAAAGACGAGACTTATACCAAAAGTTAGCTCAATGCAGTGCCTACCCATGGTTATAAGCTTTTTTCTTAACTAGAAACAGTTGGCTAATAATGTGCCTAAGCAATTTTTTAAAATCACTGCAACAGATGAAGCCATATATTGCACAGGAAATGGTGCCACGCCCCCATGTTCCTGTCAAAATATCCCACGTGACTCTTGTTTATATTTGTATGATCAAACTGCAGCTAACTTGAACATATTTTACTAGAGATCAAAAAATCTAGAAAATCAAAAATTTCCCTGACTATGTTGGAAGCACTGTACTTGTATAGTTATAGTTATCCTTTCTGATGGTTTACATTTTGCTTTATAATATTGAATAATTTGTTATGAATAATATTATTTTTGATACACGTAAATAATAATTAATTTTGAGGATTCTTAATGTCTGAGACTACAGCTAGAATGTTACCTTTCTGTTTGTAGGCATCATGATGATCTGAACGTAATCTTTTGTTGTGTTGATTTTCGTCCTGCAAATTTGCATTAAACTTATCTTCGGTTGGAGTTAATTCATCAGCGTGTCGACTTGCGCTCGGCTTTGTTACATTTGGTGGCAGCGGTGGGATACAATCGAGAAAGGAATCTTCGAGACTCGTAAGGTATTGAACCGTAGGTGATAAGACTGTGGAAGCGTTGTATATGATAACCCGATTAGGCAGGAAGTATAAGCAGCGGAGCAAAAGTAAGATGTCAGACAAGGGAACTGGAGTGGAAGAGTTAGTGCGACTTTTGGTGGAAGACCGGAAGCGGCAGGATGAAGAGGCGTCAAAGAGAGAGGAGAAACGGCTTCTAGAGAAAATAGAAGCAAAGAGGGAGGAGTTACGATTGGAAGAGAAGAAAATTCGAGAGGAGACTGAAGCTAGAATGGTAGCAGAGGCAGCCAATGAGCGGGAGCAGAGAGAACATGAACATAAGTTGCAGATAGCGGAGATGAAGACACAGATAGAGGCTATGAGAGCCTTGATGTAGAAAAGTATGGATCAAGATGACGAGATAGCAAAACGAGCGGATATTTGAGGAGAACTGAAGTTGACGAAGTAGGGAGAGGCTGAAGATATCGAAGCTTATTTGACCACATTTGAGTGGATGATGGAGGTACACATGGTGGATAAGGAACTGTGGATGTTCACCACTACTGACAGGGAAGGCACAGCAAGCCTATGCAGTGATGGATCAATGTGATGCGGAGGACTACGAGAAAGTGAAGAAAGCAGTACTGAGGCGGTACATTACTGATGACACCTATCGAAGGAGATTCAGGTCTACTAAGAGGAAGGAGGGAGAAACATATGGTGAGATGGCTATCAGAATGCAGGATCTGGTCAAGAGATGGATGGCAGATTGCAAGACAGTGGAAGAAGTGCTGGAAAAGATGGTGGTTGAGCAACTGATCGAGACGATGCAAACGGATNGGGGGATTGCAGGCTAGGGAATACACAGTTCTTTCAAATCATCAATCATATTTCCCTATTTTCACCATTAAACTACCCACAAAAATATTTGACAAATTTCACCAAGTCAATGTACCACCAATATTTTTATATCAGTGGTTGCATAAAAGTCAACCATGCTAATTAACTTCAGACTAAACTATGTGCTATTAAACTCTAGCTGAGCTGAGAAGTCCAACTGGTTGACCATCCATGTGTTGAATTAGAAGAATGACAGTGCAATAAACAAAGTCCATGTGGATGCTCTGCCCAAGTGTCACATGATACAAAGAGGGAGTGTTAATTAGAAAGGATGCTAAACCCCGAATAACACGTCCTCTTTAGAACTTAGAGGAACACAACTTGCCATACAAAGCAATGCGAGCCAATTCATCCAAGTCCTGTCCAATTTGTTCATGAGTTAACGTTATTAGCGCAAATGCGAGTGCCAACTCATCTCAGATAGATTTTATATAAATTACAGTAAATATTACCAGCAGAACATTGAGGGCATATCCAAAGTATAGAGCATCATCTGTGTCAGTAAACACTTCAACCGGAATCAGTACACAACCTTCATGAAACCAGATATCACGTCAGTCGCAGCACACCATTTGTTTCGAATTAATCGGCATTCTACATATGCAAAAAAATCTCAACTGTTACTCTGTTGAGAATTCGTCTTGCGAATGTTATGTCCGAGCTTGGAAATGGTTGCAATTGCTTCTTGCTAAAGCATGAATGAAGATGGCTTCTTATTTCTTTTTGTTATAGTTATAATCTGGTTTCAAGGATTTATGGCAGTAAACTGCCTGAGCCTGAGGGCGTAGCCCGAAGGCGAAGGCTGTTTACGTAGCCATAAATCCTTGGAAACCAGTTTATAACTGTTATATTTCCGCACAAAAGTTGCTTTTCATTGGTTAAATTTTCTGTTGCAATCTGATTGGTCCACGTTTACTATATTACCTTCGCTTCTCCAGCAAAACAACCAGTTTTTGCTCAGTCAGAAATTCAAAAGAACACTCAAAATAGCTCAGTTCTCGCTAGTCTTTACACAGTTTTGCTTTGCTTGCTACATCAAAGACAGTGCCAAGAAACCGGTGAACGTTAAATAGAACACTACAACAGTGTAAGCGTCGACCTTTACCAGGCAATAAGTGTTTCTGGCAGAATTTCAGCGAATGTGGCTGCTACCAGTGCCTCTGTACCAGTCTGTGGACGATTTTATCTTTCATGCTGGCAGTTTAAAACAGCTTGAATGTGTAAGTGTTAGGCTAGAGCGTTGGCCTATTGAAATTTTCAGTGCATGCATGATTCTGCCAGAATTTAGTGAACTCAGTCTGTTGTGGCTCCTTCCTATATATCCCGTTGGACTATTTCCGAGGCTCTCTCTTGCTGATAGTTTAAAGGCTTGATAAACAACCCTACATCTTCATACACTAAAATTAATGAAGGAACAATATTCATATCAAAAGTTATAATGAAGGAACAATATGCAAATGAAGGAACAATATTCTGCTAAAATTGACATTCCTGTATTCTCATTGGTATTCTACTGCATTGTAGACCATACAGCCTTGTTGATGATTACTGCATTGTAGTCGAAATTTTTGGCAAGAATGTAATGGTGTTAAAATTTTAACTTTGAAATATGTACCAGTCAGTAATCCCATTCTCCGGAAGGGGATGCAATTCTGTTTCATCAATACGGTGACCAAAGTAGTCTACTGAACTCTTCAAGAACACACACTTGTTGATCTTGAGCTTCAGATTGGCATTCTTGAGCCATTTAAGTACTTCCTTCAGAGACTCCAAATTTCCTTTCTCTTACTCTCGTGCTACCAATATGTCATCTATAAACAACACCTTTGATACCCTTGAGTAGTTTCTCCATTACTCTTTGGAAAATCCCTAGTGCAGACGATACTCCGAAAGGTAGCCTGGTATACCTAAATAACCCCTTGTGGGTATTGATAACCATATATTTCTTTGAATCATCATCAAGTGATAGCTGCTGGTAAGCTTGGCTCATGTCTAATTTAGTAAAACACTTGCTTCCCTGTAATTTGGTAAACAAATTGTCCACCTTAGGAATTAGGTAATTGTCCAACTTGGACACTGGGTTGATTGTAAGACGGAAATCCCCACAAATCTGAATGCTGTTCTTGTATGCTTTCAATACTGGAACTATTGGCGCCGCCCAGTTGACTGTTTCGACAGGTTCCAACATTCCTTCTTGTACCATGCATGTGATCAATCTCTTCCTCAACCATTCCTCTTAGTGCGAAGGGTACAGTCCTTGGTTGATAGTACTGGGGATTGGCTTGTTTGTTAACATACAACTTAGCTTTGAAGTCATTCATCTTCCCCAGACCTGGTGTGAATAGCAGGTGTGGCCTCGAAGCTTAGCACTCAGAGAGGCTGAAAAGCCTCAGATCTCAGGAACTACAAGGTTTTGTTGAATGCTACGTGTATTTTTTTTTTAGATAATATCGATTATTTTACCTTGATTTGCCGCTTTTGAAGACTGGGCATTCCGTTCTTGAGATAGAGCGTACAGAAAAAATCTTTCAGACAAACAGCTAAAAAACGACTACCGTAACCCTTACTGCACATGTGCGCGCCAAGGGTTAATAAACACCTTTCATTAACTATACCACTATTCCTAGAGCACATGCATCCACTGTTTGTTGAAACTGTAGGCTGCCCAAAGCCATAAGTTTTGCGTTCTTGTGATGGTACTTATATTTGTAGTCTTCAATGATTTTGTGATAAATTTCTCACATTTTTTCCACTCTTCAGAGGCTAGCTGAAGATTGAAGGTGGCTACACACTGAACTTGGTTCTTCCTAGGCAAAGCATATTGTGAGGAACAGGCTGTAATTGACTGTGGTTGTTCAGTAACCATCTGAGCTTCAAACAGCTTAGACATTGTTATCATCTGTCATGTGACAATCACATGACATTTTTAAAAAATGTCAATTTAATACAAAATGCTAATTGAAAGCACATTAATAAAAGGTCAAAACAACACTACATACACTGTCAAATCAAACAGTGCTCGTTAGTGTGATGTATGAAATAAAGTCAGACCTATCAAAACTTCTTTGCACAGTCAGCGAATGATAGTCATAAAATTAATTACAATTCTCTTGTAGGTAAATTGCACATGCAACAAATGAATTAAAGGGACATGAATAGTGACTAATTTAAACATGAACACGAAACAACTTGAGGTTGTGGATTACCTTCTAACACTAGAATATCATTAATGCTGCGAAACTCTGGAGTCATTTCATCTCTCTAGCAGAGGTATTGCTGACTGGGATCCATCCACCTGAGAATAATGGAGTGAATCCTCACTAATCCCACTGACTCTAGCCACTCTCGATCGGGTTCAAACAACAAGGGACGGTCTCTAGCTCAACATCGATTTCCAAATAGGCACCCTTCCTACCTGGAATCTTCTGTGTCTGTACTAGACTCACATATCCAGTCGATTTGGACAATTCCACTCTGAAGATTAACATCTTCTGCTGGGGTCATCAATCCTAATGGGAACAGTATATTGGTTCCAAGAAGGCAGGAAACAGACCCTGGACGATCACGTGCTTGTACGTAGACGGTGGCAGACACACTTCTGCCATTAAACTTGAAAGTAAGCTCCACCTTGGCCCCAATAGATATGGTTTTACCATTGTAGTCACGTAGAATGACATCAGGACAAGACAATGCCGTTACAGGAGTCTTGGCACTGGAACAGCCAGTGAAAGCAATAATTTATACAGCCTCGTCAGCTACCATTCTCTCATATGATTTGTTCCAGAAGATTGGCGCAAGTTCCACAATCCTCACTGTGCAATAACACAGGGGACCCATTGGTCCAGCTATACTGTCGATATCCACAGTAGTTTGATATCCCTCGCATGTTCTCAAGAACTCAGCTTCCATTCATTCCAGCTGTAGCCCCTCATCCAACGTCTCTTCACGACCACGTGGTATAATTGAGATTGCATTTGAACCCTGATTCCCTGGGGATCTTCCTGTGTTCCTTGTGGTAAGTAGCACCACACTCGAAAAACTGACCCTTGTTCCACCTCTAGTGTCCTTCCACGTGTATACTCCTGCTTACTAGCTCAGAATCAGTGGTTGTCTGGTTGGTGAGTCACATTAATACAGTTCAGACATTCACATCCTTCTGCACAAACTACTCCTTTTCATTTGCAGTCATATCTTTGAGTTCGGCATTTCATTTTGCAGTGACACCCCTTTAGTAAACCTTTAATCCTTTCTTTAACTGCAGTTAGGTATTTCTCACTATCCCAATCTATGATAAGTGTTTCATTCTCTTTCTTGCATCCATATTTGTCAAGAGGTTTCAGAGCCATCTTGTTTTTTTGTGGCTTGTCCCCACATATTTAAAACCCTGTAACCAATTAACCAATGTTGATCAGGTGGGAACCATGTCTTCTTCCTACTGTACTTTGTCAAATCTAGTGACATGTGCTCGAGCTAAGTTTGATGATGCATCAGGAAGAGATGAATATTAGAAGCTGAAATTAGGTGATATGGTGCTTAAACAATTAAGATGAAAATGGGGAATATGTGGAGTGGAGCTTTGAGAGAGGTACTAAACCAGAACAGAAGAAGTAGTATTAGGGTGTAGTGTTAAACCCAAAAGAATGCAATTAGGTCAAGTTGTTGTCCTGTACATTTTTTCAAATCATAGACCACCAGAAGCTAAAGGCCATCATACACTATGCAGCATTCTTGCATGCAAGATGTTGCACAGTATGTGTATGTTGCCAAAACTATAATATTATTGCATGCAACATGTATGATGTTGCACAAAGTACAACTTTGTGCAGCATATTGCATAACCACATTAAAGGATTAACTATATACAGAACTCATGGATAATTATGATTTTATACTTCTAAACTTATATTCAAGTTTATCCATCTAGCTATAGCAAGGTAGTTTACATACAGCTGCTGCATTGGAATAGTATTAATGTTTTCCTAAATATAGTATACCTGCTATATTTAGCTAAAAGTAGTAGCGATTTCCGTTTCATACAAAATGGGAGAAAGTATTTCTACAATTCTCCGAGCTAAACTTAATCGATAGTTTAAAATCTGCCTTTCCTTTATTGGCTATGTACGTGACCTTTGTAGATACCACTTAGGTGAGAACGTTCATCATCAGCAACTATCATGTCGCTATGGGACTGGTATTCCATTGTCTTGTATTGGCTTTGCTAATGGTATGCTCCGAGTCTCTGCTTCCAATGCACTATTGCATGCAGGTCATTCTTTCCAAAAACACTTCCGTCATAGACACGGCCATTGCTTCTGATATTCTCATACAAAAACTTGTAGTCAGCATCAACGTCAGCTAGATGAGTTATGCTGAAACCGTGCTTGTAGTTGAAGTAGTATGACCCACTGGGGTCAAATAACGTGTACGTGCTTTCCATCGAGTGTACCAATACAGTATGGAAACTGCTATTGTGATTGAAAATGTGCAGCCATTGCTTCCTATTAAGCTTTTGTAGTTGGAACCTATATTTAAAACAATGACAAGCTTATTCATTAGATTAATAAAAAAGTGTGCAGTCAGATACCATTATAATAATATTGTTATTACAGATAGCAAAATTACAAAAAAAATTAGTCGTGTAGGAATGGGCAGCGCGGTAAACAGTACTACTTGTATAGTTATAGTTATCCTTTCTGATGGTTTACATTTTGCTTTATAATATTGAATAATTTGTTATGAATAATATTATTTTTGATACACGTAAATAATAATTAATTTTGAGGATTCTTAATGTCTGAGACTACAGCTAGAATGTTACCTTTCTGTTTGTAGGCATCATGATGATCTGAACGTAATCTTTTGTTGTGTTGATTTTCGTCCTGCAAATTTGCATTAAACTTATCTTCGGTTGAAGTTAATTCATCAGCGTGTCGACTTGCGCTCGGCTTTGTTACATTTGGTGGCAGCGGTGGGATACAATCGAGAAAGGAATCTTTGAGACTCGCAAGCTATTGAACCGTAGGTGATAAGACTGTGGAAGCGTTGTATATGATAACCCGATTAGGCAGGAAGTACAAGCAGCGGAGCAAAAGTAAAATGTCAGCCAAGGGAACTGGAGTGGAAGAGTTAGTGCGACTTTTGGTGGAAGACCGGAAGCGGCAGGATGAAGAGGCGTCAAAGAGAGAGGAGAAACGGCTTCTAGAGGAAGTAGAAGCAAAGAGAGAGGAGTTACGATTGGAAGAGAAGAAAATTCGAGAGGAGACTGAAGCTAGAATGGTAGCAGAGGCAGCCAATGAGCAGGAGCAGAGAGAACATGAACATAAGTTGCAGATAGCGGAGATGAAGACACGGATGGAGGCTATGAGAGCCTTGATGTAGAAAAGTATGGATCGAGATGACGAGATTGCAAAACGAGCAGATATTTGAGGAGAACTGAAGTTGACGAAGTTGGGAGAGGCTGAAGATATCGAAGCTTATTTGACCACATTCGGGTGGATGATGGAGGTACACATGGTGGATTAGGAACGGTGGATGTTCACCGCTACTGACAGGGAAGGCACAGCAGGCCTATGCAGTGATGGATCAATGTGATGCGGAGGACTACGAGAAAGTGAAGAAAGCAGTACTGAGGTGGTATATTACTGATGACACCTATCGAAGGAGATTCAGGTCTACTAAGAGGAAGGAGGGAGAAACATATGGTGAGATGGCTTTCAGAATGCAGGATCTGATCAAGAGATGGATGGCAGATTGCAAGACGGTGGAAGAAGTGCTGGAAAAGATGGTGGTTAAGCAGCTGATCGAGACGATGCAAACGAATCTAAAGGTGTGGGTATCAGAGAGGAAGCCCAGTCTAGTGAAGAAACTAGGAAATTGACGGACGACTACATGCAAGCTAGAGGACGTGAGGGTGCAAGGTGGCAGCCAAAAAAGAGAGGAGAGCCGAAGAAGTGCCATAAGTGTGGGAGAGCAGGACACTTGGCGAGATTTTGCTACAAAAAGGGTGAAGACAGACCATCTGGAGAAGAGAGAGCAGGAGAAGATCGATTTCAGGAAGGTGAAATGCTACAACTGTGGAGGATTTGGACAATTCTCAACAAGTTGCTCCGAGCGGTCACTGTACTGTGGTGAAGGACCAACCATGGACCAAGCGACCACCAGAAAGGGACTGGTCGAAGGCAAGGAAGTGACCGATATTATGCTAGATACGGGATGTTCAAGGACGATGGTATGCCAGGATCTGATCAGGGATTGCACATGGGGACACGGTGTTATACCCACTGGCTGTGGTGGACCTGGAACTGGATGGAATGCAGATACGAGTGGAGGCAGCTGTCGCTGAATGACTATCGGTCTCAGTACTACTGGGCACTAATGTGCCAGAGTTAGGAAAACTGTTGTGGAAGCAATGGTGGTGAAGACCAGAGCACAAGTATAAAGGGAAGAGCAAGAAAAAACTGAGCGAGCAGCGAGAGAGGAGAGAAGCAGAGCAAAGCCAAACCCAATTGACGAGGAGGAGGGACGATGGACACCAGCAGGAGGGAATCAGATTGACCAGCTGGTGCTACCCAAGAAGTATCGGAGGACAGTACTACAACTAGCACACACAATACCACTTGCAGATCACCTTGGGAGGAAGAAGACAGCTACGAGGGTGCACAACAGGTTCTGCTGGCCAAAACTGTTTTGAGATGTAGCAGACTACTGCCGACCCACGGACAGATGGACTAGTGAAGCGTTTAACCAGACCCTCAAGGAGATGCTTACAATAACAGCCAGCGAAGATGGTAAGGACTAGGACAAGCTGATTCCCTACATTCTATTCACATATCGGGAAGTACCCCAGGAGTCGACAGGATTCTCCCCGTTCGAGCTGCTGGATCGATGAGCGGTGAGGAGACCCCTTGACGTTTTGAAGGAGACTTGGGAGTGCAGTGAGAAAAGCATCAGAGTGTGATATCGCATCTGATGGTGATCAGAGGGTGGCTGGAGACAATGGCAGAGCTGGTGAAAGTAAATATGGAGAAGGCCCAGAAGAAGCAGAAGGCGTGGAATGACTGATCTGCCCAGGAACAGAGTTTCCAAGCTGATGACCAGGTACTGGTGCTACTCCCAACTACAACATCGAAACTGACAGCTAGGTGGCAAGGTCCGTACGAGGTGCTAAAGCCGGTGGGGAAGGTGAATTACTTGGTGGACACGATAAGAGGAGACGGAAGAGAGTGCTACACGTAAACATGTTGAAGAGGTGGAGTGTACCTTCAAGCTGCGGATACTTCATGCACAACAGTCAGGAAGAAGGGATGGAAGAAGTACCTACGTGGAAGGATAATGACATAAGAGAGGTGCAATTAGGATGGGAGTTGACATAAACACAAAGGAAGGATCTAAGGAGGATATTAGGAGACTTCGAGGAGGTGGTTAAAGAGGTGCCAGGCAGTACAGAGCTGGCAGAACATTCCATAGATACTGGAGATGCAAGACCGATTAAGCTACCCCCATATTGTTTATACCACAAGCATATAGACAGGAGGTGCAACGTGAGCTTCAGGAGATGTGGGCTGCACCTATTGTGCTAGTGAAGAAGAAAGATGGGTCGTTACACATGTGTGTTGACTACCGGAAACTGAATTCCCAAACCAATGTTAATGCTTATCCAATGCCCCGGATTGACGAACTCATTGACAATTTGGGAAAGGCAAATTTTATTAGTACACTGGACTTATGTAAAAGATATTGGCAGGTACCGATGGAAAAGCATTAACAGGAGAAGACAGCCTTTGCTGCTCTATTTGGACTGTACCAATTCACACGAATGCCGTTTGGGCTGCAAGGAGCCCCAGCCACATTCCAGAGGATGATGGACCGATTATTGGATGGAATGGGTGACTTTGCCAATGCATATCTGGACAATCTGGTAATACATAGTTCCAGCTGGGAGAACCATCGGCAACACTTGGAAATGATACTTGAACGACCAAAAAAGGCAGGGCTGACAGCCAAGCCAAGGAAGTGTCAGCTGGGTATGAGCCAATGTGTGTATTTAGGACATGTCGTTGGTGGCGGTGAGGTGAGGCCAGAACCGACAAAGCTACAAATAGTGGAAAACTTTGAGTGACCAAAGACCAAGAAGGAGGGGCGGTCATTCCTTGGTATGACCGGATACTATCGGAAGTTTATACCTCATTATTCGACAATCGCATGCCCTCTGACGGACTTGATTCAGAAGAACTTGCCCACAAAAGTTAATTGGTTGATAGAGTGGGAAGTGGCTTTTCAAGAGCTAAAAAAATGTTTGTGCAGTGCCCTAGTTTTGCAGAGTCCAGATTATGAGCGACCATTTATATTACAGAATGATGCATCAGATAGAGGTATTGAAGCTATCTTGAGCCAGAGAGACGATAATGGAGATGATCACCCGGTGGCATATTTCAGCAGGAAGCTGTTGGCCAGAGAAGAGCGTTACTCCACAATTGAGAAAGAGTGCTTAGCAATCAAACTTGGGATACAGGCCTTTCGTGTGTACTAGCTAGGCCAAAAGTTCACCAATCACCATTTCCTTGAGTGGTTAAGGAGAACAATGCTAGATTGACCAGATGCAGTTTGTACCTGCAACCATATGACTTTGTTGTGGAATATCGTGCGGGAAAGCAGAATGTAAATGCTGATGGTCTTTTGTGTGGATGGTAGGCACAGTAAACAGGTTTACTGCAGGAGAAGGGGGAGGAGTGTCATGGACTGTACTTATCTAGGCATACAGTATTTTAATGATAACTATGCATATGTGACTAGGCATCCCAGTATGACCTAGACCTGTTTTTTTGTGATCTTTTTGTAAAAAATGTTAGAGGTGTAATTTTGTGGTTAGTTAGGTGGATGTGGTTTCTTTATAGTCTGGATGTGTGCTGAGTTGTGCAATGTTAGGTGTCTTAGTGTTCAGTGTGATTTAACATGTGTTCTATATTATGTCTGTTCATTTTCTAGTGAGTTCATTTCCTAATTTTGTACGTGTTATATATGACCAACATAGTCAGAGGTGTATAGATACTTGATTTTACTTGTGCTCTGTGTAGTTAAGGCAGGTATCATGTTTTTTCTTGATCTGACATTACGTCATAGCTTACAGATGGCAAGCGGAACGAGAAAGCATGTGCGTTACACGTTTGATGTCACTCAAGAGAGAGAAGCTTTTGTGACGAAGCTAGGGAGCATCAGAAAGCTTCTGACACCATCAGGCAGTCCACCTCTCAACAATTTGAGTCTTTTAGCGCTCTTTGTGATAGTGTGGAGACTGATGATGGACCCATGACCTCGGAACATGATGGAGATGTTCAGACCAGGTCCTTTATGTATATGGTAAGTTGTGTATTACTTATTGCATGGGCTCGAGTGTAGCACGAGAGAAGCCCATGCAAAAAAGATATTTGTTGCATGAAGAAAGGTTGAATTGTGTACTACAATGGCTAGCGAACTAATTTCTGTGTAGATGATCCACCAAAGAACACGGAGAAAGTTTGCCATCTCAAGAACCATGAAACGATAATAGATACTAACCTTCCGACTCAAATTGACATGTTTTTGGGTAACAGAAAGTTTTCTGGCAAAATAGAAAGTTTTCTGCCAACAGAAAGTTTTTCTGGCAACAAAGAAACATTTTTCGGGCACAGCTAGTAACTGCATGCTCTTTCTCTCACTGGTTTTTCAACAAATTGACGTCACATTACTATAGAGCAACCACCTACTCCTAGGGAAGTGACGTATTGCAGGCTTGTTTCCTTGTTTCTTAAGTAGCACATGAAAAGAATCAGCTGTTATACTATCAACACAATTCCCATGCCTTATGGCATATATTGGCACACCAGGCGGCACCTTTGATGTCAGGTGGCTTCATGCAACAAGAGACATAAATCACTTTGTGTAATGAAGTAAATATCTAGAGGAAGTAATTAATGTCTGGACAGTTTGTTACTGGACCATTTTACTCCAAGTTTGCCAATGCTGGGGATGTTGATATAGTACTGGTGCATACTTCAGACACACCTCTCACACATACCCCACAAATAGCAGCCTGTAGTCCTACACATGTAGATTCAGATGCAATATTATTGTGACCCTTGGTCAAGCTATTCCCGGACATTAATTTACATGCATTGTCAGACAAGGGTAGAAATTTGCAAGAGAGAATTGGCTAAGGCCCAAGTAATGCCACAACTAGACTCTCTTACTTGCACTCTGCAGCCAACCAGACACTACTAGTACTACTGAGTTCAGAAAGGGTTAAACAAAAACCAGATGCTGGACACAAAATTTCTGGACAGCATGCAATCAAATAAGCTCAGATAAGCTCTATCCTGTGTATGTGGGACTTCTTATCTGTGTACTAGATTTGTTGATAGTTACCCTTCAATATTATCAGGTAGGACACGCTGTAGCAGGTTCAGCATGTCCAGTCCAGAAATATATATGCCGTCCGGGAATTAATACTCTCCTCTATTACCCATGAAATAGGTGTGTACTCAACTAATGGTAAGCAGGACGATGACAATGAGTCCATGTTTGTCACAGGGTACCATTGTTTGGAGGATTTGCTCACAGGACTCTCATTGTCTTGCCTCTGTGGCAACTCCAGATAATCTTGGAGTGACGTTCAACAGCTCTACTGTCGTATGTATATCAATTGTATGTTTGTATAAATATAGAAAGGCCATGTTCTCTAAGTACTCTTCCAGTGTCATCGGTGTAAGAAGCAGAGACGAACCTGGTCGAGCTCACGTGTGTTTGCTACTTGGTCAATAGAAGTTTAATGCACTCTGACATTGACTGCACAACTAGTTTCGTAGAATTGTTAATATTAATTCTCAAGAACAACACAGTCCGATCAAATAATAGACTTACAAGTTCGCAGCACTTATTAACACTTCTTATAGAGTCAGGGTTCAAGGTACACAAAAATCATTACGTAATACACAAATACGTATCGATACCTTACCATATTAATTTCTATAACAATGACACAACACACTACCCCCCGTTGACCACACATGGTCAACAGAAAGGGACAAACAAATTAAGTGTCTCGAGTCAATAACTATAACATACAGTCAAATTCTTGTTCAATTAACAATCTTAATTGGTCCACTCACAGATCTTGTCCCTGGCCTTGAGAGCAGCAATTCTCCTTGGCCTCTGAGTTTTAATCCCTGGTTCCACCATTTGGCTGGATTCAGGAGTGGTTGCTTGGATCATTTCTTGCACCTCAAGTGGATACAGGTGTTGTATGGGTCTCCTGAGAGTCTTAGTCTTCCCATCACGCTTCGGAACAATAACCACTGCACCCCTGACACAGCCATCTCTTCCCGGTAGGACTTCTTTGATCTTAGCTAGGTTCCACAGTCCTCTAGCCTTGCTCTCTCCTTGGAGAACTACAATTTGTCCTGGGGTTAAAGGTTTGGGATCAGGAGACGCTCTTGCTTGTGATTTGTGAGCGTCACGCAACTCCACCAAATACTCTGACCTCCAGCGATTCCAAAAACCATCGATGACTCTGTTCAAATGTAGCAGCCTCTTGGTCAGCTTGGGCTGAGTAACATTGTAATCTTCATCGATCTTCTCTACAGCTGAAGGCAGACTCAGGAGACGCCGTCCATACAAAAGGTGTGATGGAGTAATTGCTTCACAGATGTCATCAGGACTCACATAAGACAATGGGCGACAATTGATCACCAGCTCCACTTCAGCCACTGCTGTTTTAAGTTTGTCACAGCTCAAACTAGCTCGGCCAATTATCTTCTTAAGGCAGCGTTTTGTGGAGCGGACAAGTCGCTCAAAGATACCACCCCACCATGGAGCTCGTTCAATGTTAAACTTCCATTCCATTCGCGACCCTTGCAAGAACTCTTGTGTCTCTTCTTGGTTGAATAAGGCCTTGAGAACCTTGGCAGCTTTCTTAAACGTCTTGCCATTGTCTGAGACCATTAGTCTGGGTAGTCCACGCCTTGCAATGAATCTCTTTAAGCTTCGAAGAAAGGCATCGGCAGTGAGATCAGGTACCACGTCAAGGTAAATTGCTCGAACAACACAGCAAGTGTAGAGACATATCCACACTTTAGTCTCCGTGCCTCCGGTATCTGGCTTCACAAGCAAGGGTCCCGCGAAGTCTACGCCAGTATAGGTGAATGGGTAATCTTCAGTAACGCGAAAGGATGGTAAAGGGGGAGGGGGAGGGCCCGTGTAAGGTCGGCCTTCAAATCGTCGGCACAAGGTGCATCTGCCTACCAATTTACGAACAAGCGATCTTCCTTTCACGACCCAGAACTTCGAGCGAAGATGAGTCAAAGTCTCCCTAACTCCATTGTGCAGAACCTGGTCATGGGCTCTCTTTACCATCAATTCGGTCAAGTAGTGATCCTTGTGTAAGAGAATAGGGTGTTTCTGATCATAAGCAATCTCTGCATTTTGGATTCTCCCTCCACACCTCCAGACTTGATTTCCATCTTGAAATAGGTCAAGTTGCACCTTCCACTTACAAAATTTTGGGTCGTCAACAAGGCTGAGTTGATTGTCTACTATCCACATAGTTTCAGCTCTCTCTAGCTCAGAGGGTGTTAATTGACCAGATGGAATTGGTTGACTTGATCCATGGATCTTGCTAAGAATCACAGTCTTGAATCTCAACAGCCATGCAGTGACTCGAATCAGACGAGTTAACGAACTATAACGTCTTGGATCAATAATCTCTGCGATGGTTTCAGTACCACTGTTGACCAGTAGTTGATGTGCATCGGCCTTTTCACGATCTCGAGCCGTCATCTCTGCAACACACTCCAGTGGCATTTTGTCACTCCTTGGAGTCAGACGAAACTCGCCTGGGTCTTCGAGGAGAAAGCTTGGCCCTTGACTCCACACCTCTGTTTGTTGATCAAATTCTATAGGAGATAGTCCTCTTGAGGGGCCATCAGCCGGGTTCATCTCTCCTGGGCAATGTCTCCAACATTCGGCAGGCACCAGACGTCTGATCTCAACAACTCTATTTTGTACAAATTGTTTCCATTCTCTCGTCAACCCGGTGATCCAATATAAGGCTACCTGGGAATCAGTATAACATGTTCTCGTCTCAATGGATAAGACTGATTCAAGACAGCCTTCAATGCTGTTCAACAACCGTGAGAGCAATAGGGCAGATAAGAGTTCAAGTCGAGGTATGGATTGAGTCTTTAACGGAGCAACCCTCGTTCTCGAAGCCAAGAATCTAATGATGGTTTGGCAGCCAGTCTTGTGGGCCAAGTAAACTACAGCTGCGTAGGCTGTCTTTGAGGCATCACAAAATCCAATCAAGTGATACGACAAGACTTCACCACTCTCAGACAGTGGTGGTCCAATGAATCTTGGGATGGAGAAGGTTGGACTTCGCTTCAAGTCTGTGACGAGTGACTGCCATTGCTTCCGCAGGTCGCCATCAAAAGACTCGTCCCATCCCACTTTAGTCACACACAGGGCCTGGAAGAGAATCTTAAAACTGGAGCTAAGAAGCCTAGGGGGTCATAGAACTTGCCCACCAGGCATATGACATTCCTTTTGGTGGGTTCCATTGTCTCAGCAACGGTGGCGAGGTTCGAGAGATCAAACACCAGATAATCCTCATTCACATTCCACCTCACTCCCAGTACTTTCTGCTCTCCAGCCATCATGATCTGATTCGCTCCCAGAGTTGCCTTCGAGTAAGTTTCCTCTGAAGGCACAGAGGCGGGACTTCTCTCGTGTGCATCAATCAATCGTTGAACTGTGGGTGAGTTGGAAACGAACTTGCGTAGGTTGAATCCCCCCCTTTTGAAGATTTCCTTTGCTTGGGTGTACAGCTCATAAGCCTCGTTCTCACTCTCAGCTCCAGCCAGTATGTCATCGACATAAGTGCTCCTCTTTAGCACTTCTACGAGCTTCGGGTATGACTCCTGGAAACTGTCCAGATGCAAGTTAATAGTAGCATTGAGTAGGAACGGGCTACAACACACTCCAAAGACCACTCTAGCGAAGCGGAGAATCTTGATTTCTGGTTGCAGCTTCTGCACATCATCAACCCAGAGGAAACGAAGGCAGTCTCTATCCTCCTTTGCAACTGAGACCATTAAAAACGCCTTCTCCAGATCTGCTGTCACGGCTATACGGTACATACGAAATCTTATGAGAATGTTGAAAATATACTGGTCGAACTTTGGTCCAGTATATAGACACTCGTTGAGCGATGACCCGGAAGTCTTCGCTGAAGCGTCATAGACAACTCGCACCTTTGTGGTCTCTTTGTCCTGCCGTACCACTGCATGATGTGGCAGGTAGTGCACAGTATGGGTCGACTGCTCCTCATCAGTAACCTCTTCGACAACACCCATCTCGACCTGACGGCGAATAGTGGCGTCATATTCCTTAAGAATCTCTGGTTGTTGTCTCAGTCGCTTGAGCAGACCTTGAAGACAGCTCAGGCTTAGTTGGTAGTGATCTGGTAAAATTGGATGACCCTCCTTCCAAGGGAGAGATACCTCATAACGACCCTCCGTGAAGCGAATAGTTTCTGCAAACTTGCCTAGCACAGAACCTTCTGTGCTGTGTATACCCAGGGACTCCAATTCCCAAAAGGAACGCAGGGTTTCATCAAGCTGTTCCTCCTCTTCTGGACTCACTCTCACCGCTTTTGTGATCATAATATTACGGTCCACCAGCTTTCGGTTAGTGGGTAGGCCACCAGACAACACCCACCCAAGCTTTGTATTGATTGCAGTTGGGCCACTCTCTCCTCTAGCTATTTCTCCCGTAACCAACTCTCCAAAGTAGTCGGCTCCAATTAACACGTCAATTTCTAAGCCAGTAGCATGGGGGGAATGATCTGCTAACTCCAAGGAAGACAAATGTGGAAACTCTTGGGGACAAAAGGCAAGAGACTGACAGTTAAGGGGAGAACATATCGAGGGGACCGTAAACACTTCTAGCACGTAACTCTCGCCATCCCTAGTGTACATTCGTACGTGAACAACATGACAGGTTCGAACACTGGGGGCATCACATCCAAATGTGGCAATTGACATGCGTTGCTCACCTTCTGTGACTAGACCCAATGCCTCTCTTACTCCTTCTGTGATATAGGAGTGTTGACTTCCTGTATCCAGTATCGCTCTAACTTTCAACATCTCGTTCTCATTAGTGGGAGCACAGATCTGTACAGTAGCAGTTGGCAGAAGAATAGCCTGATTAGTGCCAATGAAGAGATTTGTTGACGGCAGCTTGAATTCATCGGCTCCAGGATTTAACTCCGTAGATGGTGTGGTGGTGTTATCTGCCACTGGTCTAGAGACTCCAGTACATATGGAGGGGTGATGGCGTCCTCGACAGTTAAGACACTTGCTTTTAGATCTGCATCTTCTCGCAAGGTGGTTACATCTCAAGCAGACAAAACATCTTCCTGTTTCCATGAGTTTCCTCCTCCGGGCATCTACTGAAGTGACTACACTGCAAATTTCTGGTCGGTGGTTTTGCTCACAAAAGCAACACCACGGCTGGGGTTCTCCACTTGTCACCAATGTTGCAGCAGTATGGGGTTCCTTACGAAGCTTCTTATGAGAACTCTCTTCTGTGCGTACTCCTTTTCCCGCACGTTCTCGAGCCTGAACCTCCTTCCCCATCTCCTCCATCAGCTCTTCTATTTCCCAGTCATTGTCTCCAATCGTGCGGCTGATAATGAGTCATAATTCCTGTGGTAATTTGTCCATAAGGACAGAGGCTAATAGCCCGCCATATTCCTTTGTTTCAACTTCCAATGACTTCAGACTTCGAGTGTGTGCCTAGATTGTGTCATAGAGCTTGCGGAGGCCCTTGTGGTCATGTTCCGATGCAACCGCCTGAGCATTGAGAAGGCTATCCATGTGTTTGGCAATAATCTGTTTCTTATTACCAAAACATTTCTCCAACAGGGAGACAGCTTCAGTGTAGTTGGCATCAGTCAGCGAGAGACCTGTAATTGCATCTTGAGCAGTGTGGCTAAGCAGCGATCGAAGATAGTTGAATTTGTCGACACTGGACAGATGTGGATTGTCGTGTACAGCTGCCTTAAACGAATCCCAAAATGGGGGCCACTCCGTTATGTCTCCCTTGAATGTTCGTAAAGTCAGCTTAGGCAACCGGGCTCGACATGCAGTGGCTTCTGCTGCTGTGGGAGTGGAGGATGGTGCACCAGTATGGGTGGGCCTGGTCTCAGCTACCTTCTGGGTTAACTCATTTATCTTGGCTAAACCTCCATAGACACCTTCCTTATAAGCATCAGCTTGCTGGATTTCGCCCTCCAGATCCTCATCGGCTGTGAGGTCTAATATTTCTTCATCAAGGCGCTTGAGGGTGTGTAGCTTCTCTTCCAAGCTGAGCTTCAACTGTGATAGTCTGACTCGGTCTGGAGCAGCAGTACTTGCTGCTATCTCTTCAATCTGGTGAAGTAATTTAGTTGCTGACCCTTTATGTGCTGCTCTTAACCTTTTCTTCTTGCTTAGTCCTTCCGCCATCTCGTGCGACGGCCTTATTGCACACCTCCGTGACAAATAAATTATTCCGAGTCACGCGATCCAAGGGGTGTGTCCGTTTTACCTCGTGTGTTGACTTGTAACTAGCCAGTCGGTAAATCTGTTCAAATCCGGCTCGAAGGACCATTTAATGCACTCTGACATTGACTGCACAACTAGTTTCGTAGAATTGTTAATATTAATTCTCAAGAACAACACAGTCCGATCAAATAATAGACTTACAAGTTCGCAGCACTTATTAACACTTCTTATAGAGTCAGGGTTCAAGGTACACAAAAATCATTACGTAATACACAAATACGTATCGATACCTTACCATATTAATCTCTATAACAATGACACAACATGCATTGAATAAGATTACAANAATGCTAGATTGACCAGATGCAGTTTGTTCCTGCAACCATATGACTTTGTTGTGGAATATCGTGCGGGAAAGCAGAATGTAAATGCTGATGGTCTTTTGTGTGGATGGTAGGCACAGTAAACAGGTTTACTGCAGGAGAAGGGGGAGGAGTGTCATGGACTGTAGTTATCTAGGCATACAGTATTTTAATTATAACTGTGCATATGTGACTAGGCATCCCAGTATGACCTAAACCTGTTTTCTTGTGATTTTTTTGTAAAAAATGTTAGAGGTGTAATTTTGTGGTTAGTTAGGTGGATGTGGTTTCTTTATAGTCTGGATGTGTGCTGAGTTGTGCAATGTTAGGTGTTCTAGTATTCAGTGTGATTTAACATGTGTTCTATATGATGTCTGTTCATTAAGCCTCGGCACGTGCGTAGCACGTGCAGAGGATTACGGTAGTCGTTTTGTCTGTCTGTCTGTCTGTCTGTCTGTTCCATCGAAATCTCAAGAAAGGCAGCTCTAGCGACAAATTTGATAGTACTTACGTTCATAAATCTGAATGATCTTGTAGATGTTTATTTTTTGGTGTCCACAACGCTGTAGTTACTGAGATTTGAGGCTTTTGTGCTTCTTTTGAGCGCTTAGCTTCGAGACCACGCCTATTAATCTGGTGTGCGTTTTCTAGAATTAGTGTTCAATTCAGATGCTGTGATCATGCTCCTGCAGCGCTGTTGGTCAGTGGTACTAGGCAAGACATCCAGAAGTTGGTCTGCTTGCTATGTAAGCATATAGATGTATAAATTGTTCAGTGTGGCCAGCTAGCTAAGCTGCATGGCTACTGATTTTTCAGTCCAGCTAGACCTTGGTCAATAGCTAGCTATTTGACAACAGCTGAGCATTCAAGTGCATCTTAGATAAATATCTATGAGTGGATGGCATTGCTGCTAAGTATAGCTCATCTGGTTAACTTGCTACAAGTGCACATTCCGAGAAACAGCTCAGATGATGCTCGGACAGTAAATCATGATGAGCAAGTATCTAGGATGCATTGCTTGTTCTGTTTCATCACAGAGTTATGTGGCTAACCTGACATAGTTGGATTATTGTCTTGATACACTCATGTATTCTTTTATTGAGTGTACAGTGTATGCATGTGACGGTGCATTATAGTGTGCCGAGGCTTGTGCACCATCGGTGCCTTCATTTTCTAGTGAGTTCATTTCCTAATTTTGTACGTGTTATATATGACCAACATAGTCAGAGGTGTATAGATACTTGATTTTACTTGTGCTCAGTGTAGTTAAGGCAGGTATCATGGTTTTTCTTGATCTGACATTACGTCATAGCTTACAGATGGCAAGCGGAACGAGAAAGCATGTGCGTTACACGTTTGATGTCACTCAAGAGAGAGAAGCTTTTGTGACGAAGCTAGGGAGCATCAGAAAGCTTCTGACACCATCAGGCAGTCCACCTCTCAACAATTTGAGTCTTTTAGCGCTCTTTGTGATAGTGTGGAGACTGATGATGGACCCATGACCTCGGAACATGATGGAGATGTTCAGACCAGGTCCTTTATGTATATGGTGAGTTGTGTATTACTTATTGCATGGGCTCGAGTGTGGCACGAGAGAAGCCCATGCAAAAAAGATTATTTGTTGCATGAAGAAAGGTTGAATTGTGTACTACAATGGCTAGCGAACTAATTTCTGTGTAGATGATCCACCAAAGAACACGGAGAAAGTTTGCCATCTCAAGAACCTTGAAACGATAATAGATACTAACCTTCCGACTCAAATTGACATGTTTTTGGGTAACAGAAAGTTTTCTGGCAAAATAGAAAGTTTTCTGCCAACAGAAAGTTTTTCTGGCAACAAAGAAACATTTTTCGGGCACAGCTAGTAAATGCACGCTCTTTCTCTCACTGGATTTTCAACAAATGAATTCAAATTGACGTCACGTTACTATAGAGCAACCACCTACTCCTAGGGAAGTGACGTATTGTAGGCTTGTTTCCTTGTTTCTTAAGTGGCACATGAAAAGAATCAGCTGTTACTATCAACACAATTCCCATGCCTTATGGCATATATTGGCACACCAGGCGGCACCTTTGATGTCAGGTGGCTTCATGCAACAAGAGACATAAATCACTTTGTGTAATGAAGTAAATATCTAGAGGAAGTAATTAATGTCTGGACAGTTTTTTACTGGACCATTTTACTCCAAGTTTGCCAATGCTGGGGATGTTGATATAGTACTGGTGCATACTTCAGACACACCTCTCACACATACCCCACAAATAGCAGCCTGTAGTCCTACACATGGGTTCAGATGCAATATTATTGTGACCCTTGGTCAAGCTATTCCCGGACATTGTCAGACAAGGGTAGAAATTTGCAAAAGAGAATTGGCTAAGGCCCAAGTAATGCCACAACTAGACTCTCTTACTTGCACTCTGCAGCCAACCAGACACTACTTGTACTACTGAGTTCAGAAAGGGTTAAACAAAAACCGGACGCTGGACACAAAATTTCTGGACAGCATGCAATCAAATAAGCTCGGATAAGCTCTATCCTGTGTATGTGGGACTTCTTATCTGTGTACTAGATTTGTTGATAGTTACCCTTCAATATTATCAGGTAGGACAGGCAGTAGCAGGTTCAGCATGTCCAGTCCAGAAATATATGCCGTCCGGGAATTAATACTCTCCTCTATTACCCATGAAATAGGTGTGTACTCAACTAATGGTAAGCAGGATGATGACAATGAGTCCATGTTTGTCACAGAGTACCATTGTTTCAAGGATTTGCTCACAGGACTCTCATTGTCTTGCCTCTGTGGCAACTCCAGATCATCTTGGAGTGACGTTCAACAGCTCTACTGTCGTATGTATATCAATTGTATGTTTGTATAAATATAGAAAGGCCATGTTCTCTAAGTACTCTTCCAGTGTCATCGGTGTAAGAAGCAGAGACGAACCTGGTCGAGCTCACGTGTGTTTGCTACTTGGTCAATAGAAGTAAGTTTGATACATAGTATACTTTTCAGAATATTGTTTGTACCTAACGTGTTCTTTCTGTTAGGTTTGTACATGGGGTTCACTGGTGCTGGTATCCTCATGTCACAATACACTCATCTGTGCAAGTTTGTTCGTTTTGGAGGGCAAGGTCACGACTACATCCACACAGGTACATCTTGAATTCTAGCTATCTATTTATTGTATGACACACATCTTTGTTCACTTCAATGCAGTGTACCACAAACGAGGCTACAAAGAATTGATAGGCAAAGCTGCTGAAAAAAGCATGCAAACTGCTGTTGATGGCCGGTCTCAAGAAACTTTCCAATTACTCTACGAAAGGGGAGGTGGGTATACCAAATTTGTAAGCATCATAACAAGGTGTACGGTTTACATGTATACTCACTATATTACAGTGAGTCATCACTCATGCACGACGCAACCCAACAGCAAATGCCTATCACACTATATAGCTACTGTGCCTTGTTTGTCTGGAAAAGAAGTTGAGTTTTGTTCCTTCAGCATCCTCCTTGATATGTACTACTCCACAGCACTCACAAGATCCTTGGAATTAGCACCATAGCTCGAACTGCTCATGGTGTAATTCAGACTCTAGAGCTAGCTTGTACCAAGGAGGTTATTCCCCAAGTCCAAGCCAGAAGTAACTTGTGTAGTGAATATGATGGTACTGTACATGATGTGCACACATTTATTAACATAGGCCTTCACATCCCCGAGGTAGCTCACAATATTGCCACTTCTGTGTCTAGCTACATCACTTATACACTTGGTTCCGTCAATTCATGATACATAGCATGGTAGGTGGGCAACAAAGCAGCCTAGGCACACCTATAGTACACTTATATTGTAGGTACAAAGAATGTTGGCAAAGAGATACAGAAGATTGTCTCTAGTCGTGCACGGGATAGAGGGAAGATGCGTGGTTTCCTCAGCTAGTCAACAAAAGTATGTTGAGGGAATTGTGTTTTGCACTGAGACAAATTTACTGGGGGGTGTGCATTATTTAGAACGAAGCAGTTTTACTGGGTGAAGAAAAATTGTGAGGATTTTCCCAGTAAACTCCCAACATTTGATTCTGAATATTCCTCAACATTACAAGCTATATTGACAAGAGTATGATTGTATGATAGAACTATGTAATTATGTATTTTTGTCCTTAATACCCTGCATAAGTGTATGTATATGTATAGGGATGGGTGACATCATCCTGCCATACACCAGCCTATTCACCCAGTAAGGATGTGCTCACTGATGCCAGAGCAGAAGTGGCCCTTGTAAACCACCTGAAACCTATATATCAACAAGCAGGGGCCTTTTGCCGAGTATGTGTGCACAGTTGTGGTGTGTTATTGTAAAATTAATTTTCAGGGCCTTGCAGTGTCGGGACACTTACTGGATGGAGTCATTTAATCACCAGCTCCTTACCTACCTACCAAAGAGAATCCATTTCTCCACTTCCACATATACCATGAGAAATTATCTACAGCGGTCAATGGATTTGGTTAGTAAATAGACAGGTATTCTTTTGAAGAAATACCATGAGAAATTATCTACAGCGGTCAATGGATTTGGTTAGTAAATAGACAGGTATTCTTTTGAAGAAATGTGTGCTTACAGTGATTCTTCTAACAGAACAAAAATGTGAACAGAGCTTACATTATAGCATGAGGAAGGTGCAAGACTTGCGTCGACCTGATCGTCGTACTCCAATGAAGTGCATGTTAATTAAAGGCAAAGACGTTCACATTTGTCGAATCTCTTTGGATGCTAGTATATTTACAAACTTTATTTGTTGCTACATACTTATGTGTGTGGATGAATGTTACCATGAGCTAATGAGGATGACGATCTGGATGGCAAATAGTTGTTTGCTAATTTCTATGGAATCAGATGACGAAAGTGAATGATTAAGTATGTATAATACATTGAAATATCTCTAATCTAGTGATAGTCACTCTTTAAGTTGAAGTGCATCTGCCGTGTGAGAGCCGTGAAGGTTGTCATGTAGTCTCTTTAATTTACATTAAGACTTCCCTGATTGCCTACACAGCTACACAAAGGTAAAGAATGTATTGAGTTAGTAGTCGTTTTGTCTATCTGTCTGTCTGTTTGTCCCATCGAAATCTCGAAAGACAGACAAAATTGATGGTACTTACGTTCATAACACTGAATGATCTTGTAAAATATTTTTTTGCTGCACTGTAGTTTTGAGGCTTTTGTGCTTCTTAGAGCGCTTAGCTTCGAGGCCACGCCTACTAATGTGGTGTGCATTATTTAGAATTTGTGCTGCTGAGGTGCAATGCTCATGGCTCTTTGCATGGCTGTTGGTTAGTGTTGTTTGACAAGACAGATAGGAGTTGGTCTGCTTTCTATGTAAGCATATAGGGCATGCAAAGACTTTACACAAGCTACATCATTATAGCTCATACATCAGTGGTTAGCTAGGCTCTTACAGGCTGAGGCCCAGACTTTCAGACAGCAGCTGAGTATTACATAACTGTAGCATTGAATTGAATTGAATTGAATTGATTTTATCTCAACAAAGAAAGGGTCACACAGAGGAGGTTGCATGAGTGAGGTGCTCCCAGAGCAACAAAACATAGAGAAATAAAGCATGAAGGACTAGAAAGGATACTAAATCACTATTACGAAACACAATTTAACAAAACAATACATAAAATTAGTGGATGATTCTAGAAATTAAGGGGTCCAAAAAAAGATTTCATCTTGAACTTGAAGGAGGGTAATGAAGTAGAGCTTACAATGTCTTTAGGAAGAGCATTCCTTGATTCTTGAAGATGGTACTTGTTTGTGATTCTTTCTTGAATCAAAGCTAGACTCAATAATATTACACTGACCTAGCTAACGTGGTTGCAACCATTCAGCGCTGCAGCGTATTTAACTGAAAGAAATGTTCTTAGACTCAAATTTACAATCACTGACACAAGATAGAGAGACAGACTGAAAAAACACTGGACGAAAAAACATGGCAAGACATTATATTACAGAGAGGGGGCCTCTGGGGCAACATAGACAACAAAGGTAAGGCTCAGTTGTAACAAAAGTATGGCCTACAAGGTGTCAAACCAAACTATGCATTTAACAGATACAAAGGCAGCTAGTCTACAAAATTTCAAAGATTTAGAACAGCAATGCAACATGAACCTAAACCTAAACATAAACATACCGCCGGCCAAGACCTGCGGTCTTTAACACAGAATGTCCAATGCTAACTTAATGTCCAAATAAACACGAAACTATGTATACAGTTACTTCTCTTGAGGCATCAACAAAGCAACCTTGGCGACAGGTCGCTTGTAGGTTCCCGTACTTGTCTTTACAGTGACTACACGAACAAGTCCATCCTTTCCTGGATGAGTCGTAACAACTTTAGCGAGTGGCCATCTAGCAGGAATCAGGTTGTCATCTTGTAAAACAACTATATCACCGACTTTGATGTTACGAGTAGGTTGTTTTGGCGACGAAGTGAAGAGAGATATTCATCAGACCATCTCTTCCAAAAGTGTCTGACGAGTGCCTGGCAAAGATACCAACGTTTGAGGAGAGACATTGAGCGATACGAAGGGGAGGGATCAGGAATTGATTATAGTGGTTGACCGATCAAGAAATGACCTGGAGTCAAGGCTTCGATGCCGTCATCATCGGAGGAGAGAGGAGCCAGAGGTCTACTGTTCAAACAAGCTTCAATCTGTGTCAGAACGGTAGTCAGTTCTTCAAATGTAAGCTTGGTGTTGCCAACAACTCGCTTGAAGTGATACTTCATGGACTTCACGGCAGCTTCCCATAAGCCTCCAAAATGTGGAGCTCTTTCAGGGATGAATTTCCATGTGATACCTTGAGTTGAACAAAAGTTGGAGACATGATCTTGTGTATTTTCTTGGTTGAGGAATTGGTACATTTCCCTTAGTTCACGGTCAGCACCGGTGAAGTTAGTCCCATGATCACTCATGATCAAAGTTGGCTTGCCACGACGGGCAACGAAGCGTCTGAGGGTAGCGATAAATGCATCAGAGGTAAGATCAGAGACTGGCTCCAATTGAACAGCCTTGATGGAGAGTGATACAAACAAACATACATAGGCTTTCACAATAACTGGTTTCCGGATGTGAGCATACTTGACATGGATCGGACCGGCAAAGTCGATACCAACTTTGTCAAAGATGGGTCCTGGCGTTAGTCTCTCAGCAGGGAGTTGTCCTAGCATTTGGTTGATCGGCTTCGTAGAGAGCTTACGACAAGTGATGCATCCTCTAGTGATAGATCTTACCACACTCTTGCATCCAATGATGTGATATTGGCGACACAAAGATGCTGTGAGCAGAGTGGCACCAGCGTGTAGTAGTCTGAGATGTTCAGATCGAATGATCAGATGAGTGAGAGGATGCTTCTGGTGAAGGATAATTGGGTGTTTCTGTGAATAGGACATCTGAGAGTTTTCTTGCCTGCCACCAACTCTGAGTATTCCGAAGGAATCAAGTAGAGGTCGAAGAGGAATCAACTGGCTAGACTTATCAAGAGTGGATTGTGATTGAAGTAGTTCCACTTCTTTACTGAAATGAGCATTCTGAGCGACTGAGAACCAGCCTTGTGTAGTTCATCAGTGGTGAGTTGGTTTGAAACAGGCTTTCTACTACGACAGTTATCAATGAATCGGAAGACCCATGAAGTCACACGTTTAGTCTTCGACTCTCAATATAGGAGAGGCAGAGATAGATGAGGCATGTAGAGAAAGTTCTCTTTCCTCACTAGTGTCGTCAGTGTTGGGTAAGTCAAGAAGATTGGGCCAATGAGTAGGAGATTGATGGAGCCAAGTGGGTCCATTCCACCAAAGTGTAGTTCTGATGGAAAGAGTCCACGAGAAGTGCAGTCAGCTGGGTTCTCGAGTCCTTGAACATGGTTCCAGCGATCAGGAGCAATGAGGTCAATGATGTACGAGACTCGGTTTCCAACGTAAGTCTTGAATCTTCTAGGGTTTCCAATAAACCAGCTGAGAACGATGGTGCTGTCAGTCCAAGCAAAGACATCAGTGAGGGAGAGGTTGAACACATTTTTGATGTGGAATAGCAGTTGCAACTATGAACATACAATAACGCACCACCCTTCATGTCTATTCCTGTCTAGACGATACAAACAATTGGGTATGAATAATTTATTCATTATCAGAAATGTCAACACAAAGCCATGTTTGTTTCTGTAATGCAGATAATAGTAGGTTGATGGAGTAAACAAGTTTGTCAAAATTAGGGAGGAGACTTCTAGCATTATTATATTAAATTGATTCTCACTGGGATTTGAATATTGATGTTGGACTGGTTTGCCCGTACAATTTAGATTATTGTTATCTAGAAAGAGTCGAGCGCTTCTAGGCTCTGAGTCTGAGATGACTATAGGCTGTGAAGTGGAAGTAGAAACAGAGCAAAAAGGCTAAAAGGAAGGACAAAGCACACGTAAAAGCTAGCAACAATGTGCCACCGCCAAACTAAGTGCCAACAGGCAGGACCCCGGAATATGCCACTATAACTACCACTCAAAAAAGAACTAAAATAGGCCTATCTCGTATACAACTTTTGCCCTGATCTCGTATAAATTTGAGTGTTAGTTGTTTTATAACAGCCCCTATCTCGTATAATTTTGAGTGTTAGTACTTTTCAACTACCATTTTTTTTATTGCACAAACAACACAATTAACAAAACTCAATTTACAAGAAAGTGACAATATTTTAGATGGTACACACAAAAGTTCATACAAAAAGATGTGAAAGTAAAACCAAAAAACAATTACCAAATGGAAGAAAACCTATCTTTAATAGAAATAAGGTGTTTTAATACTGATGTTCCATCCTCTGTCAAATTTATCATTGTGCCAGAAGACAGAATGTCAACACTGTAATGTAAATCTGGAACAAGACAATACATGACATCCTCACTATGTACATGGATGTATCTTTGAAACGAATCATTAACAAAAAGAGGACATGCAGGATTAGTTGGGCTAGTTGAACACAATCGTTCACCAGCAATGTATGACACGTCAGTAAGACTAGCAGCGGAGTCAACATAGCAATGTCTCTTACTAACACTCTGATAGCAACACAAGACTCTCACCAATATGCAGGTCCTTACTTCTTTCTTCTCTGTGACATGTTTAGATATAGCAACACAAACAGATTTGCAATGCAGAGGATTCAGAGCACTGACATTGCCACTGATTAGACGAGGAAGACTGCTGTTCTGAAAAGGGGCAAGTTTAGATCGTTGACTCCACCGATGTTGTCGGGCTCTTCCAGAACTTGTCTCTTTGTCTCGTTGCAGTTCAGCAAGCACCTTGCTCACTACATTCGGCTTTGGTATCACGTCTAGTTCTGAATCACTAGTAGCTGAAACACCAGCAGCTACACAAGCCCTAGATTTTAGCTTCCCATGACAGTCATCTTCATGGCATCTTCTGATTGATGACAAACTGCTGATGTTAAAATCATCCTTAAATGTCTCAGGATATTCTTTTCCTTCAGGCTGTGAACTTGCAGACTGTGTGGACTCAAGTGACTCCGAGGCTGAAGAATCAAGAGAAGAGTTCAAGCTGCTGTTCAGGCATTGTCCAATCTCAGTAATAGCTGCTGAAAGGCATTCTTCAGCTCTTTCGTCTAGGCAGCTGTCTAGGCTAATTTCAGCTTGAGATGCCATGATCGCTGCTGCTGCAAAAAAGTGCATCATTACTTGACTGAGTGTTGAGTGCTCCAGGTGCAGGCTGATTTGATAAAGATGAAGAAATATCTTCATCTTTTTCTACCAGTGAGACACTGATCACTGCAGGGGTGCATAGAGGTCCAGGTGAGGTGTTTACAAATTTCAGGAGTGCAACGGCTTCTGTATGAGCAAAATGGATTGCTTCTTGAACATCTTCATCAGATAGCCACTTTCTTAACAGAGAGACATCAATATCATCTTTCTTAGTAACCGAAATTGCATACCCTGAAGCACTTTTAGAACACTTAGGATGCTTCAGTGTTCTCTGGTATGCTGTTACCTGCATGTACTTGATCTTGGGGACAATGTCGTAGAAGTCCAGAATGGTAAAATCAGACATAATCTTGTGTGCATCACCAAATGTGTGTTCACATGCTTCTGAGCCATACAACCATGGCAAAAGAGGGTGTGAAGGGAAATACTCCTTGAATGCCTTTATCAAAAGAACAAGGGACCTGGCCAAGCTTGTCAGAATATCAAATGACTGGCATGAAATGAAATACTTGTGTACCTTTCCACTATACACATTACTCACATAGGTTTTCCATCCATTTAGGAAGAACCAGGCTCTCATAGCCATATGAATTCTCTCTTTGTGCCCAGCATTACGACAAAGAAAACTGTCGCACAAATCTCCCAGCACAAATAAAAAGCACAAAACACCCCTGTAACTATCATCTGTAGAACACTTCGATACTAATTCATCAATAAATGAACTTGAGAATGTCCGAAGAGCTGCTAAATCATCCTGCTTGTCAACATTAATGACATCACGAGACAACAGAACAGAGCTATCTAACAGTTGTACGACCAAACGTAAGAAGACGAGCACCACTAAACGCTTGATTTCTGGAGGTCTTTTTAGCATGTTTTGGGTCTTGGACAGTTATCAATGGAACTCCATCTACAAGGGGGGCTTGAAAATGTATCCCATAAAACGGATCATCAAAACATAATGTACTCGACTGAAGGACAGAAAGCAACTCTTGTGCATTTCGTTCTGTGCTAGCACCATCAGCACCAAAGGATACGATGCATAATCCATGTTTGCGTGCTGTGCTGATAAACTCGAGATGTAATTCATAAAGTTCTTCTGCTGTTTCATTTCCCAATGCAGGTAGAGCAGCTACAATACATGGAGGAACACCAGGTACAGGAGCCTGAATAGTATAAAGCCTCACATACTTCGCAATCTTGTTTTGTGCTCGTACTCTAGAGACATATTCCTTAATCTCTTCTAGTAAGCCAACTTGATGTACACCATCAACAGAACCAACAAGAACACTTGATCGTGGATCATGTCGAATAGCTGGGACGACTACAGAGCAATCTGAAGCAGCAGCCAGAGGCCCATTATAATCTAATTGGAACATGAAAAGCTTTACTGCTTCAAAGTTAGCATCTGTGAATCCATACTCGAGCCTTTGGTGTTTGCTACGCAATGCACGGCAGCTACGAAGAGTCCGCCCTGCTAAATTATCTTGAAAAAGCTGAGCACATTGAGGACTTAGACTCGACAGCACAACAAAAAAATCAGTGAATTCTTGGGAATACTTCAAATTTTGCATACCTTTACCTTGGTCCTCACGGTTGCTAATTTACAGCATCACTTGACACAAACCTTTCAAAACAGGTTTGTCTGAAAAACTCCCCCTACAAGCTGCTTCTGCAAAGCTAACCCAGAAGTTATTGGGCTCACTTTCTGCCACTTCATACAAGGTAGAGAGTGTGCTTGATCGGCAAAAGATTTCATGCATGGGGTTTGTTGTTGTAATGAAATGCTTTGGGGTATGCTTAAAATTGGAGGCTTTCGGTAGTGGTCTTGAGATAGCATGTCGGAAAGAAGCAATCTTTCGAAGATCAATACACTCAGAACAGACAGTGCCTGAGAATACATATTTCTTACATGAAGTACTAAACACTGATTTAGTGGCACGATCAACCTCCCATTTGGCTTCTGTAAACAACACACTTCTTCAAACTGCTTTTCACTAAGCTTCAAACGCTTGCTGCCATATAACTCTTCACATATCTCGTAACGACGTCGCGATCCTCCAAACCGAACAGGAGTCCGCTCAACATATCTGCATGTGTATAGAATATGTACATGTATGATAATCACCCAGTATTTCACACACACACACACACACACACACACACTGCAAACACTTTATTCACTCACCTCGATATGTCATCACCTGTTAACCCACGGCAAGGAATACGTTTTCTCTCTGTACATTGAACCTTGATAAAGGTTGTGGAGTGAGCCTGAGGCTGCTGTGGATCGGCGGCTGTCAGTGATTAATTTACAGAAGTTAATATGGTGCTACTACATCTATAATAGCAAGTTTTCTAACCTTTTGAGGTCTTAAGGAAGGCAGTAATGCCCAACTGCCCCTTATGTAAGCCACAGCGGGAGTTCTTTTGGTGTTCTTTCAACCTTTGAGTATTAAACTCATAGTTGAGTTTGATATCCATTCCGCAGGAACATCTTACATGCCAAGAGTCTTTCACAGACGCTTTGGAGTCCAATAGCTTCATCGCCTGCTCAAATTTAGATCTTTTTTCGGTACGTGAGCTATCAGGGGAACTTCTCTTACTGAGACTCTTACTGGACGTAGCCGCCATAGCTCAATACACTGAAGCCATGCACCTGCACCACGTGGCAGGAAAAAAAAAACAAACAAACCGTATTTCAATTTTCCTCTCTATTACACCAAACTCGTACAAATAACCGCGTGGTAGTTGGCTACAGTTTGTGTAAATTCGTATAAATTTGAGTGTTAGTCCGTCAAATTTTGCGTGATAGTTTTTGCGGAAATTCAACTAATTCGTATAAATATGCGTGGTACATTACTCCTAAATTTGGATCTATCTCGTCAAATTTTGAGTGGTAGTTATAGTAGCATATTCCGGGGTCCTCAACAGGCTTAGAAAACAGGTCCAAAGGCGTAGCGATGGGTTTTTCACCATGGTTTCACAAGCTCACTGCAAGACAGGAGCTACGTATACCGTAGTTCTAGGTCGTGAATGGGAATAGGGTGTATAAAATCACATGTAAGTCATGCATGTTACTAACCCAACAGTGTTTCCGTGGGGTATACCATAGTTCGATACTCTTCTTCCCTCCTCTTGATAACAGTTCAATTTTTTCAGAGCCACATAAAGCAAAATTTAAATCTTACTTCACGTCAGTGTATACAATGTCCAATATAATATTACTACTTGCATTCTGTGCCAGTTACTTTATTCTTCTGCATCTGTGCCTCTTTTTTATTTTCTGCTTCTCTTTCTTCTTTCGTTTTTCTCTTTTCCTCTATTCTGCTTCTTTCTTTCTTTCTTCTCTTTTTTCTTCTCAGCTTCATCAATGCAGCTTTCTTGTGAGCCTCAGCCTTCTGTCCTTAGAAACTGAATCATCAATGATAATACACACTGCTTTACGATTTAGTGCAGGCTTTCTTATTCATTTTGGTGTTCTGGGTTTGAGTAAAACAAGAACCTCACATAGCACCTTTGAAGATGACGAACTGAAACAACACTGATGATTGAGTTACAACTGATGATGAAGGTAGAGAGTCACTGAAGGAGCATTAATGGTACTTTGAAGAAGAAACTGACTGAGCAACACAATTATGATGAAAGTAGAGTCATTGGGGGCATTCAAAGGGACATTGGTGGTACTTTGAAGAGTTGGAGATGTAACTAGTGGAGGTACTTGTATAGATGATGAAGAAGGATCTTTCAGACCCTGAATATGTTGCATAGCTGAAGATCAACCACCCTGAGGTGTCAGTTGGTGTGAACGGAGTTGATTCTGTTCATATCATTCTTTGAATCGCTTCTGTAATGAGTTTCTTGTTGCATTGAAAAAAGAGAAGCACTCTCAGAGGAGGATGTTCATGTAACTTCAGACTTGTGTGAACAAACTGCTTTGGAGGGTACAGTTTGCCTATCCTTCACAGCACTGGGATTGAGCATGTAATTCCCACATTTTATAACATTCACAGGAGTAAGCAAGCGAGGCCATGCATCTGCAATCAATGATGCCAAAATGTCAGGAGTAATAATTCGTCATGGAAACTCTGAGAGGTAGGTCATTCACTGAAACTCTTAAAGGACTTACATCCTGGAGTGCACATGTGTAGTATGTGGTGGCAAACATAACACAAGGATATGGTTCTTATGGGCAAGTTCAATTACTTCAATAGACATGTGTGAGCCATGACCATCTTGTATCAATAATACAGGCTAAGCAGGAGGGATGTTGCCTATAAAAAACTGAAACCATTCATGGTACAGAATATGCATTTATCCAGCCATTTCGCTATGGCAAAATAATGTGTTCGGCACAGCACCCTGTTTGGACTGGGTTGCTTCCAGGGATAAACCATTATGGGTGCTAAGACATAGCTACACTATGAGCAGCACGTCACTTTACCATATATTGAGCAAGTGCGTGATGATTCGTTCACAGTGGAAACCCCTACCCTGGTCATCATGGATAATTTCAAGGGACAAATCACACTTACTGTAACAGATCTCTTGATTCAAACAACATTCATGTATGCCTCCCTCCCCCCAAATGTGACAGACTTCAACTGATGGATCTTTCCGTAAATAAACCGATAAAGAATTTTTTTAAAATCCCACTTTGAAGATTGGAATGCTGAGCAAGTAACTGCACAGCTTAATGAAATAGACATATAGCATCAATCGAACTTGCCTGTGTTGAAAGAACTCGGAGCTAAGTGCAAATGGCTGTTCATTCAAACCCTCAGATTTCAACAGGTTCATTGCAGACGAAGAAGATTGTAAAATTCTGATACAGAAGATGATTTTGATACCAGTCTCTGAGTTCCTTAACTGAAATCGTTACATAATTAATGCTTGGTTACATGACCTTGACCACTGAGACAACATGCAGAGAGAAGACGACGTAAAAATTTTTGTAAATCATTGGGTTTATAATTACCAAATACTGTTGCTATGGTGACCAAATCTTTGGACCATAAGCGTCTTGTAGTGAGGTATCTGAATTTGGGTGGAAACATTATCTCTGATATACGCACATTAAGAAATCAGCAAAATGTTGCAAAGTTTGGGTGTGCATTATATAGAAAATGATGTTTTGTGCCGTATCTTTATGCTCATATATTGGGGACATCATTTCCACCCAGATTTGAATACTTCACTAAATTTGGTTGCCATAGCAACAGTATTTTGTAGCTGTAAAATGAATTATACTTGCACCCATTGCATTCAGATGTAATGGTGATGTAATGACTGTGTGACTAACTCTATTTACTGTAGTACTTTGATAGACCTAATGTAGCTTTCATGTATAACTTTTGATGTATGTAGCAGTTCTAGATATTTCCATGTATGTATGTAAAGTAGAGAACTACTAGGGGAATGCACGCATTGGTGGGCGAGCCGAAGCGAGATAGCTCTGGCAATATAGACTATAGACTATAGTGTTACAAAAGTCGGTAATGGTCGAAGATACCCGTTGGTATATAGATTACGCAATGGTCAATGCACGCATGCGCAGAAAAGTTTAGAAGCACGTGTAGTATCAAGATGTCAACCTCGGATGGTAATCTTGGGAGACCGGTGGCAAATGACAACACATCTTGTTGGAGGTTAATGACATGTCCACTATAACCATACTGGCCTTGAGGTAGCCTGTAGACTGACATGATAGGCATGACAGCAGACACCAACATTTCTTCCACTTGAGGTAGATCCTATAGAATGTGTATCATTCAAATCATGAATTAATTTATAATACAATAGGCTAACCTGAATTGTGGAGGTACTAAACAGGATCCATGTTGTTGGCACAAGAGTATAACTTTGGAATCTTCTTGTCCACAGAGCATCTCCTACACTCAACAGAACCATTGATACAGACAGGTTTGGAAAACATTCCAAACATGTATCACAGGTGGGATGAGTAATTTCTGACATTGCCTTGTGAAACTTTCTCATCTTCTGGATCACAGCTGGTTGCCCAAATAATGCTGGTGTTAGATCAGTCTCTGACCTCCTTGCACGAGCCCGAGACCTCTCTCGCTCAAGCCTATGTTCAGTCTGAGAGGCTGTCTCTCTTGATCTTCTGTCCTCAGCCTGAGACCTATCTCGATCAAGCTTACGTTCTCTCTGAGAGGCTGTCTCCTTGATCTTCTGTCCTCAGCATGAGACCTATCTCGCTCAAGCCTACGTTCTCTCTGAAAGGCTATCTCTCCTGATCTTCTTTCCCTCCCTGTGTGGTAATGTTATATCCAATTAGGAGAATTTACATACAACTTGACTATCTACTCAAGTCATGAATTCGCAAAACTGACCATATCTCTCTTTCATCTCGCTCGCCTGGCTTCTCTTTCCTCAAGCGTTTCTCGCTCCATATACTCCCTGTAGAGTTCTCTTCGACGTTGGAGCCTTCTTTCATGAGGACTATCCATTTTATAAACACTTCTAGACCATGAGCCATAGGGGGTTGTTGGTACCATGAGGGGGGATTAAGGTTTATGGTTATTTTTGGAAGGGTACCTGTCCTTAGAGATAGAAAATGCATGATAGCAGTGAATTTGTGGTAGCTTTTGTTTTTTAAGTGTAAAGTATATAATTATCAGTAAAGTCTTAATTAATAATTCATAAACTAAAAATTAGAGTTTCCTTGAAGGGTATTTGATATGTCTATAACATTAAAAATCTTCTTCAATCTCATCATTATCATCAGTCTTCAACTACTTCATTACTATCAACTTCAGTTTCACTATCTTCATTGTCTTCCTGGTTTGGCTGGTTCTCACAGTTTTGCAATGTACACATGTCTGTGCATTTGAGTCCACTTGCCATGCACTCGCAGTTGGGAAGCTCACATTTCTTTTTACAGGTACATGCAAGTAAATCAAGAATAGCTTGAGGAGCAGGTTGACCATTCATCCAGTCCACAACTAGATATTCATCAGATTCTTGCTTTTCCATTTTCCAACCCCTACTGACGGGGCTTGGCACATGAGGATTCTGCTCCAGACATCTCCTCCAAATTCCAGCTTGGTAGTTAGCTCTTAATGCATGTTTCATTAAACAGTCTTTGCATGGTGGAAGCTGATGACTCTCAATCTCTCCCTTTTTAGCACAGAAAAGATTATATCTGAGATCATTGATATTATTGGATGAAACTTTTGGGGCATAGAGACGGCATGTAAACTCTTCAAGTTTCTCTGTAAGTTCCTGAGAGATATCCCAATCTTGACCTAACTTGAGGAAAGTATCTTGATCCTGCTTGTTGCTAATCAATGATTTCAGTGCTTTTGCTTTTCCTTTGCCTGCAAAAGCACTAACAGTGTCACATCCAGTGAATGCATGCAAGCCAATAAGAGCTCTGCACACATCTATACCAACTGTAGCAGCAACTTTTCTGATGTCAACAAGTCTTCTCCGAGTTTTTGTTCCACACTGTTGAAATAAGGATGCTTGTATCCTGTCATGGAATGCTAAGGACATTATAAAACATCAGTGTCTTCAGAGCATATCACTACAGATTCATACCCCTCTTCTGCTGCATGATTAGCATGCAATAGTAGGCGACCATCAGCTTCTTCTTGGTAGCACTGGAGACCAGAAAATTCCATGCTTCCTTGAAAGGTTATTTTGAAGCATTTCTCACCAGTAGTTGCATACAACACCTTCTCATGCAGTTTCTCTCTGCAATGTGCTTTCCTCCATTCACTGACAATGAAGGCAATCAGTGTTGATTTGTTTGATATTCTTGACAAGAAAGATCTCCACTGTCTTACAATTTGTGTGCTTGTAATGCTATCTAGCTGATGCCCCGTTTCTTCACCTCGTACTGATCGCTCACTGTTTTTGATAGAATTTTCCTGGTAAACGTCAAACACAACATCTATCCGTTTGCTTTGGCTACCTTCTCGTAGTGCCATTGATAATACTGCAATAGCAACATCTCCAAATGTAGTTTGGTCTCCTTTCACCCTCTGAACCAAATTCATTCCATCAATTACTGAGGCAGAATTTTCTGGAAACTGCTCTGCTATTGCTACATTTTTCTGGAGAGTTGTAGCTAAAGAGGCTTTGTTTGTCTTTCTCAATAGGCCATCAGGAGTAGACAGAGCCCAGGGTAATGGTCCAAGTGGATGAGAGAGAATATTTTCCATCTTGAGATCCCGTCCTTGTGCCATTACTATGATACGACCAAACAGGGACCTGTCTGCTTTCAAAATAATCACTCTCCCATTTGACTTAACCTCCTTCTTCTTACACAAATTGCTGAAGGTTTTCAATTTATTTTTTGTGATTGGGTCATGAAATTTCTTTATCGGTGGATCCTTTTCTAGCCTCTCACCTTTGAAAGCAGAATAACATTGCTCACCAACTTCATGTGCCTTCATCAAGTCAGACAAGATATCACTAGGAGCTATTCTTGCAGTGGAGATGCTCACTAAGCTTTGGTTTGCTGCAAAAGGGTTTACCCATCCTTGGATAAGCTGTAACACTGAAGATACTGCTTCTGTATCTTTTTCCATTCTTCTCGCTTGAAGCTCAGGGTGGCAATGTTTGGACTCCTTTCCTTGTACCATACTTCTAATCTGCCTCAGAAACGCACTACGGTGCTCAGCTGTCAGATAGTATCTTTTGACAGCTCCAGCTTTTAAACTGAAACGAGTTGTACCACCAGGAGTTTGAGTGTCTTTGTTTACTGTAACTTCGGTTGTCTGATCAATAGGAATGCGTCCAAAGGGGTTATTGTTAGACATTTGCACTGAGAATTGGCCAGCTTGAAAAGCCTCATACACATAAGGTTTTTCCTCAGACAGATTTGTCATTTCAGCATAGTATGCAGAAAGATACCTGGCATAGTTAACCTTGTCATAGGCAAAGCACCATGGTATCATACTTCGTATTGCATAGAGATGCAAATTCCAGTTTCCTTCTCGAGAACCACGCAAAAGAAGAAGTAAGACATTCTCAACCATATCGATGTAGGACATCCAGTAAGCTGATAGGTCTCCATTATCACAGCGCAAGAACTCCAGGAAAGAACTCCACAGGGTCATAAGCTTGGTTAACGCTGTACTGTTCAACAATCCATCAAATGTTTGCTGATTGAGATCACACGTTATGCACTCAACTTTATTGATAAACACCTTGATAGTAGAACTAGCCTCCAGATCATTCTCTGCCCAAAGCAAGAATTCTGCCCACACCATTTTCATTAGTGCTTCATAGATGTATTTGTGCACTCGGACAGCTCGATTGTAGTGTTTGCCATCTAGGACTCCATTGATGGATCCTTCAGCAACTATTCCAGCTTCTATGCAGATATCCTTTAGACCAGCATCTCGAAATCGTTTTCCTATTATCGATAACATGTTGCAAATGACATGGAATGTGCCCATTCTAAGAACAACATTTGAGAACTGGTCTTTTCGTTTCCATACAATTTCAGTTGCTTTAGCATAGATTGCTTGATCAACAACTACTACAATGGTTTCTAGGAAGAGATCCTTTCTGATTTCTTCTGACTTGTTAAGAACTTCGAAAATTGTGTTTAACTCTGTAGCTGGGGCATTGATTGTTGGCAAATATCCAATAACATCTTTGGAAACTGGCTCTTCATTTCTAGTTAGAATGTTAAAACCAGTCCAGCTGGGGATAGCTTCACCAGAAATCCTTGCAAGAATCCAAACCAGATTTTTCTTGCGTGCAACTTGAGCTGCTTTTAAACTTTCTTGGCCATGATTCTCCTTCGTTAGGAGTGGTTGAGGGCCTACACGCACACCTGCTACATACACACTCAGTTCTTTCTGCTCAACACTGATCGATCTTCTTTTGTGCTTTTTTTCAATGCGAGGAAGTTCAGCTCTGGGGAGATGAGGTCCAAAAACATTTGCTTGTACAGCAATGCCATTGACTCGATGTGAAGTGCCCTTTCCAGTGAGAGTCTCTTCAAGTCGATCTATATTATCCCAAGCCAGATTCGTGAAGACGTACGGTATGATAGAGGCTGGAAGTGGAATTTTCTGGTTGAGACTTGTTGCTAGCTTTTGAAGGCACAAAGCAGTTTCATTCTCTTCTAGCTGAGAGTAGGAGACACCATGGCCCAACTTGTTAAGCATCTGGAGGATCTCTACATTTCCAGTCAGGGTTTTGACTGCATATGGGAGCAGCATATGCTTTGGTGGTTTATGTTTCCCACATGTTACAGCATATATAAGATCCTGGCTGAATGACTGTAGTAGAGTGCTGACTCTGTTAGACAGAGTTTTGGCATCAGGATCACCAGTGATGAGACCAATCAGAAACNTTTTTACCGCACTGCCCATTCCTACACTACTTATTTTTTCAAAATTTTTACTACTTGTTCATTCACTTTTTTCAACACTACAGTGTGGAGACTATCAGAGACTGGTTAGTCCCTACAAAAAGCTTGAGTCATGCACTTCAGTATGCTAGAGGCTAGTGCGCATGCGCATAATAATGCCACGTGGATAATGACCTTTGAACTCTACCTACAAAGATGGCTGCATTGAAGTACATGAATTTATACCGTCACTAAGTTTCAAAGCTTTCTAGTTTTTGTTCAGGCCTATTTACGATGAAAACGAGTATAAAGGAACGTACTACCCAAGAAAAGAACTTACTTTGTGGCGTCAAAGTTGGCTCAACACTTTCTGGTTCTCTGGAAATCGTTTTCAAGTAAGTCAGTTAGAAGGAAGTTAGGAGAACAAAATTGCACTAGTGTGGCTTCCCGTAAGCGCTCTCTCTACGAGTGATCAGAAAAGTTTGGGCAAAGTTTAAGCCTTTCATGCAGTTGGTTTTCTGTCAAGGAGAGCCTCTGAGCAAGTTTGAAGCCTCTACTTTGTGTTGTTAGATTTTTATGGCGATAAATATTTTGTATTGTGTCTATGGGACAGTCGGCCCATTCCTACTATACGTACTACCGTACGTATGATAGTGGCCAACATTTTGTATGGTGTCTATGGGACAGTCGGCCCATTCCTACTATACGTACTACCGTACGTATGATACGGGGTTGACACAATACAATAACTGTCAAAGGTGAACAAATGACACAAAAACTAAGAAATGACAAGTATATTAAAAGTGTTATGAAAAATCCTCTCCACTATGATAATAGTTCTTATAAAAGCTTTTTTGAAGGCTTGCAATGTTTCATTGCTGGTTATTGCATGAGGAAGGGAATTCCAGGCACAAATTGAGGACGGGTAGAAAGAGTAAAAGTACAAGTCAGTCCTAGCAAATGGCTGCAGCAGTGTAGACTGTGCAACTGATCTTGTTCTTCCAGCAGCAGGTGCTATATCCTCTCGAGAGGATGGAAGGGAGGAGCAGAATGAAATGCCATTTACTATACTATATAGCTAGTATTGTTTCAGATGCCGTCTCCTGACTGCAAGGGACTGGAGCTCTGCTTTCTCCAGGAGATCACTGTAGTCACCAATCCTATCCCATTGCTTCAGACAGATCTTCAAAGCGAAGTTCTGTACTCTCTCGAGCTTGTCCATGTCCCTTTTGAGGTACGGGTCCCACACACAACAAGATGGGGACGTACTAGCATTTTATATAGATAAAGGAGAGTGTCTGGGTGAGAGCCATGAGAGAATCTCCGATAAAGAAGACCAAGAACCCTCCTAGCATTCTGGCAGACAATGTTAACATGAGCAGACCAGAAGCCATTACTGCTGAAAGTTACACCGAGGTACTTAAAAGAAGTCACACTATGAAGTGCATGATCATTCACCATAAGTTGAGCATCTGGTAAACTGGATTGCAATTTCCTCGAAAATAACATATAACAACATTTGGTAGTATGAAGTCTCAACTAATGGTCATTGGTCCACACACTAATGGCATCGATGTCCCATTGGAGAAATTGATAGTCCAGTGGGGAAAGAATTACTTTGTAGAGAGCTATGTCGTCTGCATAGTATTGACACCTGACCATTTAAGGAGATAGTAGTAACTCCATTAATATAGATTAGAAACAACAATGGCCCTAATACAGATCCCTGAGGGACTTCAGACGTTGCTACCAGTTCATTTGACTGACTTCCGTTAACCACAACAAATTGCTTCCTTTCACTAAGGTAACTATGAACAAGATTGAAAATGTAGGGATTCACATTGATGTCACGCAACTTTTGTAGCAAGAGAGCATGGGGTACTGAATCAAAAGCTTTACTCAGGTCAAAGAAAACAGAGGCCACTTCATGACCTTGATCCAATGCCTCAAGTATGCCATTGGATAGGGCAAGTAAGGCTGAGGTTGTAGACTTTCCTGGAGAGAATCCAAATTGACACGATGAAATAGGTGCATGTACCTCAAGGTGATCGGAGAGGATAGCATGTAGGATTCTTTCAAACACCTTGCTTAGGATTGGAAGGATTGAAATGGGTCTGCAATTCTGTGGATTGGAATTATTTCCCTTTTTTGGGATGGGTACAACTCGAGTAGTTTTCCAACAAGGTGCCTGAACGAATAGACAGGTTGAACAGCTTTGCAACTATTGGGGATATTGTACCAGCTGTTGCCTTGAACATTTTGGCCGACACATGATCTGTTCCTGAGGATTTGTTTACCTCTAAGCTGGCAATCAGCTTGAAAACCTCGTCTTCTGTACAGGATGGACTAAGGATTAGTTGTACTATAGGATTAGGATGAACTAAGGATTAGTTGTACTATAGAGACATGCAGATCCCGCGGGCTCTCACTAACATATATATAAGGCTTAAGTTCACTGATTCATTGATAGAGTTATAGGCTAGGTTTCTTCACTCAGCCTGGTTTTCTTACTGACCTAGACTCTGGCTTGGACCACAGTCAGTCAGGCTAACCACATGCACTGAACCATAGGGGAATTCAGCATTCACTGATTCAACACTTTATATAATTCAGTGAAAAGCAAATCTCTTCCCATGTCACAAGCAACCGTCTGCAATTTGAGGAGTTCTAGTAGCTTTCTCGTTTCACTATGCGCGTGTAGTGCGCCGAAATCGTGCGCAGAGTTGAGAATCGAAGAAGATAGTTGACGAAGAATCTTAGTAAGTGATAATTGAATACATCATGCAAAAAGTGGCCTAGCTTATATACAAAACACACAGGAAGTTACAAAACAGATAAAAGAACTAAAACAGGAAATGCTAAGAAAGTAACATCACAAGCAATAAGTAAATGCATGAAAAGGTTAATATCCTAGCACAAAAAACATGTTACATCCTGTAGCCTATACATCAATAAAGGTGTTAACACATACATTCAATGAGCTTGCACACATCAAGTAACATCCTAACATGGTAATAGTTCTCTACTTTACGTACATACATGGAAATATCTAGAACTGCTACATACATCAAAAGTTATACATGAAAGCTACATTAGGTCTATCAAAGTACTACAGTAAATAGAGTTAGTCATACAGTCATTACATCACCATTACATCACCCCCTTCTTTATAGAAATTCGCCCCGAATTTTAATGTGAAGTAAATGGTACAAGGCGGTCTGGTGGTCGGCGTTCTCGAGTAGAACGTCTATTAACTGGGGTGGAATCTTCATCAACAAGTTCCAATTCAAAGACATGGTGTAGGCGACTGTCTTGAGATACTATCACTGAGTGTTCATCCTCAGCATCACCATCTAGAGGTATTGGTAGATGTAGCCTTGTTCCTGGCTTGCACAGCTTCAATCGATTGAAATGGACGACTATCGGTTGCCTCTTCCCGTAAACTTCTTTGATACGATAGTCTGCCTCACCAATCCTCTCAGTCACTTTGAATGGGCCAGTCCATGGGTGGTGGAGTTTCTTAGAATGTCCTGCTGGTACAGCTGGGTTGTGTAGCCAAACTAGTTCTCCAACATTGTAGGGGTCACCATGGACTCTTCTGTTGTATATCTCACTTTGTTGTCGGTGAGATGTCTCCTGGTTCTTACGTACACCATCGTATGCTTCTGTTAGAGCTTGCTTCATCTGTAATGCGTATTCACCTACAGGTACTACATTTGGATTCTTGGTACCAAATGCAATATCAATGGGCAACCTTGCTTCCCTTCCAAACATCAGATAGAATGGTGTGTATCCGGTAGATGACTGTACGCTTGAGTTGTATGCCATGCACACTTTCCGAAGTCGCTCTTCCCAGTCAAAAGGGTAATCTCGTAGCGTCGTAGCTAGCATGTGTTTCAAGGTCCTGTTGAACCTTTCGACGAGTCCGTCACATTGAGGGTGGTACAGTGTCGTCCTTGACTTCTCGATTTGGAGTATCTTGCATACTTCTTTGAGTAGGTCAGACTCGAACTGGCGACCTTGATCTGAGTGTAGCTGTTCTGGAGGGGAGAACCGACAGAATACTTCATCCACCAGTTTCCGGGCAACAGTCTGTGCTTCCTGATCTGGGATGNATTTGTGGTAGCTTTTGTTTTTTAAGTGTAAAGTATATAATTATCAGTAAAGTCTTAATTAATAATTCATAAACTAAAAATTAGAGTTTCCTTGAAGGGTATTTGATATGTCTATAACATTAAAAATCTTCTTCAATCTCATCATTATCATCAGTCTTCAACTACTTCATTACTATCAACTTCAGTTTCACTATCTTCATTGTCTTCCTGGTTTGGCTGGTTCTCACAGTTTTGCAATGTACACATGTCTGTGCATTTGAGTCCACTTGCCATGCACTCGCAGTTGGGAAGCTCACATTTCTTTTTACAGGTACATGCAAGTAAATCAAGAATAGCTTGAGGAGCAGGTTGACCATTCATCCAGTCCACAACTAGATATTCATCAGATTCTTGCTTTTCCATTTTCCAACCCCTACTGACGGGGCTTGGCACATGAGGATTCTGCTCCAGACATCTCCTCCAAATTCCAGCTTGGTAGTTAGCTCTTAATGCATGTTTCATTAAACAGTCTTTGCATGGTGGAAGCTGATGACTCTCAATCTCTCCCTTTTTAGCACAGAAAAGATTATATCTGAGATCATTGATATTATTGGATGAAACTTTTGGGGCATAGAGACGGCATGTAAACTCTTCAAGTTTCTCTGTAAGTTCCTGAGAGATATCCCAATCTTGACCTAACTTGAGGAAAGTATCTTGATCCTGCTTGTTGCTAATCAATGATTTCAGTGCTTTTGCTTTTCCTTTGCCTGCAAAAGCACTAACAGTGTCACATCCAGTGAATGCATGCAAGCCAATAAGAGCTCTGCACACATCTATACCAACTGTAGCAGCAACTTTTCTGATGTCAACAAGTCTTCTCCGAGTTTTTGTTCCACACTGTTGAAATAAGGATGCTTGTATCCTGTCATGGAATGCTAAGGACATTATAAAACATCAGTGTCTTCAGAGCATATCACTACAGATTCATACCCCTCTTCTGCTGCATGATTAGCATGCAATAGTAGGCGACCATCAGCTTCTTCTTGGTAGCACTGGAGACCAGAAAATTCCATGCTTCCTTGAAAGGTTATTTTGAAGCATTTCTCACCAGTAGTTGCATACAACACCTTCTCATGCAGTTTCTCTCTGCAATGTGCTTTCCTCCATTCACTGACAATGAAGGCAATCAGTGTTGATTTGTTTGATATTCTTGACAAGAAAGATCTCCACTGTCTTACAATTTGTGTGCTTGTAATGCTATCTAGCTGATGCCCCGTTTCTTCACCTCGTACTGATCGCTCACTGTTTTTGATAGAATTTTCCTGGTAAACGTCAAACACAACATCTATCCGTTTGCTTTGGCTACCTTCTCGTAGTGCCATTGATAATACTGCAATAGCAACATCTCCAAATGTAGTTTGGTCTCCTTTCACCCTCTGAACCAAATTCATTCCATCAATTACTGAGGCAGAATTTTCTGGAAACTGCTCTGCTATTGCTACATTTTTCTGGAGAGTTGTAGCTAAAGAGGCTTTGTTTGTCTTTCTCAATAGGCCATCAGGAGTAGACAGAGCCCAGGGTAATGGTCCAAGTGGATGAGAGAGAATATTTTCCATCTTGAGATCCCGTCCTTGTGCCATTACTATGATACGACCAAACAGGGACCTGTCTGCTTTCAAAATAATCACTCTCCCATTTGACTTAACCTCCTTCTTCTTACACAAATTGCTGAAGGTTTTCAATTTATTTTTTGTGATTGGGTCATGAAATTTCTTTATCGGTGGATCCTTTTCTAGCCTCTCACCTTTGAAAGCAGAATAACATTGCTCACCAACTTCATGTGCCTTCATCAAGTCAGACAAGATATCACTAGGAGCTATTCTTGCAGTGGAGATGCTCACTAAGCTTTGGTTTGCTGCAAAAGGGTTTACCCATCCTTGGATAAGCTGTAACACTGAAGATACTGCTTCTGTATCTTTTTCCATTCTTCTCGCTTGAAGCTCAGGGTGGCAATGTTTGGACTCCTTTCCTTGTACCATACTTCTAATCTGCCTCAGAAACGCACTACGGTGCTCAGCTGTCAGATAGTATCTTTTGACAGCTCCAGCTTTTAAACTGAAACGAGTTGTACCACCAGGAGTTTGAGTGTCTTTGTTTACTGTAACTTCGGTTGTCTGATCAATAGGAATGCGTCCAAAGGGGTTATTGTTAGACATTTGCACTGAGAATTGGCCAGCTTGAAAAGCCTCATACACATAAGGTTTTTCCTCAGACAGATTTGTCATTTCAGCATAGTATGCAGAAAGATACCTGGCATAGTTAACCTTGTCATAGGCAAAGCACCATGGTATCATACTTCGTATTGCATAGAGATGCAAATTCCAGTTTCCTTCTCGAGAACCACGCAAAAGAAGAAGTAAGACATTCTCAACCATATCGATGTAGGACATCCAGTAAGCTGATAGGTCTCCATTATCACAGCGCAAGAACTCCAGGAAAGAACTCCACAGGGTCATAAGCTTGGTTAACGCTGTACTGTTCAACAATCCATCAAATGTTTGCTGATTGAGATCACACGTTATGCACTCAACTTTATTGATAAACACCTTGATAGTAGAACTAGCCTCCAGATCATTCTCTGCCCAAAGCAAGAATTCTGCCCACACCATTTTCATTAGTGCTTCATAGATGTATTTGTGCACTCGGACAGCTCGATTGTAGTGTTTGCCATCTAGGACTCCATTGATGGATCCTTCAGCAACTATTCCAGCTTCTATGCAGATATCCTTTAGACCAGCATCTCGAAATCGTTTTCCTATTATCGATAACATGTTGCAAATGACATGGAATGTGCCCATTCTAAGAACAACATTTGAGAACTGGTCTTTTCGTTTCCATACAATTTCAGTTGCTTTAGCATAGATTGCTTGATCAACAACTACTACAATGGTTTCTAGGAAGAGATCCTTTCTGATTTCTTCTGACTTGTTAAGAACTTCGAAAATTGTGTTTAACTCTGTAGCTGGGGCATTGATTGTTGGCAAATATCCAATAACATCTTTGGAAACTGGCTCTTCATTTCTAGTTAGAATGTTAAAACCAGTCCAGCTGGGGATAGCTTCACCAGAAATCCTTGCAAGAATCCAAACCAGATTTTTCTTGCGTGCAACTTGAGCTGCTTTTAAACTTTCTTGGCCATGATTCTCCTTCGTTAGGAGTGGTTGAGGGCCTACACGCACACCTGCTACATACACACTCAGTTCTTTCTGCTCAACACTGATCGATCTTCTTTTGTGCTTTTTTTCAATGCGAGGAAGTTCAGCTCTGGGGAGATGAGGTCCAAAAACATTTGCTTGTACAGCAATGCCATTGACTCGATGTGAAGTGCCCTTTCCAGTGAGAGTCTCTTCAAGTCGATCTATATTATCCCAAGCCAGATTCGTGAAGACGTACGGTATGATAGAGGCTGGAAGTGGAATTTTCTGGTTGAGACTTGTTGCTAGCTTTTGAAGGCACAAAGCAGTTTCATTCTCTTCTAGCTGAGAGTAGGAGACACCATGGCCCAACTTGTTAAGCATCTGGAGGATCTCTACATTTCCAGTCAGGGTTTTGACTGCATATGGGAGCAGCATATGCTTTGGTGGTTTATGTTTCCCACATGTTACAGCATATATAAGATCCTGGCTGAATGACTGTAGTAGAGTGCTGACTCTGTTAGACAGAGTTTTGGCATCAGGATCACCAGTGATGAGACCAATCAGAAACCTCTCCAGTTGATGTGGTATGCACAAGTGAGTATTAATCACATCAGAAGGATGGAAAGGAAAAGGGGTTGGTGTCATACTCTCTTTAATGGCTGACCTGATATTTGATGAGACTTGATCTGTAATCTTGTTGAGGTTTGTTACTTTTGTTTTCCAAATCCCAAGTTCTCTGCGCAGACATTGTACTTCTAGGACAACATCCTGTAGAGTTACACTATCAGGAACCATCAACAGCTTTCCCTTGTCATCAGGAAATATGTGGACTGAAGTCAACAGTTCTGCTTCTAGTCTCCTGCGGATGTGTTTCTTTGTTGAATCACGTACACGCTCAATTCCAGCAGAGAGCATTGAGGATTCCAGTCTTGCAGTCAGAGAAGTGATAGGCACTATCTTTTTGTTAGGAATGATATCAGTTCTGATATACTCAAAAAGATCAGTAAAAGCTTCACTTTCAGCACATTGGTATGCACTATCTTCATCTGTTATCTCACTAGAAGTAGAAGACTCCTTTGACTTGACTCTCGTGTAATTCTTATAACATGAATGGTGATAGTGGGCCTCAGCAGCAACTATATCTCGACTTGTAACTGCGAGGATCTTTTTGTCTCCTTTCTGAGTAGCAAATTCTCTCAGTGTTTTGTCTGCACGCAGTTGGACAGCTTGAGTTAGTTTTTCCCGGGTTTTTGAACCTTTGATATATTTTACTTTACCACAGAAAATGCATTCTGGATTGTACACCCGTGATTCTGATGGTCTTCTGCTGTACCGTTTTGAACTACATTCACTGGAAGATTCATTGTCAGAGGTTGCTTCAGCTTTTCTTTTCATCAAAGTGTTTAAATCTCTTTTCATTGTAAATACACTTCTACACTTTCGATGATAATAGACTTTAGGAGTTACATTTTCTTCAACTTGTTTGGCTGCATCTATAATTGGAGTGTAGTTTCTTATTTCAGCTGCTCTAAGCAATGTTTGCCATGATTCATGTGTTTGAGGAATGATTAAATGGCCATCCATTTCTGTGGGACCTTGTGAGCATATAATGCATAGTTCCTGCTTATCCACAGCCATGATAGTCACAAAGCAATGTGACTCAGTGGTGTTCTCTAAATAGAAAACAGTGCAATTTTTCATTCAGATTTCCACACAAACCATTTATATGTAAGTAGCTAGCATATTCATAGTAATTATAAATACCTGTCTTGTTTCCTGTTTGCAATATTCACCTTTGAAGACAGCAACCAACTTGAAAACTCTTGACACTGAGCCTGACATGTGCTTAAATATGATGAGTCAGCATAAAGCAATTGGGCGTGGCCTTGTGACCACACCTTCAGTACTAATTATATTAATAATTAGTTTATTTGTAGTAATTTACAAAAAAAAGAGTTAACTTTATTTGTTTCAAGTTTAGTGGACTAAAACTTGTGCAGCATACTCAAAAATTTATAATAGCATGATTATGCATGTTATTATTAAAATAAGGTGATAAAACCTATAAAACTACTAATGCTGCAATGCTATCAGGCATTTTGCAACTCTAGGGGCATATGTCTTCTCAAAAAATACTATGAGCTTTAATCCCCTCAACTGGTACCAATGTCCAAAATTTGGGGCTCTGGCTCATGGACTATTCGAACATAAACGTATACATTCAATGAACGTGGCATAAAATTAATTCATGGCGTGGCACATGGCATATACCGTATATATAGGTAATGCGCATGCGAATAATTAGAAGAACGAACGACGACAAACAAACAAAATTGCACTAGGGTGGGCTCGCTTCGGCTCGCCCAATTACCATGTTAGGATGTTACTTGATGTGTGCGAGTTCATTGAATGTATGTGTTAACACCTTCATTGATGTATAGGCTACAGGATGTAACATGTCTTTTGTGCTAGGATATTAACCTTTTCATGCATTTACTTAATTATTGCTTGTGATGTTACTTTCTTAGCATTTCCTGTTTTAGTCCTTTTATCTGTTTTGTAACTTCCTGTGTGTTTTGTATATAAGCTAGGCCGCTTTTTGCATGATGTATTCAATTATCACTTACTAAGATTCTTTGTCAACTATCTTCTTCGACACTCAACTCTGCGCACGATTTCGGCGCACTACAATTGGCATAGTCGGCAGGATCTTTTCACCGAGTAGTAGAAGCAATGGCAAGCAGACCTGTAGCATTACCAGAAATTTATACTGGTGAAGGCAACCAGAGCTGGAGTGACTGGATTGACCACTTCGAGAGCATTGCGGATGTCAACGAGTGGGATGCGGCTAGCAAGAAGAAGTGGATCCGGGCGCGGCTGACTGGGCGGACAGCTACAGGTTGTCGGACGATGACCGATCAACGTATGCTAAGATTTCTGCAGCACTCAAGAAGAGATTCGAACCTGAATGTAGGAAAGAAGTCTACATGGCAGAGTTTCGGCCAAAAGGAAGAAGAGATTGGGCAGCATTTGCTGAGGACTTGAAGACTTTAGCAGAAAAGGCGTACCCGACACTAGAGACAGCAGCCCAGGAGTTACTGGTGTTGAATCATTTCCTAGGTCAGTTGGATGATCCCCAGTTGGTCCTTGTGTGAGGCAGAGAGCGCCCACCACGGTGGATAGTGCTGTAGCAGCAGCATTGGAGATAGAGACCTATCTGCGGCCGAGGAGGACCTCGAATACAGTTTCTCTGGTGCAAGAGGAGCCGAGACAGGGCGGCCCAGAGGATGCCATAGCAGGCGTGGATTACCAGAGGAAGTACCCGAGCGAGGATCCGTTGCAGCGAGTGTTGGATCGGCTAGACAAGCTGGAATCCCAATTGCAGGCCAAGGATGGGGGTGGATCTCGACCTAGAAGGAAGCAGCATTCGAGGATTGTATGCTGGAACTGCAAGGAGGAGGGACACTTATCAAGGAAGTGCCCACTCAAATCGAAGGAGCAGGGAAACGAGAAACCCTTGGAGCAGTGAGCTGGGCTGCCAAGGGTGAACAAAAGGCTCTGGAAAATGTAAGTGATTCTGAAGTAGCTGCAGTACCAATGTCAAGATGTACTAATGCAAGCAGTTCAGGATGTACCCTCACAGTACGAGTGAATGGAACACCGGCTAGGTGCTTAGTTGAGACAGGTGCAGTGGCTACACTACTATCCAAGAGACTGTGGGAGAAACTTGAGAAGGGGACTCGGAAACCACTGACTGAAGTTCCAGAGAATGAGAGGCTCGTCAGAGTGCATTGGACCCCCCTCAAACTGGTTGGGAACACGACAGTTCAGCTGCAGCTTGGTGCTCAGGATTACACCTCAAGTGTTCTCGTAGTTGAAGCAATTACAGCTGATCTAATATTGGGGAGGGACTTCCTGGAAGAGAACCACTGTACTGCGTTTAACCCACAAGGGGATTGTGTTATCGCTAGGAGCAAGCCACGAAGTTCAAGCTGTTGCTTCTGTGGCAGTCACTGTGGAGGAGACCTTAGAAATCCCACCAATGAGCAAGATGGAGATTATGGCAAGACTACCGCATCTGGGAGAACGATCAGAGACTGATTGGATGGTGGAGTCTACAGCCATGGAGAAAAGAAGGTGCAGTTGTTGTGGCAAGAGCAGTGGTTATCCCGGATACTGGACGCATCCCACTCAGGATCCTTAATCCTAGGAGTGAAGCAGTTTGTATCCAGAAGGGAGAGGCAATAGCTACAATGCAACCACTTCTTCAAGCAACTGTTAACTCTGGAGTCGTAGCAGCAGCCAGCAACTCACCAAAATCAGGAGAAGTGAGCAAAGAGAAGCAGCAAGTATTATGGACAACACCAATAACCAGCTGACAGAGCTAGAGAAGGAGCAACTTTATGCAGTGTTGATGGAATATGCTGACCTATTTGCCATAGGATCTGATGACCTGGGAAGGACAAGCAAAATCAAACATGAGATCAACACTGGAGATGCGGCCCCAATCAGACAGCAAGTCCGACGGATTCCACCAACTCGGAGGAGTGAAACAACCACGCTCCTCAAGGAAATGCTCAGCAAGGATGTCATTAAACCCTCAACCAGCCCATGGGCTTCTCCAATCGTACTTGTGACGAAGAAGGATGGTTCAACTCGTTTCTGTGTTGATTACCGGAAGGTGAACCAGGTCACGAGGAAGGATGCTTACCCACTACCTCGTGTAGATGATACTCTGGACACTCTCTCTGGAGCCAAGTGGTTCAGCACGCTAGACCTGATCAGTGGTTACTGGCAGGTGGAGGTGGCAGAGAAGGACCAGGAGAAGACTGCGTTCTGTACTCCAGATGGTCTGTTCGAGTTCAAGGTGATGCCCTTTGGACTCTGCAATGCCCCTGCAAGCTTTCAAAGGCTGATGGATCTTGTGCTCGCAGGACTGCAATGGAGCAGCTGTCTAGTGTATCTGGACGATGTCATTGTTGTGGGTAATACATTTACTGAGCACTTGAATAACCTAAGATCAGTACTCACACGTCTCAGAGAAGCAGGCAGGCCTCAAGTTGAAGCCCAAGAAGTGTAATCTGTGTCTACCTCAGGTTGAGTTCCTCGGACACATTGTCTCCGCCCAAGGAGTGAGCACTGACCCTGCCAAGATTGAGAAAGTTGCCAACTGGCCCATCCCTACCAGTCGTCGTGAGGTGCAACAATTTTTGGGCCTGGCCAACTACTACCGTCGGTTCGTTGAGAACTTTGCCAAGATTGCCAAGCCACTTCATCGCCTCACAGAGAAAAATGTCAAGTACGAATGGACTGATGAATGCCAAGCAGCGTTTGAGGAGCTCCGCCAGAGACTGGTGTCTGCACCGATTCTCGCATTTCCTGACTACTCCAAACACTTCGTCTTGGACACAGATGCCAGTGATGCAGGCATAGGAGCGGTACTGTCCCAGATAGACGAGGACGGCTCGGAAAGGGTGATTGCCTACGCTAGCAACACCCTAAGCAAGGCTGAACGTAAGTATTGTGTAACCCGCAAAGAATTACTTGCTGTCACTGTTTTCATCAGCCACTTCCGACCATATCTACTGGGGAGGAGATTTACGCTGAGGACAGACCATGGATCACTGACTTGGCTGTCACGTTTCAATTAAGGAGCCTGAAGGTCAGCTAGCACACTGGCTAGAGAAGTTGCAGGAGTATGACTTTGAGATCCATCACCGACCAGGGAAAAGGCACCAGAATGCTGATGCACTATCGAGACTGCCTTGTAATCAGTGTGGCCGGAGAAGTCATGACGAGGAAGCCGACCTTAATGCTACTTATGCAGCTTCTGAGAGTATTGGAGCATCACACGTCGAGAAAAGACACAACTCCAAGAACGATCCAGTGCAGATCTCAGGCAACTACAGCTGGAAGACCCATCTGTTGGATTCATGCTCCAAGCAAAAGAGGATGACAAGAAGCCTCAAGCTGCCACTGTGAAGGGAATGAGCATGACAGTACGTCGCTTAAACCAGCTCTGGGATAAACTACAAGTTCACAATGGTACCCTGTGGAGAGAGTATGATGACAACTCTGGAAAGAAGAAATGGTTACAACTTGTAGTCCCAGCAAATCTGAAGCAAGAAGTTCTGCAGGAGATCCATGAACGTGTAGTCAGTGGCCACCTTGGAGAGCAGAAGATGATTCACCAATTGAAGGAGCGATTCTACTGGCCTGGAGTGACTGAAGATGTCAGAAACTGGTGTCAAACTTGTGCTAATTGTGCCACCAAGAAGTCACCTTCGCAGAAGGCATGTGCACCTTTGCAGAGTGTACGAGCTGGACATCCAATGCAGTTGACATCACAGGACCTTTCCCCGAGAGTGAAGCTGGAAACAGTTATGTTTTGGTGGTAGCAGATTATTTCACTCGTTGGATGGAAGCATTTGCCATCCCAGATCAAGAAGCACAGACTGTTGCCCGGAAACTGGTGGATGAAGTATTCTGTCGTTTCTCCCCTCCAGAACAGCTACACTCAGATCAAGGTCGCCAATTCAAGTCTGACCTACTCAAAGAAGTATGCAAGATACTCCAAATCGAGAAGTCAAGGACGACACCGTACCACCCTCAATGCGACGGACTCGTCGAAAGGTTCAACAGGACCTTGAAACACATGCTAGCTACGACGCTACGAGATTACCCTTTTGACTGGGAAGAGCGACTTCGGAAAGTGTGCATGACATACAACTCAAGCATACCGGATACACACCATTCTATCTGATGTTTGGAAGGGAAGCAAGGTTGCCCATTGATATTGCGTTTGGTACCAAGAATCCAAATGTAGTACCTGTAGGTGAATACGCATCACAGATGAAGCAAGCTCTAACAGAAGCATACGATGGTGTGCGTAAGAACCAGGAGACATCTCACCAACAACAAAGTGAGATATACAACAGAAGAGTCCATGGTGACCCCTACAATGTTGGAGAACTAGTTTGGCTACACAACCCAGCTGTACCAGTAGGACATTCTAAGAAACTCCACCACCCATGGACTGGCCCATTCAAAGTGACTGAGAGGATTGGTGAGGCAGACTATCGTATCAAAGAAGTTTACGGAAAGAGGCAACCGATAGTCGTCCATTTCAATCTGTGCAAGCCAGGAACAAGGCTACATCTACCAATACCTCAAGATGGTGATGCTGAGAATGAACACTCAGTGATAGTATCTCAAGACAGTCGCCTACACCATGTCTTTGAATTGGAACTTGTTGATGAAGATTCCACCCCAGTTAGACGTTCTACTCGAGAACGCCGACCACCAGACCGCCTTGTACCATTTGCTTCACATTAAAATTCAGGGCGAATTTCTATAAAGGGGGTGATTTAATGGTGATGTAATGACTGTATGACTAACTCTATTTACTGTAGTACTTTGATAGACCTAATGTAGCTTTCATGTATAACTTTTGATGTATGTAGCAGTTCTAGATATTTCCATGTATGTACGTAAAGTAGAGAACTATTACCATGTTAGGATGTTACTTGATGTGTAGGAGCTCATTGAATGTATGTGTTAACACCTTCATTGATGTATAGGCTACAGGATGTAACATGTCTTTTGTGCTAGGATATTAACCTTTTCATGCATTTACTTATTGCTTGTGATGTTACTTTCTTACCATTTCCTGTTTTAGTTCTTTTATCTGTTTTGTAACTTCCTGTGTGTTTTGTATATAAGCTAGGCCGCTTTTTGCATGATGTATTCAATTACCACTTACTAAGATTCTTCGTCAACTATCTTCTTCGACACTCAACTCTGCGCACGATTTCGGCGCACTACACAAACGATACTATGATTTGCTTAACTGATTAGGTCCCACCCATATAGCTAGTATGTACTGTTTATGACTCATGAGTATGATGATTTCCCATGGAATTATATATATAGGGTTCTACTCAAAAGTAAAAAAACACCTAAGCATATTAGACTGTAGGAAAGTCATTACGAACTGAGCCTTTGCATTCAGTATCATTAAATAATTTTTTATGATTAGCTAATTATATAAAAAAAATAAAGTAATAAAATGATAAAAAAAAATAATAGCTGAAATGGCAGTTAAAGTGGCAGTGTTAGAGGGTGACTTTGCCTCCTTGGCCTCACTTGGCTTTCCCCTCTCACTGGCTCTACAACTTCAACGAGTCTACTGTGGACTGCTAAATCCCAAGACTCTGTTTAAGCGGACTAACAAGAAGCATAAAAGAGGAAAAGAAATGAAAAGAAAAGAAAAAAGTGTCTAATAAGTTGTCTACTACAACAGCCAATCTCAGCCAATTCACTGTTTCCAAACCTTCTGAGCTTGACTCTGAGCCTCAACTTGCAACTCCAAATGATGCCCTGTCCACAATCCTCCAGTATCTCGTCCTGATTTATCTGAGTGTAAGGACATTATCTATGAAGAGTGTGACTACACTCCTGGAGTCAAGTACCAACTGGCCAATAGTGAGGACAGCGGATGGACACCAGTTGTCAAGAGAAGATTCAGAAAAGATCCAATAGTACTGAATCTAGTGGGAATGACAGCAACGTTAACAGCGATTCTGAGTTGGATGTTTCCTGTTCTAGACAAGTAAAATTTGAAAAACGTGATGGAATTCCAGGGCTAATCATTTTTCGAAGAGGACCTCCCACTTGGACACCAATTAAATCTGCAAGGCAAGACTCACCTGTTGTAGATCCCGGGTCAATCGTTCAATTTCATAGTTTGTGTGTATGTTTGTCTTATGTTTAAATTTGTAAAGGCTGCCAGTTTGCTCTGGTACGGTCGTTCAGTGTGCATACTAATAATCAAGATCACCCACTTCATAGCTAGTTACTATGCTCACTAATATCCCATATGAACTGTAAAGTATAATATATTATGGAGTGTGATCGTTATCCATGAAAGTGTAAAGATAGGGGTTCTGATCATGAATAAACTACCCTACTGGCATGTTGTTTAGCACATGCACCATTATTTTTACATGTAGGAAGTATGTGCTTATAATACGTATAGGCATCTTTAAATGGGCTTCAATTAGAAAAACATTGCCACATCATGCACACACGTACAGACATGAGCAGCTGTTTTAGACCCAGTATCAAGAAGGTGATGTTGTATGCAGTGTCATAAGATGACATCATGTCTATAAAACTGTATGGACTCCTTTTGTTGGTATCACACTGTCTAAAGAAGGAAATGAGTGTGACCACTATGCAATGTGTGATGGAGTTATTATTGGCCATCCACCAAGAGAAAAAAGTAGAATGTTTACTTTTTCTTGATGTCATCTGAAGTCACTAGATATGGCTGTAGGTTGGAAAGCCAAGACAGCTAAACATCCAAGAAAAAGAAGTAGGCCAGTGATCCATTCCATACCGATCACTGATATGAATGCTACTGATTATTGTGTAAGGTTTTTTTATCGATAGTTACAGGTCTTCATCACTTGTAGAATCTTCATATACTGAGCTGAGTCTATCCGGTTGAACGTCGATGTGTTGAATGTGAAGAATGTGCAGTGTGATAAACTAAGTGCTGCATAAATTCCACATGATGCAAACCTGAGAGCGAGCATTAATTAGAAACGGCTCACATTGCTTTGCATGGCGAGTTTTGTTTCTCCCCAAGAAGAGCAGCAAAGCGCTTTTTATGTTATTTCGGTTGGAGATTCCTCCAAGTCCTGTCCAATTTGCATTTTCTGTTTGTGTTATTCATGCAAAAGTGAGTGCCAACTCAGCTCAGACAGAGTATAGTTCATGTCTGACTTACTGCTAGAAAATAGCATCATTAATCATACTTCAAGTTGAGGAGCACTATTGTTGTGGGTCTATAGATCCATCAGCAGCTACTATTCCACACTTTTTGAATGAGTGTGCAATGCCAAGCCCACTAGGTTATCAAAACCCATCTCTCACTAGTTGAGAAGTTTCCATAAGTTACATAAGCTTTTAGGGTATCCTACATGTGCCTCATGACTGTATTTTCAACTATCTAAACTATGCTTGTGCAGCCACTTGACATGAAAATCGGGGACAAAATGTAGTCAGTTTTATGTGGTCTTTGGTTTTAAATCTGATTACAGTAAACTTTTATACAAAGCAAACGTTTCGGTACTCGTAAAATGAAAATGCTTTGCTAATCACAAAGAACAAGCATCAAATCAGAGCCAATTGAGTGCATGGTGCGATGAAAGCAATATGGCATGACGGGCTGCCTTCAAGCCTTCCAGCAGCCCACCATTCCATCATACTTTCATCACACTAGGCATTAGATTGAAAATTGACATATGTACTTGAGACTTTTTCTTGAAATGAGATTCACTTGCAGTGCCTTTAAAAAGTTAATAATTAGGGGCTTCACTTGAGGCTCTACATTAGCAAAAATCATGAGATGAACTGTACACTGCCTTTATCTAAACTAGAAGCTGCACGCACTTACTACTAGAGTCAAAGAAGAATGGAATGTGGGTTTGGTCAGAGTTGGAATTCTGACCAACAAGAAACTGAATTTTACAAATTTTTTGATGAAAATCCTCAATGGTAGCTTCTTTTTTATCTGGTGGTGATTGAGTTGTATTCATAGCTCATCTTAGACTCACACAATATCATTTCTTAAATTGTATAAACCACCTGAGGGAAAATTTTAAAATTAGAATTTAAACTGACTGTTTAGATCGATTTCTCAAGGTTAGCTGTACCATCCTTTAACTTGATTCCTTTGCTCACAGTTCCTCAAACACTCAATGAAGTTGCTCCTATGTATCAGGGTACAGAGCTCGAAGAGCATGAATAACACCAGCTTAATTGGCTACATGAAAAAAGTCAAACTGAGCCAATATCACTACATAGCTGAAAGATAAATGCTTAGAGACATACTTACTACCATTTAATCATCTAAAACCACAACCAATGCTTCGAATTAAGTCCAAAATTAAATGCTTGCAAGCCTTTTGTTAGGAGGTATAACTACTTTTAGCTAGTCCTTTGTATAGTTCATACTTATTCAAAGAGATACAAGCTATTTTTCTATTTGTTATGACCAGCACAACCATGATCGGCTACCAGCAGCTACCACAGAGAGCTAACATAAAACTAGGGTCAAAGGTAGTATGTGCGCTTATTAAACAAGCCAAAAGGCCAACATTCGAAGATGTGCCTTATAACACGACAGTACTGTAACTCTAAATTATGACATCATTCAGTGCCGAGTTTGTGGAGGGCGAAGATACTCAAGTGATCTGCCACAAAAAGGGCTGGAAATTCCTTGCAAAATTATATTTTCAGGCTACGTAAAAACAAATATGAAGTCTTGAACATTATAGAGATAAAAAATATTAATAAGAAATAAATAATCTCAGCACTACCACAGTATATAAATTTATACATGTTTGACAAACAGAATAATTAGTGATGTATAAATGATCAGTATACACATTCTTGGTCACTCTCCATGGTCTCCAGCTCTCGATAGCTGTCTCACTGACACTGTCACTCTGTTTCTCCATCAGTCTCATTTTCTTCTGACTCTCCAACTGCCTCTGTGTCACTGTGGTCAGTCTTTCCTAACCAAGACTGCAGTAATTCCTGATCGAATGAAGCCATAATTGATGACAATCTCAGGGCAGTCAACTAAATACTTCATCATTTCCACTAGCCATTTCGCACATACTTGCTTCATGACTGCCATACTCAAATCAACTCTGCTGTGGCTATGTATTCTCCATCCAGTCCATCAAGCTGTTGCATGACCTGGTTGGAATATGTACCACTCCTGAAATTTGGCCTTGATAAATGCTTTGGCTGGCTTATTGACTAAGATGTTGAGCAGTTGGAACTTGTCTGTAGTGTTTGGTGATAGCAGAACAACATGTTTTCAAGAGCAGCATTAATGGTAGGTGTAACTTGACCATTAAAGTTGTCAATAATGACAAGTGCTGGTTTGTTATTATCAAGAAGCTCCCGAGTGGACTCCACGTTTGGCACAATGTCACTAAAGTACAACAACATGGTCTCTTCTGTGGACCAGTGTTTGGGCGAGTATGTTTTGCTCCAATCTGAAAGGAAGTAATAGAGTGGGTGACAACACTGTTTTCCCCTTATAGATCAATTGAACTGGCAGAAAATCACCAACAATGCTTCCACTGCAATGATCTGCCACTTGTGTCACACCGGTCATCTCCACTCTTTTTGAACCTCTGTGATCCATGGTCAGGCACAAAAGTTGATCCCAGTTTAATATGAGTTCAGGTGTTATCTATTCTAGTGGTGACGTCTTCAGCTCCTTGAGACACAGTCATACAGGAAGCCCTAAATTTGAGCTTACGTGACCTACTTTTTGCTAGTTTTGCTTGTTTACTTAGCTCCTAACCGTACCGGTTTTCAATGCTAAATCTATTCATTCTTGATTACAAACACATGGACAAATAATATACGATTCTCCATAACTGTTCGAAATAGTTGACGTATTTCAACCAATCATTGATTTTTAGGTGCGGAATTCAAAAAAAATGGTGCTGTAGGCCTATGGTGTCACCCACTTTATTACTTCTGTGCAACTCTGTCTTTAAGCCTTTCGGAGTTATAAATTTTGTATACGCGATGCACGCTTGTATAAAATGAATGCAGAAGTTAAATTTCTTCGCAGATTTAATTTTCGTATATTCGAATGGAATACGAAAAATACGAAAATTTCCCGCTATATATATGGTAATTAAAGAATGTAGTCCGTATAGAATAAAATTATTCTATTATTAAATGATCCCCTCATACCTTTGTTCAACCTGCTTTCCTATGACGAGCCTGTTGAGCCTGAGTTAGTTCTGCTGGCTCAGTGCCTTTTGGAAGACTTGGTTTGTGCTTGACAATATCAAAGAATTATCAGCTGCCGTTTGTTAGCCGTTTGCTTGCAGAATGGTGATTCAGCAAGCATGGTGAATATGTTATAGTTATAAATGCGCTGTTTTTTAATACTTTCTTTAGCAACATTGCTTAGCAGTCTGTCCAGAATAACTAAGGAAAAGCTTTCTTTTGATACAACAAACCTTAGAAGGCGCTCAAGTGAGCGAGCGCGTGTTAAACAGTTCAGTTTAATGAATGGGTGGGGCTAAAACCCGCCTAACTAAATAGGTGTGGCTTCCAGTTGCACAAAATTTTTGGCACACTTTGCACACAGCTCTCTCTTGGCCCTCTCTTTTGTGAAATCCTGGCTGCACCAATGAAGGCCCAGGGCCACGGTATACGTAGTTAATTATAGTTATACATTTTTTTCACAGCTTAAATCTATGATTTCAGCTTTGGATAACTCCCGACTGGATGGATCCAAACTTGCATTAAAAGACATGCTTAGTAGGGAGTTAATGAGAATGAAAATGGACCATTTTGTACAGTGCCAGGTCTAAAGAAAGCTTTTGTTTATGGACTAAATTGAATGTGTTCTGTCCTCGCTTTCAGTAGGCATGCTAGCGCTCTACTAGTCAACAATAGTTTAATGTATTCTTTGAATAAGTCACAGACTGAACAGTTGCACAAAACCAATAGCTTTAAATACACTAGTTAATGACGTGATAAGCACAACTTAATAATTACATTACACTACACAGTTCAGAGTACAGTATAGTACAGTACAGTACAGTAGTAGAGTACAGTAGGTATTGGTTGATACAACGCAAATCAATGACAAGCAGACACTTCCCTTTAGCATTAAAAATAACTTATCATCTTCAACCGGATTGAACATAGCCAAACACAAAGGAGGGAGGGCATCTCTAGAACACGGCAATGCACTGCAACAGTACCTCATGAGACTTTTGCATTCTCTGGCTAGCGACGTGAGCCAGTTGATTTAGATAAGCCTTGCCCTAATTCTTATTACATGTTTGCATACCAGAGCTTTGTACGCAGTCATTAATAGGCATGTATATTTTTGGTGTGACAAACTTTCCCCTTTACAGGAAGCTAGGGATGGTCTTCTAATTTGGTTGCAGACCATTTCTACATTTAATAGTGCACCTATCCGGTTCCCCCCTGCATAACTAGACCAAAGTTTCTCTTACCAACAACATGCCATTGCTTGGCATGCTATATAGATATATCACTGCACACGAGCTAAAGTTTCCATACCTAAAATATACCTGCCATTGCAGCACACACGAATTAATTATTTATGGAGTAGTTTTAGTAGCCATTATCTTGTTTGCTCACTTTTTACGATTTGGTCATTTGTGTGTCTCATTACATTTCCAATGTTGTTTTTTTACTTGTTTTTTATAGGGCTGCATAACTAATAGCATTGGAGTAATGATTGGATTAAATCAGTATACATGAATAGTTGTTTTGCTGACACCTTTATCCATGCATGTGGGCACAATTTTGGACATACATTGAAAATATAAAAATCAATCCCTCACTAAGTTTGTAGCCTGTAAGAATCCAATTAAGGTGCTTAGATGTTCATGATGTGTGTTTGATCTCTTTTAATACGGTGCTTACTAAAATTTTGCCATGCAGCACTCAGGAATTAATTATTCATTGAGTAGCCATTCCATCTTATTTGTTCGCTTTTTTACGATTTGGTCATTCCTGTGTCTCATTATATTTTCAATGTTTGATTTTTTCTTGTTTGTTGTGATTTTTTTTACTTGTGCACACAATAAGAATAGACAACAATATTATAATGCAATAATGATAAAAATAACAATAATAGTAAGCACAAAAATAAAAATAATGGTGGAGTTCAATAACATAAAATGTTCCTACTAATTATATTAACTTGAGAATTTGTAAACTTGAATTAAAGACTTACTTTAAGGTTAAGCACTATTGTGTGTGGATGTGGATGGGTCCACCCACACCACCATCATCCCTATCCCCATCCCCACTGCCACCACCATTCCTCCTGTCACCACCATTCCCACCGTCACCAACAATCTCATTTGAAATTGAAAGATTTAAAACGATGTAGCAGGCAGATACTCATAAGCCACTCTAATGCTTGCATCTATGCCCAAGAAGTTTATCATCTTCTTTTTCTCTTTCTCTTTCTCTTTCTCTTTCCACTCTTTCTTCCTGTATATTTCCAAACTCTTCTACTTCTCTTTCTGTTTGCAAAAGAAAAAAAAAATAACCAAACTGCAAGAAAAATAAACAACGGACATACCAGATCTTCCATGCTTTTTCACCAAAAATAGTTGCATAGTAAGAACAGTTCCTTTTATACTGTGTTTCTAGGTGGACAGCTGCAACTTTTTTCTGCCAATAATTATTATTAGAATGTAAAGTTTTGGTCATGTTAACAACCAACATACATTTATACTTGCACATGCAAGTCATTTATCTGCACATGAGTCATGTATTGAACATAAAGTTAATTGCTCAGTGGCATTAAGGACTGGGTCACAATATGTACCTAATTAAGGTAAAATTTTATGCAAATTTGAAATAACTACTTGTAGAATTATGCTATTATCATGGAAATGTAACTGAAAAACTTTATCATCCATAACATTTTCCAAAAAAATTTGGCCATGTGTATTCATGTAATTAATTAATCGTAATATAAGGGCTGTAACCATGGCAAAAGTTTTAATTTCAACATTATGTTCTAAATTTTCAGTGATTAGAATTTTGATATGTTTGCAATGGAGAGTTAATAATTTTCTATATAAAGCACATCACCAAAAATGACAAAAACGGCAATAACTCACCACGGAAATGACATATCAAAATGTTCCCATGCATTCAGTGTTCAAAATTTGGTTGCCGGTCCTTATATTCTGGAAAAATAATTATTCATTAGATGAGGGGTTAAGTTCAAACTTCATTAATACTATGACAAATTTGTGTTTTAATAATTTGATCAATGTGTTGAAATATAACTATACAAGGAGTGTGGCTCCCTTCATTCGCCACGCTCCTGGCTTGTGTATGAAGTATACTGATCTTTACAGCTAGATCTGCATCTGTATTATACTACAACTTAATGAAAGGAAACTTCAAAGCATGCATACAGGCTGCTCTTTTAAGCCAGGCCAGCTCAGCAATTTGTACTTACTATGTGAGGTCATAGACGACCCTTTTCTGACTTCCGCCATTTTGCAATCAACTGGCAAAGAAACTCGTTATCTGGCTAGCTGTGTTTCATGTACAGCGACAGAGAAGCAGACTCCTAGCTACAGTGACTGTTCTCACATCGTTACGCTTCTTTTGTGAAAGATTGGCTCCAATATCGCGCTTATTCGTCAGATACAGATGCCACTGGTAAGCCCTGTCAGCGATCTCAAAAACAGTTAGCATCACTTGTTATTTTATTCTAGGCTAGCACTGTATAAGCTATTCTGAGCTTGTGTCCTCCACAGTCCAGAGAAAAAGCAGCTTTTAGTTCGAGGTTGCATCACTTCTGGTGACCCTCCGTAACACATGGACGGACACATGTGATTACAATAATTTACTTGAAATTAGTAGTGCCAAACATTCAAAAGAGTACAGCGTGGGCTGTAAGTACTTACTTAAGAGAGTACTTGAGTGGCGCAATGCAAGAAACTAATCATACACTGAGTCAGAAGAATTTCGTTACCAGAAGAGCTCCATACAAGAATGGAGATGTAGGGAACGCCCTAAAATTTGAATATGGAAATTTTATGAATATTGATTAGTATTGCGTAAAAGCGACTTACAAGGATCAGCCTCCACTTCTCTCACTTAGATGAAAGAAAGAACTACTTTATACACATCAATCCGGATCAAATCAAACTGGTTGGAATCCGAATTGGGAGCGTTTCACCTATTAGAAAAATCCAGCTGTAGTGTAAATGCAAACCTGGCTTAAAACCGGATCAATGATGTAACTGGGTGTGCATTAATTAGAATGAAAATCTAAGCGAGTGAAATATTCTTTCTTTGGAAGCTCAATAGGTAAGACTCCACACAGTTCTTTCCTGTTTTTTCTCAAGTGTTTTTTGAGACCATCATTTTTCTTTGTACGTTGATATTGTTGATAGCAGGCAAAATTCTGGTAAAAAAATATATAGCTCTAGATTACAAAAAGATTCCTGAAAGATTCGGGTTAACTTTTCCGCAGAGATTACGCTACGAAGCGATGTTGAGATGATTGGAACGAGAAATTGCTTTTAACCAACTTTATTGAAAAAGTGGAAGACTGAAAATATGCTAAAAACTAGACACTTATATAGTAAACTACAGTATGATCTAATATCTACACACAAATTAAAAGGGAATTATGCAATACAGGAATTGTGAACTAAAGAAAAACCACAATTTGACAACATAGCACATCATACATGCCCTAGCTAGTACAAATCAGGAACTCAACTCAAAAGCATAAAGAGCAAAATGAGCATACATATCCTGAGTGATCTGAGAGATTAAGAAACATGTGAGAGCAAAAGTATTGCACAACCTAACATACACCTATAACACACATAACTGAAAAGAACCACATCCTAGATACTAGAACACAAAATCACAAATTAAACCACAGTCATCCTAAATACAAATCAAAGACATATTCAAAGGTACAAATCAGAAACATTAAGACACACCATACCAAATAAGAACATACACGCAAACCACCATTTATGCTTGCAAATGATATAAGCGTACACCTGACAAATTAAGCCTACGACTAACCAAAATAAATAACAAATACAATATTTAAACATCAAAGGCCTAAACAGGAAGAATAAAGTGTACCATACATAAATCATAACCAAATTAAATACCCATAAATGTCACACTCCTCCCCCCTTCTCCGGCGACAAACTAGTTGGTCGCGATTCGAGATAAGGCGTCAGCGTTACCATTGTCTTTCCCTGGGCGATGCTGAACCTTGTAATCAAAGGGTTGGAGAGCCAAACTCCAGCGTGTCAACCTAGCATTGTTTTCCTTCAGACGATCGAGCCATTCCAAAGATCTGTGGTCAGTTACAATTAAAAAACGGCCGACCAAGCAGATATACACGAAATGCAGCAGTTGCTAATTTGATTGCTAGTAGCTCCTTTTCAACAGTGGAGTATCTCTGCTCTCGAGGGAGTAGCTTCCTGCTGTAATAACTGAGTAATAACAATAATAGTAAGCACAAAAATAAAAATAATGGTGGAGTTCAATAACATAAAATGTTCCTACTAATTATATTAACTTGAGAATTTGTAAACTTGAATTAAAGACTTACTTTAAGGTTAAGCACTATTGTGTGTGGATGTGGATGGGTCCACCCACACCACCATCATCCCTATCCCTATCCCCACTGCCACCACCATTCCTCCTGTCACCACCATTCCCACCGTCACCAACAATCTCATTTGAAATTGAAAGATTTAAAACGATGTAGCAGGCAGATACTCATAAGCCACTCTAATGCTTGCATCTATGCCCAAGAAGTTTATCATCTTCTTTTTCTCTTTCTCTTTGTCTTTCCACTCTTTCTTCCTGTATATTTCCAAACTCTTCTACTTCTCTTTCTGTTTGTAAAAGAAAAAAAAAATTAACCAAACTGCAAGAAAAATAAACAACGGACACACCAGATCTTCCATGCTTTTTCACCAAAAATAGTTGCATAGTAAGAACAGTTCCTTTTATACTGTGTTTCTAGGTGGACAGCTGCAACTTTTTTCTGCCAATAATTATTATTAGAATGTAAAGTTTTGGTCATGTTAACAACCAACATACATTTATACTTGCACATGCAAGTCATTTATCTGCACATGCATCATGTATTGAACATAAAGTTAATTGCTCAGTGGCATTAAGGACTGGGTCACAATATGTAGCTAATTAAGGTAAAATTTTATGCAAATTTGAAATAACTACTTGTAGAATTATGCTATTATCATGGAAATGTAACTGAAAAACTTTATCATCCATAACATTTTCCAAAACAACTTGGCCATGTGTATTCATGTAATTAATTAATCGTAATATAAGGGCTGTAACCATGGCAAAAGTTTTAATTTCAACATTATGTTCTAAATTTTCAGTGATTAGAATTTTGATATGTTTGCAATGGAGAGTTAATAATTTTCTATATAAAGCACATCACCAAAAATGACAAAAACGGCAATAACTCACCACGGAAATGACATATCAAAATTCTACTCAAAATGTTCCCATGCATTCAGTGTTCAAAATTTGGTTGCCAGTCCTTATATTCTGGAAAAATAATTATTCATTAGATGAGGGGTTAAGTTCATACTATGACAAATTTGTGTTTTAATAATTTGATCAATGTGTTGAAATATAACTATACAAGGAGTGTGGCTCCTTTCGTTCGCCACGCTCCTGGCTTGTGTATGAAGTATACTGATGTTTACAGCTAGATCTGCATCTGTATAATACTACAACTTAATGAAAGGAAACTTCAAAGCATGCATACAGGCTGCTCTTTTAAGCCAGGCCAGCTCAGCAATTTGTACTTACTACGTGAGGTCATAGACGACCCTTTTCTGACTTCCGCCATTTTGCAATCAACTGGCAAAGAAACTCGTTATCTGGCTAGCTGTGTTTCATGTACAGCGACAGAGAAGCAGACAGTGACTGTTCTCACATCGTTACGCTTCTTTTGTGAAAGATTGGCTCCAATATCGCGCTTATTCGTCAGATACAGATGCCACTGGTAAGCCCTGTCAGCGATCTCAAAAAGAATATTGATTAGTATTGCGTAAAAGCGACTTACAAGGATCAGCCTCCACTTCTCTCACTTAGATGAAAGAAAGAACTACTATAACCCCGTTTATACACATTAATCCGGATCAAATCAAACTGGTTGGAATCCGAATTGGGAGCGTTTCACCTATTAGAACAATCCAGCTGTAGTGTAAATGCAAACCTGGCTTGAAACTGGATCAATGATGTAACTGGGTGTGCATTAATTAGAATGAAAATCTAAGCGAGTGGAATATTCTTTCTTTGGAAGCTCAATAGGTAAGAGTCTACACAGTTCTTTCCTGTTTTTTCTTAAGTGTTTTTTGAGACCATCATTTTTCTTTGTACGTTGATATTGTTGATAGCAGGCTAAATTCTGGTAAAAAAAATATAGCTCTAGATTTTAAAAAGATTTAAAAAGGAATTATGCAATACAGGAATTGTGAACTAAAGAAAAACCACAATTTGACAACATAGCACATCATACATGCCCTAGCTAGTACAAATCAGGAACTCAACTCAAAAGCATAAAGAGCAAAATGAGCATCAAATAGTAATATCCTGAGTGATCTGAGAGATTAAGGAACATGTGAGAGCAAAAGTATTGCACAACCTAACATACACCAATAACACACACAACTGAAAAGAACCACATCCTAGATACTAGAACACAAAATCACAAATTAAACCACAGTCATCCTAAATACAAATCAAAGACATATTCAAAGGTACAAATCAGAAACATTAAGACACACCATACCAAATAAGAACATACACGCAAACCACCATTCATGCTTGCAAATGATATAAGTGTACACCTGACAAATTAAGCCTACGACTAACCAAAATAAATAACAAATACAATATTTAAACATCAAAGGAAGAATAAACATAAATCATAACCAAATTAAATACCCATAAACGTCACACTCCTCCCCCCTTCTCCGGCGACAAACTAGTTGGTCGCGATTCAAGATAAGGCATCAGCGTTACCATTGTCTTTCCCTGGGCAATGCTGAACCTTGTAATCAAAGGGCTGGAGAGCCAAACTCCAGCGTGTCAACCTAGCATTGTTTTCCTTCAGACGATCGAGCCATTTCAAAGATCTGTGGTCAGTTACAATCAAAAACGGCCGACCAAGCAGATATACACGAAACGCAGCAGTTGCTAATTTGATTGCTAGTAGCTCCTTTTTAACAGTGGAGTATCTCTGCTCTCAAGGGAGTAGCTACCTGCTGTAATAACTGAGTGGATGCTCAATTCCATCATCATCCTTCTGGCTCAGTACAGCACCTACGCCTCGATCAGATGCATCTGTCTGCAGAATGAATGGTCGAGAAAAGTCTGGGCTCTGCAAAATAGGTGAAGAATACAACAACAGTTGTTTCAGTTTGCCAAAAGATTGTTCACATTTACTGTCCCAACGCACTAAATTGGGAGCATTTTTCCGAGTGAGATCTGTTAGGGGTAGAGCGATAGTGGCATAATCTGGTATAAAACGACGATAGTAACCAGTAAGACCTAGGAATGCTCTAACTTGGGTCTTGGTCTTGAGGACTGGAAACTGATGCACAGCTTGCAACTTGTCTATTTCTGGTTTGACAATCCCATTGCCAACAACATGACCTAAATAGCTACATTGTTTCATACCAAATTGACATTTCTTTGGCTTTGCTGTTAACCCAGCCTCTTGAAGTCGTCGAAACACCTGCTCGAGATGTTGAAGGTGCTCTTCCCATGATGAACTGTAAATCACCAGGTCATCTAGATAGGCTGCCGGGAATCCTTGCAAACCTTGGATCAGGCGGTCCATCATTCGCTGAAAGGTAGCCGGGGCTCCTTGTAAGCCGAAAGGCATTTTCTTGAATTGATAAAGGCCAAAGGGAGTGATGAAGGCAGTCTTGTGATGATCCTCTTTGGCCACAGGCACCCCCTGCGTGAGATCAAGAGTGGTGATGAAGGACGCTTTGCCCAGTTGGTCTATCATATCATCAATCCTAGGCATTGGGTATGCATCGGACTGAGAGACACTATTCAGTCTACGGTAATCAACATAGAGACGTAAGCTACCATCCTTCTTCTTAACATGAACAATGGGTGCTGCCCACTCACTAGCTGATGGCTCAATGATTCCCTGTTGTAACATCTCGTCAATCTCTCTCTGGATGTCTGTACGAAATGCTTGGGGCAATCTGTAAGGTGGCAACCTCACCGGACGAGCTGAGCCTGTGGAGATTGTATGCTCTGCCAATCTTGTCTGACCTGGCTCGTTGCATAAGACAGGTGCGAACTTCTCCAGGAACTCATGTAGCTGCTTGCGTTGTCTGGAGTTCAGCTGCTTACCCACCACTGGTTGATCTTTGCTGTCACCATCTTTCCAGAATGGAACTGCCTCCCCTTCTGCATCTTCTGGGTCATCACTGACGTAGTAGTTTGATTCTGTTGTTTTGTGTACTTGAAATTCTCTCAGCATATTTACATGGAAGACCCTCTGCCTCTTCCTATGCTCATGCATGTCAATGAGGTAATTAACTTTACCCATGCGTCTCACCACCTGATATGGCCCTTGCCATTGTGCCAATAGTTTGCTCGTAGATGTGGGTAGAAGAACCAGTACCGGGTCTCCAGGCTGAAACTCACGAACTCTCACCCTCTTGTCATGCCAGCTTTTCTGCCTGGCTTGGGCTTTGGACAGATTGTCTTGTACCAACTCTGCCATCTTCAGCATCTTCTCCCGGGTTGAGAGCACATAGGAAACAACACTGTCCTCACTCTTTTGGTGTGCTTCCCATGACTCCTTCAGCACATCTAGCAGTCCTCTCACATCTCGACCGTAGAGCAACTCGAAGGGTGAAAACCCTGTGGAGGCCTGAGGCACCTCCCTGTATGCAAATAAAAGGTAGGGCACCAATCTGTCCCACTCCTTTCCTTCCTCAGTGGCTGCTTTCCTCTGCATACTCTTGAGGGTTTGGTTAAACCGCTCGACGAGTCCATCCATCTGAGGATGATAGGGACTCGTGCAGATCGGGTGTATGTGTAGCAGGCGATACAGCTCGGCCAACAACTGCGAGGTGAAATCTGATCTGATCTGTCAGGATTTCTTCGGGCACTCCGACCCGTGCAAACACCTTAATGAGCTCCTCTGCTACGTGTACTGCCTCTGTACTCTTCAGTGGGATCGCTTCCGGGTACCTGGTTGCATAGTCACATATGACAAGTACAAACCGATTACCTGTCTTGCTACGAGGAAGTGGACCCACAATATCCATAGCTATTCTCCGGAATGGCTCTGAGATCACTGGGAGTGGGATGAGTGGTGCTGGAACAACCCTGCGCCCTGTCAATTTCTGGCACAGCTCACAACACCTGCAGAACTCTTCTATGTCCCTGAAGACTGTAGGCCAATAGAAACGCCGAAGTATGCGCTGCCTAGTCTTCTCCACTCCAAGATGACCTGCCAATGGTATCTCGTGACCTAATTCTAATACCTTCTTCCTGCAAGGTTTGGGTAAAACGAGTTGTTCGATCTCGCACTCCTCACCACGTCCCGGCGGAGTCCACCTTCTGTAGACCAGCCCCTCCCTCTTGAAGAAGCCGATGCCTGCTGAGTTAGGATGACCACCTGCTGCCTCTCTTATCTTAGCCAGAGTGTCATCCTGTTCTTGGAGCTCTCGCAGCTCCTTAGCTGAAAACTCGAGTGGATGAGGTTCGGTCGACACACCCCTGTCGACCTCGGTGTTTCCTTGGTCCATCTGCTGTCGGAAAGCACGTCTCTGTTCTTGTTAAGTATCTCACCTATTGAAATGCTGGAGCTTACTTCCTGTGTACCATCCTCTACTGGGTTTGGTTGAGCTCCAGATAGGATTTCTCTTTCCCTTCATATAAGCTCCTCCTCGAGCTGTTTCTTGGCCTGAGCACGGGTGACCACAACCATGACGTCTTCAGTCACTAAGGGCTCTGCCTGCCCATGACTGCCCAACAACTGTCTGAGCTCAGGAACATCTCCACCAAGGAGTACTTGGACTGGGAGTGTGGTAGAAACCGCTGCTTCGACCTCAATGGGGGTTCCATCTATCTTCATCTGTAAATTGGCTAGAGGGTACAATACAGTGTCACCATGTGCACATCTGATTGTGGCTACATCTCCCTCAATGATCTTCTCTGGGGGAACCAATTCCTGCCGTACCATGGTTCTCTTGCAAGCCGTGTCCAGTACTATCTCCTGGACCCACTGGCCTTCCACTGTGCCTGGTCTGCTCCAAGTGTCCACATCCTTGAATTTACCTGTAGAAACATTAGACTCACAGAGTAATGCAGTCTCTGGACAGTCTGCAGCTCTGTGTCCCTCTTGGTTGTAGTTGAAGCATCTAAATGGGGTAGTCTTCTTGCCCTGTTGCTGGCTTGATAGCTCCTTAGGGTTGGGGTCAGCTCCCGCCTTTTCCTTCAGGGTTTCCTTCTCTCGCCTTGCCTGAAGCTTGCAGCACTCCTCCGTCAGGTGTCCTACAGCTCTGCAGTAGCTGCACCATTTCCTGTTGGTGGATGCCAGTGACTTCTTCTGGGAGTCTGCTCCTCCTTTGGTAGGCTCCTGTCCCCTTGCCAGCTCATACTCGTCAGCCAGCTCTCCCACTTCAACGCAGGTCTTGGGTTTCTTGTCCGTGACCCAGGCTCTCTTCTCACGAGGTAGGCTCTCCAGGAACTGTTCGATTCCTATAGCCTCCTTGATCCCTTCTATTGTGGTGTAATCCTTTAGCCATTTGTTCTGGAGGTCCATCAACCGCATGGCCAATTCCCGATTGGTCTCTCCAGACTTCCGTGTTGCTGCTCTGAATTGGCGTCTATATGCCTCAACGTTTATGCCATAACGTGTTAGAATAGCAGCTCTTACTTTGTCATAATCCGCAGATTCCTCCGTGGACATTGCAGCATAGGCTTGCTGAGCGGAACCAGACAGCTGGGGCGTCAAGTAGTAGCTCCAATGCTCCTTTGCTACTTTGTAGGCCTCCATGACCCTCTCGAACGTGATGAGGTATGCCTCGATGTCATCGTCTCCCTTCAGAGGTGCCAGTTTCACCTGGGGTGCACCACTAAGGGGCATAGCAGTAGTTGTGCTGTTTTTGTTGAGTCGCTAACAAGCTTCATGAGAGCGTCCATCTGCTCTTTCATTTGAGTGATGCACTGCTCAGCAGCACGTTCTCGTTCGGTACGCTCGGCAACAAACTCCTCCTCTCGTTTGCGCCAGTCTTCCACGAGCGACTGCATCATCTGCTCCATGCTCTTTAGTGTTCCCTCCATTTCTGCAAATCCCTCAGGTTATTTGTAGACAGCTCCTGACCGAGTTGTCATTAAAAGAGTAGTTCGTGGTTGAGAGTCAGTTGTACGTCTGATCTCACCTCTGCCACCAAATGTGAAAGATTCGGGTTAACTATTCCGCGGAGATTACGCTGCGAAGCGATGTTGAGATGATTGGAACGAGAGATTGCTTTTAACCAACCTTATTGAAAAAGTGGAAGACTGAAAATATGCTAAAAACTAGACACTTATATAGTAAACTACAGTATGATCTAATATCTACACACAACTTAAAAGGGAATTATGCAATACAGGAATTGTGAACTAAAGAATTTGACAACATAGCACATCATACATGCCCTAGCTAGTACAAATCAGGAACTCAACTCAAAAGCATAAAGAGCAAAATGAGCATACATCAAATAGTATTATCCTGAGTGATCTGAGAGATTAAGGAACATGTGAAAGCAAAAGTATTGCACATCCTAACATACACCAATAACAATCATAACTGAAAAGAACCACATCCTAGATACTAGAACACAAAATCACAAATTAAACCACAGTCATCCTAAATACAAATCAAAGACATATTCAAAGGTACAAATCAGAAACATTAAGACACACCATACCAAATAAGAACATACACGCAAACCACCATTCATGCATGCAAATGATATAAGTGTACACCTGACAAATTAAGCCTACGACTAACCAAAATAAATAACAAATACAATATTTAAACATCAAAGGCCTAAACAGGAAGAATAAAGTGTACCATACATAAATCATAACCAAATTAAATACCCATAAATGTCACACTAACTAACTAGCATTGTTTTACTAGCTGTAATCCACTTCCAATCCAGTTTACACGCAATACCAAGCTGACTTTGATCCTGGCTTGAGTGCTGTGTGTAAACAGGGTATATAAAAACTCATCACTAGCTAGCGAATAGACTTGATCTGGTATTTTAGCGATTTTGCTGATTCAGCACTTGTGATGATGTCACTTCTTTTTAATTTTTACCTATTTTGGCAGCTTGTTTAAAAATATGGACACTTCCCAGTGAATGTATCCATAAATAGCTATCTCTAATTCTGAAATGGGAGGTTGTGGTGTCTTTACCACTTAGCTACCACTGCGAACTAGATTCAATAAGATTTAATATAGATCTTTAAGAACACATGGAACGTTCGGTCCAACAATCATATATCCAATTATATAATACACACGTGATACACGGCTGTTAATTGTGCATTTCCAAACTGCTCCTTGGTTACTCATGCAACCTGTGCTGGTTATACAGACCGAGGGGCCAAGAGAGTCTCTCAATTTCGTTGTTTGAATCACAAAATGGGAAAACCTACTACAAATAGGGAGGGAGCTTCTTCAGTGTCTAAAGTTGCTACTACCTCAGGGGCTTCACATGACTCCATTTCTAAGGGCTCAAGAAATCACAGTTGTTCTACAACAGTAAATGGCGTAACCGCTAGTCCTTTGACTGCCAAGGCTATTTCACATGTCAAGTAATATAGCTGCCTGTGTGGCTCTAATGACTCATGTACTCTCTGCCTCTCCACTAAGAACTCCACACAGTCAAGGAGCTGCAATGTTAACTCTTCTGAGTCAACTGCCTCAGTTGCTGAGCTGTCCTCGTTAGTACATTCCTTCTCGAGTAACATTGCCAAAACAGAAAGGGATCTTAAGCTAGAAAATAAATCCCTCCGCCTTCATATCATATCTTTGGAAGAGCGTATTAGCAACCTCGAATGTGTGAAAGCTCTTTCAGCTGATCTTCCAAAGCATGTCCTGTTTCAACATCCTCGGCCAGCAGAGTGCAAGACACTTGCCCTAGTAACAACTCTGGCTCAGTCCCTAGACCGGGTAGACCCCCAAAACACCAGAAATCATTTGCTGATTCTGTGTCGCAGCAGAGGTCCTCAGCAAGGCCTCCAGAGAAAACGCATAAGGACTACTCCAAACAAATTCCTCAGATGCAAGGTTTCCCTACCCGTACCTTCTACCGTCGTGGGACTGTCAGGGGAGCATCTTCTTCTTCTTCAAATAGGAATCCCATACAGCACTCTCACACAACAAGTGTTAACAGGCAGGTGAGCCATGCAGAGCCTGACTTCAGAATTGTATGGGGTACACGGTTCTCAACTACAGCTGATGCTGTGAAACAAGTCATCACTGAAGCAGCTCCAGAGAATGAAACCTCTCAGATTGAGGTTGTTAAATCAGTCCGCAGAAATCGCCAAACCAAGTGGTGGTTTACAGTCTCTGCTCCACGTCTTGCTCTTGAGAAGGTAGACTCCTTGTGGCCTCACATTGCTGTTGGTGATCGGATGAAATGGTCCCTTCAGAAGTCTCTGAGGCCTCCTACTCCCAGTATTCCCTCCACCTCTAGAGATGAAGAGAGGCCTAATGCTGCTCCACAGGGTTCTCAAACTGCTGCACAAGAGAGCCAGGAGATACAATCCCTCGTTACTAGTGTTGGTAGGGCACCTGCTACAAGTGAGGAGGGAGTGACTGCCAATGTTAGTGTCGTCAACCCCTCAGGAGAGGATGAGGATGTCTACACAATTTCCTCCAAGGATTCTAACCTCTCCGCTAGTTCAAGGGCTTCTTCTCAGGAGCCCGAGAACAGGGGGTAACACCCCCATCCCCCCCTCTGTCTCCCAAGCCACCAATACCACCATAAACAGAGGGGGGTCTGGCTCGTCTGTAGTACGAGTTGGTTGTTCGTACGTGGCTTCAAATCTAACATTATCTTCATGATCTGCTTGATTATTAATCATTCGCTAGATATCTGTGCTATTTCTGAGCATTGGCTCCACTCTTTTAATTTGAACTTACTAGGTAGATTTCACCGTGACTTCCATGCTTACTCAATGTCGGCACCATCTGAGGATTGAGGAGTCTATTACTTGCACCCCCAGATATCTCCGTGGTAATGCGGATCAACGCCTCGCTCTTTGGCTGCAGCTCCGCCCTCAACTATCTCGCAAATTCCGGACTATATCACGTGCCCCCACTACGTATACTAGTGAATTAATTGAATTAACAGCTCACTGAACTAAACACTTTGGCCCCGTAACGACTATTGGGCAACTCTCCTTGATTGGAGGCAAAAAAGAAGAAGAAGAAGATACTAACATTACATAACAGTTCAAAGTACATATCCAGTCACCACACTCCTCCCCTTCTTAAAAGCAATTACAGTCATACGACGATGTTTGGTTCGGTCTCGAAGGGAATATTGTTTACGAGGGTTTACTGGTGAATTAGTCTCAGAAATGGTAGGAGTGTCCAGAGTAGGTTGGGTATTCACTCCAGAAGTAGGTTCTGTGACGACTGATGATTGTTCAGATTGTTCAACCTCTGACTCAGAAACATCAGATGTAGTACTAGGTGGTGTTTCAGTTACAGGTGTTTCTGAAATGGTTCCATTCAAAACAGATGAAGGAATACTGGGTTGTGAGACATGGTCACCCTCAACGTCATGTTGCGGACTATCACCCATAGCTCGAATGTGATCAATATGTCTCTTCCAAACCAAATCCGATCCTATCTGTACCAAATATGAGAGAGGACCATTTCTTTCAATTATAACTCCTGCAGCCCATGGTTGATTTGGACGTATGTTTCGAACAAGTACTCTTTGGCCTAAGAATAATTCTCTTGCTTTCGCATGCTGGTCATGCTGAAGTTTCTGAGTAGCTTGGTGGGCTACCACATCTTCTTCAACATTAGGATGAAGCAAATCCAGTCGAGTGCGGACTTGTCTCTGAGAACAGGGCGAAACATTGGTAGTACAATGAGGAGTACTTCGGTAGGTTAACAAGAAAGTCATCAACCTTTGTTGAAAAGACATACTGTGCTTCTCCGTTGATTTCATGGCTTTCTTAAAAGACTGAACAAATCTCTCGGCAGCACCATTGCTAGAAGGATGGTATGGAGCACATCTGATATGCTTGATACCGTTGCTCTTTAAGAATGTAGCAAACTCTGATGAAGTAAATTGTGGTCCATTGTCGGACACAAGTTGCAACGGTAGACCATAAGCAGCAAATAGACGTCTCAACTCTTGAATAGTAGCGGTAGATGTAGTGCTGTTCATTTCAATCACCTCTGGCCAACGAGAGTGAGCATCAACTACTATCAAACACATACGACCTTGAAATGGGCCAGCAAAATCAACATTGATCCGTTGCCATGGCTTTGAAGGCCAGGTCCAGGGATGTAATGGAGCAACTAGTGGTTTGTTTCGTACAGCTTGGCAAGATGTACAAGAACGTATCATCTCTTCAATCTCAGAGTCAAGTTTAGGCCACCACAGATTGCTTCTAGCCAGGGCCTTTGTTTTGGCGATACCCATGTGGCTTTGGTGTAGCTCTTGCAATATGCAATCTCGTAACTTTGCCACTCGGATTCCCCACAAGAGACAATCTCCTGTAATTGTGAGTTCATCTCTTCGATTGTAGTATGGCTGTAACTCAGGTGAGAAAGTCTCAGGCCACCCTTGACGGGTATACTGCATGACTTTGCTTAAAATGGGATCACGTCTAGTGGCACGACGTAGTTTAGATGCTGTAACTGGTAAAGACTGACATTAAATACAGAAACACTGTCTGTATGAGAACTAGACTTGGTGGTTGAAACAGGCAATCTGGATAACCCATCAGCATTGGCATGTGCTTTGGTAGGCTTAAATTTGATTTCATAATCATAGGCAGATAATATCAAAGCCCAGCGTTGCAGACGAGCTGCAGCTAGTGTAGGAACTCCATGCTTTGGTCCCAAAATAGTCGTTAGAGGCTTGTGGTCAGTATATAATGTAAATTTACGTCCGTACAGATATTGGTGAAACTTACGAACTCCAAAGATGAGGGAGTAAGCCTCCTTCTCCAATTGGGCATACTTCTGCTCAGTAGGTGTAAAAGTTCTAGACGCAAAGGCAATTGGCCTTTCTGAATCATCTGGGTAACCATGAGAGATCACCGCACCCATGCCGTAAGCTGAGGCATCTCCAGATAACTGCAATGGTAGATCTGGGTTGTAATGGGCCAAAACTGGTGCACGTGTCAGCATCTCCTTCGCTTTCTGAAAAGTGGTCTCACATTCTGCAGTCCACTTCCATGGCACATTCGACTTCAACAAGGCATTTAGCGGATGAATCAGGGATGATAAATTTGTCATGAACTTGCCATAATAATGCAATAATCCAAGAAAGGATCGAAGTTGAGCTTGGTCTTGTGGTGTAGGAGCATTTTGTATGGCTTCAACTTTCTGCGACGTGGTATGCAATCCTGTTGCATCCCAAGGTACTCAATTGATGTCTGCAAAAACAAACACTTCTCGACTTTAAGACGAATGTCATGCTCCTGTAATCTTTGTAGAACTTCTTCCAAGTTCCTCAAGTGTTCCTGGTCATCAGCTCCCGTGATCAAAATATCATCCAAATAACATACTACGCCTGGAATTCCTTGTAGGATCGAGTCCATTGCCCTCTGGAAAATGGCGGGTGCCGAGGCAACTCCGAAAGGCAATCTCCTGTAGCGGTACAAACCTTGATGTGTGTTTACAGTAAGATACTGTCTAGACTCATCATTTGCTGATATGCATGTCGTAAGTCCAACTTTGTGAACTTTTTTCCTCCCACTAATGTAGAGAAAAGATCCTCGGGCTTCGGTAAGGGATATTGGTCAACCTCCAGGTGTGGTTTAACCGTAACCTTATAATCCCCACAGATTCGGATGTTTCCTTCTTTCTTGGGTACAACTACGATCGGTGCAGCCCATTCACTTGTCTCCACCTTTTCAACTACCCCTTCTTCTTCTAATCTGTCCAACTCCTTAGCAATAGCTTCCTTGAGTGCAAATGGGGTAGGCCGGGGGCGATGGAAAATTGGCTTTGTACCGGGTTTTACCCTCAGCTTTGCTTTGAAATTCTTCATTGTACCAAGACCATCCTGGAAGACGCTTGTATACTTCTTGAGTAAGGCATCTAGCTGTGTCTTCGTGTGATCTAATCTCACAGCCCCAATCGATGGCCAATCGAACTGGATGTGACGTAACCAATCACGTCCAAGTAGGCAGGATCCACCACTGTAAGTGTCATATCTTGTCGTTGATCACCATATTCTACTTCCACCGACATCTCACCTACAACTGGCATAACTTCTCCAGTATAGGTCTTCAACTTGAGAGAAGACTCGGTAAGGGTTGTTCCTGGAAAAAGCTTCTTGTACGCTCTTTCTGACATAATTGTGACAGCTGCCCCAGTGTCAACTTCCATTTTGACACTCTTCTTGTTGATCAACATCTCAACAGTAATGGGGTGGGCAGTGGCTTCCTCAGTCACCTTGTGCATTGGTAACTCATTTTCAGAGTCAGACGCAGTGTCACTTGATTCACTTGTAGGTACTGCATCTACATACTTATAGTCTTTGCATGTCGGGTTGTCTTCCTGTGTCTCTTCTCTCTCCCTTTCTTTTGACGGCAAACACTTGACAAATGACCTTTGTTTCCACAGGTGTAGCACTTGGCATCTTTGTGACGGCACTTTTCAGCTACATGATTGGTCTTCCCACAATGTCGACAGGGATCTAACACAACTTTGTGTATTACCGGTGGTTTACTGTGCAGCTGCTCAGCATTCTTTTCAGCTGCTTCCATACCTTCTGCAATTTCAATAGCCCGGTTGAAAGTGAGGTCTGCCTCTGTGAGCAACTTCTCTTGGATTGACTTGCTCTTTAACCCACATACGAACCTGTCTCGTAATGCTTGCTGCAGATATTCACCGAATTTGCAATCTGTCGAGAGCTTGCGCAAATTGACAACATAGTCAGCTATGCTCTCATCTTCTGCTTGTTTCCTTTGGTGAAAATGAAAACGCTCAGCTATCACAATCTTTGTTGGCTTGAAGTGCTTCTTCAACACTGCCTTGAGGGTAGCCAGTGATTTGTCAGCTGGCTTATCTGGAGCAACTAAACTGCGCACCAACGAGTAGGTCTTTGCTCCCATTGAATTCAGCAAAACTGACACCTTCTTGGCATTTGGTATTTTGTTTGTGGAGAAAAATAAGTCCACTCTCTCAAGGTACGCTCCTATGCTTTCATTCTCTGGTTGAAAGTGTTCTAATCGTCCATAGTTCCCAGCGGCCATCCTCGTCGCCACTTTGTGGTGTCTTTACCACTTAGCTACCACTGCGAACTAGATTCAATAAGATTTAATATAGATCTTTAAGAACACATGGAACGTTCGGTCCAACAATCATATATCTAATTATATAATACACACGTGATACTAACATTACATAACAGTTCAAAGTACATATCCAGTCACCACAGAGGTGATCTAGCAATTACCAGTTCTGAAGGGAAGCGTGCTGCCTACTTGCAGACGCTCAGGAAGGACACAAATAGAAATTTTCAATACGGAATGTGACACGGAGCAATTTGTTTAGTATAAGGAGAAAAGTTAAGTCCGTGTCCCGTCATTAATCTTTCTGGTAACGTTTGCCCTTTTTTCTTGTTTACCGTCACCCTCTGCACATCCTGACACAATTTTCTTCCAGGATGCTGCTCAAGCATATAACAGGTATAGTCATTGCTATAAATAGCTATGCTTTCTCTTCCAGGGTAATTAAGGAGCGGTGTGAGAGCATACTAGAAGGAGTTCATCAACAATGGGTACAAGTTTAAAGCAAATGAGCAGGGAATACACGAATGTCTTCTCATTCCACAAAAACTTCAGAAAATATGCCACAAAGTGGGTTCGGGAGAATGTCTTCAGAAAGGGACAACCAGTATTGGAGTTCACAGAGAATATCAAAAACACCCTTCTCCCTAGCCACTACTTGTTACCCCATTCGATTTCACTTTGCTCTGCTGGTTGGTTTTCAGCGTATGTCTCACAAGAAGGGTATCTAGCTACATCGATAGGCACGAGTGGGAAGATGTAGTCAAGTATTGTACGGAATACTTGATGATGCTGTCACTCAGGCTCAACCCATTGCATGTAGAAACATATTGGTGCACTTGAAAAGTGATTCAAAAAAAGCATGACTTGATCATGAACTGCCAATTCGCTGATCTGGCCAGCAACAGTAAGTAAGCATCATGTATTGATTTCTTGAATTCTAAATAATGCACACCACACACGCATTTGTGGGCAATGGTATCCTGCAGGTATAAATATGTTGTATCCGCACATGTAGTGTTTGCCCTGTTTTGACTTTGCCAATTGGTTGACTATGTAAGTATTTTGTTATAAACAAAATGAGCTTCTTGTAGTCATCAGTTACTACCTGATACAGCGAGGAGATGTGGAATTTCAAAGGACTTAAATTTAGGCAGTGGTATGTGAGACGTCATTTTTCTCATGGCTGACTTGTGTTGCATGACAGTGGGCTCATAGATTATGATATAAAATTGGGAAAATATACATATACTATTATGTGAATCTATAGTATAGTGTATGTGTATGGTATTAAATATTGTATAATATTATGTATCTCCTGTTGTGGTATCATTATATGTATGCATACTTTGGTCGACTTTTAATCCTTGGTGATTGTAATATAGTTCAGTTCAATTAAATTCAATTTGATAAACAGTACTAGTGAAAGTTACAATGACATCCTCAAAATTAATGCAAAATGAATAATTAATGCATCCTGGAGGTTGAGGTCAATTCAAGGTGAATAATTAATTTACCATTTTGTATGGCTATAAAAAGAACCAAACAAATACAGTTTAATTTACTTTCAAGCTAGTATCTAGCAAATAGACAATTGCTTTTGCTGTAATAGAAAATGAAAAGTAAATGTCAGAAGAAGCTGATATTACAGGGGTTGAGCAAAATTCAGAAGAATCATTTGAGGATGATGAGAAGGTGAAACAAAGCCTCGAAAACACAACAGAGCAAAGATGGGGATGTCAATTGTTTATACACAGCCTAATATTATATGGTTTGCATATAATGTAAATGTGAATTTAGCTTTCCAAACATGTTAAGCAAAGTACTTTTTTTTTCCATACAAGAACACTGGTACTTTTACCTTCATGCTAAGAGCAGTTGAAAGCCTATAATGATAAAGAAACAATGACTTATAGTCAAGATGTAATTCCTGGTTAGCAAATGTTGGTGCAGCAAGCAAGATGGCTAGGACCGGTGACAATAAACTACCATTCATTATTGCTTATTTTGCTTCTATGCGAGAACAGTATTTCTTTTATTTTTATGAAACTCCTCTTAATTCACAGTGAGAAAGGACTTATCGGTGCAACATAGTGGGACTACACCAAAGAAAATGTCCCATCAAATTGAAAACAAAGAACTAGTACTTATGGTAAGTTGTAACATATATACGACAATAAAGATTATAATTATAAGCTGTAATGATAAAATTAATATGTTTGTTTGAACATTACAGATTAAGAACAGAATCAATTGAACTTCCGACTAATATAGAAGATGAAATGAGCGCAGCATGGCCACACGAGTTCGGCGTTGTTGCTGGGATGGCATACAAACTAATTTTCAGTGTCAGAAAGAGCACAACAAGAGCACAGTAAACAACAGCCAAAGAAATAGAATGTTCTATATCCCTGCATCATTTATTGAAACTGCACATGTCAGGCTCTCCAACAAGCAACAGCCCATAGTGCCAGTTGTGTTGTCAGTTAGATCAAATTAAAGAGGCCAGACACTTGGCTGGATATCAGCAACAACTTATTGCCGAGCACGGACTGGGATGTGTCTGGTAGACAACTAATGAACAGATGCAAGAAAACAAGTCACAGCATTAGAACAAACTTACATGTATGCGTAAAGTTATGCAAATTGCCAAAGAAGTGGAAGTTCATTCATAATTGATTGGAACTGATTATGTACTCCATTGCCTTTTTTCAAGGCTAAGAAGAGCAGCTTTGGAGTGCCACTCGGAAGAAACAGTGATGAAACAACTTAAGAATGGTCCAGTAGTACCAAAGAGTACAGCGTGGGCTGTAAATACTTTCAGAGAGTGGCGCAATGCAAGAAACCTATCATACACTTAGTCAGAAGAATTTGCCCTTTCTTCTTTTTTTGGGGGGGGGGGGGGGGAAATAGCTTGTAATTGATACTCCATATTTAGACTCACAAAATCAGTTTGTGTCTGTTGGTCACTTAAATTTCAGTTATCTCATGTATGTTAGTATCTTTGTCACTATGTATATGTTACAGTTAGTGTATGGCACGAGGGTGAAGCCCAAGGGCAATAACAGTAACCGCATGCACGAGGGCATTATTCCATACACCCGGAAACATGTGTAATAACTGTTTTGTACCCTGAATTTTGTTGCAAAAAAACATTATCTGATTTTGAAGAATGATCTAAATGCATGCGTTCTAACAGTGTGTAGTTAGTTAAAGATGTCTGTTCGTAACAAATCTACTAGGTCTACAAAGTGGCAGATGTGTTGCGACAATGATTTTTTTGTAAGGCTAAGAAGAGCTGCTTTGAAGCGCCACGCAGAAAAAACAGTGATGAACAAATTAAGAAAGGTCCAGTAGTGCCAAACACTCAAAAGAGTATACAGCGTGGGCTTTAATAAGAGAGTGGTGCAATGCAAAAAACCAATCATACACTGAGTCAGAAGAATTTTGCCATTTCTTCTTGTTTACTCAGCCTGAAATTTCATACCATAACCCTCTGCACATCCCGACACAATTTTCTGGCAGGAATAGTTTCTCAATTAAAGTCAATATATATATATATACTAGTAATCCATAATAATTTAGGGAAATAATAAATAGCAAAAAAAGGCACGACAATATATAAGAAATAAAACAAAAGCACAATAAAATTTGTTTCTAGTATCTGCTTTAAGCACACTAAGGAAAACTTACCTGTCGCTCAGGCTCAACCCATTGCATGTAATTCATTAAGTTAGTGCAGAATGGAAAATACATATGGTGCACTTGAAAAAAAACCATGACTTGATCATGAGCTGCCAATTCGCTGACCTGGCCAGCAACAGTAAGTATCATGTATTGATTTCTTGAATTCTAAATAATGCACACCACATACGCATTAGGCAAGTGACAGTCGGCAATAGTATCCTACAGGTATATATATATGTTGTATGCAGTGTTTGCCCTGTTTAGTTATCTGTTACTTACTTTGTCAATTGGTTGACTATATATGTAAGTATTTTGTTATAAACAAAATGAGCTTGGAATCCAACTATATATGGTACCACTCAATTTGCAGCAAAATTGTAGCTTTAGGTTTAGCTTCATGACCAGACAATTTTACCAAAAAGAAATGGTATATTTATCAATATGTTAATACAGCGAGGAGATGAAGGACTTCAGGTAGTGGTCTGTGTGTTCCCTAAGAGGTCATTTGTCTCATGGCTGACTTGTGTTGGTGGGCTCACAGATTATGATAAAAAGTGGGGATATACTGTTATGTAAATGTACTATAGTATAATGTATATAATTATGTGTATGGTTATCAAATATTGTATAATTTTATGTATATGACGTCATCTGTTGTATCATTATACGTATGCATACTTTGGTCGACTTTTAATCCTTGGTGATTGTAATATAGTTCAGTTCCAATTTGATAGACAATACTAGTGAATGTTACTAGGGATAGAGGTCAAAATTAATGCAAAATGAATAATTACTGGATCCTCGAGGTTGAGGTCAATTCAAGGTGAATAATTAATATACCATTTTGCAAGGAACCAAACCAATGCAGTTTGAATTACTTTCAAGCTGGTATCAATAGTAGCAAATAGACAATTGCTGTTGCTGTAATAGCAAATGAAGAGAAATTGTCAGAAGAGACTCAAAGCTAATATTATTACAGGGGTTGAGCAAAATTCAGAAGAATCATTTGACAACGATGATGAGAGTGATGATAAAACAAAGCCTCCAAAACACAAGCAAAGATGGGGATGTCAATTCTTTATACACAAATTAATATAAATTATACAAGGAATAGGGCTCGCTTTGCTCGCCCACTCCTTGTTTGTGTGTATGTTTATAGGATCAGTTACTATAACTCAAACAATAGTAAGATAAAATTGATGAGCAAAGATATTGTGTATAAATATTCTTCTATGGTCAGTTGGCTTAGAACAACCTTTGCAGTTGAAGCAACACACAATAATCACATCAATACTGGCATAAGCAATTGGAAACTCAAAGGGAAGCAATGCTGCATGACTTCTTAGTGCTACTTTGCTTTGGCCAGCTCAGCAATTTACCTCACTACATGACGTCACAAACGACCATTTTCCAACTTCCGCCATTTTTGTAATCAGCTGGCAAAGAAACTCGTTATCTGGCTAGTTGTGTTTCGTGTACAGTGACGAGAAGCAGACTCCTAAAAGCGAAAATTGTCCCCTCGCTACATTTCTTTTGTGAAAGGTTGGCTTCTCTATCACGCTTCTTCGTCGGATACATACGCCACTGGTAAGCCTTGTCAGCGATCTCAGAAATAGTTAGCCATATACTTGTAGCATCTGTGATTCTATCTTAGGCTAGTACTATCTAAGCTAGTTCTCTAGGCACACTTTTTATAGCTTGCATTTTTCACAGTCCAAACAAAAAGTAACGTGACATTACTTTCGGTGACCCTCCGTTACACATACACACACACACACAGACAAAACTTTGCTTATAATATCAGATGGTTTTGGAATTGTATACAATTGTGAATTTAGCTTTCTAAACATATGTTAAGTAAAGTACTTTTTTGCATACAGGAACACTGGTACTTTTACCTTCATGCTAAGAGCAGTTGAGAGTATAATGATAAAGATATATAAGTACAAGGAGTGTGGCTCGCTTCGCTCGCCACGCTCCTTGCTTGTTTATGAAGCTTACTGATGTTTACTGCTAGATGCACAAGTAGTAAAAATTTCAAAAAAATAAGTGGTGTAGGAATGGGCAGTGCGGTAAAAAGTATTGGAACAAGGCATGTCTCAATTTCGGCACATGACTACTTCATTTTTATTCTTGTCAGTTGATCCCTCCTAAGGGTCCCGCTAAGTGTCGTAAATGCAACGATCTGTACAATTATAATATTACAATACTGCGGTAGCTTATTATTGTATTGGTTCAAATTCCTACTAATTAGTAGGCTAAGCAGTGGAGCAAACTATAACAGACAAGTAACTTGAACTGGACTGTCTTGTTTGATTCCTCTTGTATCCCCATAGCCAGGTGTATCAANTATCTGCAATCTTACAGGAATGAAAGCTTAACTTCAGTGAACTAAAGTGCTATTATTAACATAAACACCAACAGTAACCTTACTCTATCAATGACTCACCCTTCTCTTCTTGCTCATCTCACAAAGATCTTGCCATTATTGTTACCTCAAACTTGAGTTGGTGCGAGTACATCTCTTTGATCACTTAAAAAGCCTTTAAGAAGTTAATTAGGTGTATACGTGACCTGTCAAGGGAAAGCCTGCCGGTTAGGAAATTATTGTTTTTTGAGTAAAATGCGGTTTTAGTTTAATTCGCGTTTTTGTGCGAATTTTTTTTCTTGCAAGGATGCGCTGCGCTACATCTCAGCATGCTCCATGCAAAATTTGAGGGGTGGAGCTGCTTCTGTTGCAAAGATATAGCCAGTAGTCTGAGCATTGTTCATTTTTACTTAGTTGCTAACACGGAGAACAGTTGCTATGCTGTGCAACAAACCATAGCAAATATTTATGAGCAAGGCAGCTGTCACTAAAAATAATTTATTATTCGATGTTCTCTCTTACTTAATAAGCTCAAAATTTTGCTACAGCACATAGACAAAAAGGTAAGCTAAAGCTTTGTACATGCTTGTCTGAGCCAAGCGCTTTCTTACAGTACATTTGTACTCGTAGGTAACCTGTACGGCGATCGCACATACAGGTTATTTTGAGGCTTATCTTAGTTCTTAGAAATTACTGTACCTAGAATCTATGGCTGTTTGAGTGTGTGCAGAATTCTTCCTGTGTGGGCTGCATGTAGTACTCTCTTTCCATGTTTGAGTCCCTCATGTTGCCCATAGGAATAATTCTTTACACACTCAAACAGCCATTCCATCTTGTTTGCGTTCTTTTTACGATTTGCCATTCCTATGTCTTAATACATTTCCAATGTTATTTTTTTACTTGTTTTATTCTCATTTTTTTATGAATCCTATTTGAGGTTGTGTGGATATGTTAGTTATATGTACACTATCAGCATGGATATTCAGTGAAGCATCTCAGGAGTCTGGAGCTGTATCTAACAAAATTTACTTCAGTGAAGCATCTCAAGAGTCTGGAGCTGTATCTAACAAAATTTACTTGTTTTGCTCATCTTCTTATAATGAAAACTACATAACAAACCTGAAAGTAGTTTATTCATCTCCTAAATACTGAAGACTGAAAGGTTACAGAGACTTCAGTACAACCAAAAATCTTCAGGTACAGCAGAAAGGCAACGTTCGGATTCCAAATAACGCACACTTGTCTATCTGGAAAAGGGTCGTCAACTTGATTTGCCAAGTAGCTGATGAATTATTAATGAGTATAGAAATGAATGGCTGCCATACAGAGAAAGCGCTTTTCGTCTTGTATCTAGCGACTCAGCTAGAGAGACGAATAACCGATGCAAAAAGCACGTGAAGACAAAGAAACCAAGTAAATTTATTCAAGAATCAGCTTCTGAAAGTGAGTAGTCGTTGAGAAAAATCTTGCCAACATAGAAGAATAAGAAGAAGAAGATGGAGAAAATTGGAGGTTTGGCATATTTTAGTTAAATACTTTAGCGATGGTTTTAGGCCATGTTTTTAGGCTCATTAGAAAGTGAATGAGCTAAAAAGTAGCTTTAGAAGCCTTATAGTGCCAAGTGCTCGTTTTTTGCAGAGTTATTAGCGTGAATATTTGTATTGCGCTAATGGGCCATCCGTGCCATTCCTATGTACCCAGTACTACTGTACTGGGAATATAGCACATTGTTTACTAAATTATGAGTGTGAGTTTGAGCATGGAGCTATAATATCCATGGTTTGAGTGTGTTTTGTGTGTGTGTGTGTGTGTGTGTGTGACAAAAATGAAGTGTGTAAACTATAGCTGTATTATGATTATAACTGTAAGTTAAACACTGAAAGTTGAAATGTATGATAGCCAATTATTGTAACAAAATTATAAAAGTCTTCTCAGTCACTGTTTATTAGGCTACACCTTATAAACGTAAGAAATGTGTCGTATAAAGTTAGTAAACGTGAAATCTTTTCCGTATTTTCTCCTCCACATGTACTCCACCAGGTAACTGGGAAACAGTTGTTTGCTAGTCCCATGACCCCTTTTCAGTTTACGCTTGGCCGCATACCAACTACCCTCGATGGACTGTGTGTATGCACCTGTAACTGGGTCTACAAAGTAGATGGAGTGGTTTACAGTATAATGAGTGTATCCCACAGTTGACAACCGATTGTATGCAGCCCATTGATCGGTGTGAATAGTTGTGCCGGGTTTCACATAACGTTTAATGATGGGAAGCAGAGTAGCTACATCACGGGAATCAACCATCACCATGAACATGTTATCTGTACCCCGCTCTATTCCTCCAAGAACCCACTTTCCCTGTGTCACCCTCCCAACATGGTATTTCCTCTTCCCAAACATCGACTCATCTATTTCAACTACTGTCCCAGGTCCGCCAATTTTGTCAACTCCGGTATGGTCATTATACCATGTTGCACATACCTCCCTGCAAAAGTGGCACCAATCTACAATAGTGTGCTCGGCAACTCCAACCCATTTCATGATCACCCTCTGCTCTAGATCTTCACACCACAGGAATGTGATCTCGAGAATTTTCTCAATGGAAAGATGACTGCCACTAAACCAAGAGCCTGTCCGAATTGATTTCATTCGTCTGCATGCACTCACAGGACACCTCCATCTGTGTAGTATATTATTTTAATATTAAATTTTTTGCACTAATTAATTGTTTTATTTTGTTTTTTGTTGTCTGTCTGTATATACACACAAATGTTTGCACATTGTAGCTAGCTAGCTATCACTATCCATCCATCCATCCATCCATCCATCCATCCTTAATTAATAATCATTAATTATGGAGCAAGGTGAGAAACTAAGAGAAGATTTGGATGTAATATCTCATTTGGAGAAGAAAGCTGCCAAATGTGAGCAACAAGTCACTACTCTTAGAGCACAAGTAGACCATCTAAGGCATAGAGCCACCTATTGGAGATCAAAATGCAGGCTTTTGAAAAGTAGTAGTGATCAGTGGCGGATTTAGGGTGGTTCCTAGGGTTCCATGGAACCCCTCTTTCAGCTGAGACCTTGCATAATAATTAACTCTGGGGACTGGAAAGTGCTAGCTGGAACCCCCTTTCAACTTAAAAATAGCAAAAAGCAACTCAAAATCTCACTGTATATCAGTCTTTGGTTTACGATAATACAGTTTCTGACTCTTTCTTGCTGTTTTTTCTCCATTCAGGCCTTGTTGTGGCAAAATCTAGCTGTCTGCACGCTAAAGGGGTGGGGCTTTACAAACAAAAGTGGGCATAACTTGGCTAAAATTTTCCGTGCGCTTCGCACGTATTAATTGGAACCCTTCTATTTCAAATCCTAGATCCGCCACTGGTGATTGCTCTGATGGTGAAGATGTTCGAGAACGAGAAAGGCAAGGACTGATTGAAGAGATTAGGGCACTCAAGCAAGACAACATTGAACTAAAAGATCAAGTCAATGATTTGATTAAAGATAAGATCATAAAGTTTGAAGATAGTAAGTACGCAGACAAAGTGAGGGTATGCTGCTACCACTGAATGTGAGTGTAAACAATGTAATAGAAAGTGTTTGCAGGGGTGGATCCAGGATTCTGAGATTATAAAGCGCGCCGGAAATTTTATTAGCCATGCCCACAAATAAACTTAGCCCTGCCCCCAAAACATGGCCAGCCACGCCCATTTAGTTCAAAGTATACAGTTAGCAGCGATTTCTCAGCGAGGTAAGTATCCACGTAGCCCTCCAGGCTTTGAGGCTGTGCTAAATATATTTATTTCTGCCTATAAACTAAGCTTTAGTGGCAGTAGAAACAACTTATTGTATAATTTAGCTGAGCGTGAGTACAAAATTTCCAACGCAGTTGACTCNAGTTGATAGTTTGTGGCTGTTGAAACTCATGCACAGCCTGAACATTTTCAGGGAGGGGAGAGATACCATATATCGGGAAATTTTCGTGGGGGAAAATTTTTGCGTTTTCGTCTTGAATAGAAATTCACGGGGAAAACTTTCGTTGATTGCATCTTAACTATACGTGACGACCACATACCTTACAAATTTCGTGGGGGAAATTTTTCACGGAAAGCTGCCAAACCGCGAAATTTGCAAAAAAATTTCCCCCACGAAAATTTTTCCGCTATACGGTACCATGGCGGCTGATATGATGTCTCAGGAAGTCCAGTTCTGGTACACCAAAGATGCATTTGTTGGGGTTGATGACAATGCCATTTTTGGCCAGGCGCTCAAACACGAGTCGTAGGTGCTTGAGGTGTTCTTCTGGACTTGAACTTGTAATTAGAACATCATCAACATACACAGAGGCAAATAATAGACCACGAAGTACCTGATCAATGAACCGTTGAAAAGTTCGAGCAACGTTTCTGAGTCTAAATGGCATCTTCACAAACTTTAACAGTCTGAACGGCATGGTGATGGCTGTCTTTAGGATATCTTCTAGTGCCACTGGAATTTGGTGGTAGGGTCAAGCTTCGAGACGGCATGGTGATGGCTGTCTTTAAGATACCTTCTGGTGCCACTGGAATTTGGTGGTATGCTCAAACTAGGTCAAGCTTCAAGAACACTGTTGTGGTGTCTTTACCACTTAGCTACCACTGCGAACTAGATTCAATAGGATTTAATATAGATCTTCAAGAACACATGGAACGTTCGGTCCAACAATCACTGATATATATCATACACACGTGATACATAACATTACATAATAGTTCAAAGTACATATCCAGTCACCACACTCCTCCCCTTCTTAAAAGCAATTACAGTCATTCAAGTGAAACGACGATGTTTGGTCTCGAAGGGAATATTGTTTACTAGGGTTTACTGGTGAATTAGTCTCAGAAATGGTAGGAGTGTCCAGAGTAGGTTGGGTATTCACTCCAGAAGTAGGTTCTGTGACGACTGATGATTGTTCAGATTGTTCAACCTCTGACTCAGAAACATCAGATGTAGTACTAGGTGGTGTTTCAGTTACAGGTGTTTCTGAAATGGTTCCATTCAAAACAGATGAAGGAATACTGGGTTGTGAGACATGGTCACCCTCAACGTCATGTTGCGGACTATGACCCATAGCTCGAATGTGATCAATATGTCTCTTCCAGATCCAATCTGTACCAAATATTAGAGAGGACCATTTCTTTCAATTATAACTCCTGCAGCCCATGGTTGATTTGGACGTATGTTTCGAACAAGTACACTTTGGCCTAAGAATAATTCTCTAGCTTTCGCATGCTGGTCATGCTGAAGTTTCTGAGTAGCTTGGTGGGCTACCACATCTTCTTCAACATTAGGATGAAGCAAATCCAGTCGAGTGCGGACTTGTCTCTGAAGGAAAAGAGAACAGGGCGAAACATTGGTAGTACAATGAGGAGTACTTCGGTAGGCAGTGTTTCCCCTAAAGCCGGGTACCAGGGCGCTGCGCCCAATTTAAATTACGTAATCCATTGCTCACGTGAGTGACAACGTGGTGCAAGCTAAGCCATGAGTTCGAGTTCTAAAATAACTGACTACTTTAGTCCTTCTACTAGTAAAAAAGCTAGGATAGGCGAGTCACCACCATTACTTTCTGATAGTGAAATGTCCCCTAAAGAACCTGTTTTTACCGAACATTCAAAACTAGAGAATGAGAGGACCAGCGTAGACGCACACAGTGATGTACGGAGGTCACGCTCGAGGTCACACACACTGTCTGGGTCAGATGTTGAATCAGTGGACTCTTTGTTCCCAAAGTCAACATCTTCAAGCCAATCCACGTTTGAATCTGACAATCTTTCAGCCTCAGAGTACGGAGGCTCTTTCTACATTCGGAGGGGCAAGCACAAAATTGGATATAACTCTGAATGGGAGCAGGATTTCTCATGGTTAGAGTACAGTGAGCCCCATTGTGGAATGTTTTGGCGGTTATGTCGTAAGCATAATGTAACTGCACGCAATAAATCTGGAATTTGGGTCAGCCAGCCTTGCCTACTTTTGAGAAAGGACAAAGTTGTAAGTCATTCACAGTCTGGCATGCACCTAGCTGCTGTTGAGAAGGAACAGCTTGCCATTGCATCTTCTGCTGATGGAGGAATTGTTCAAGCTTTTGAAACAACTTTATCAATGCAAAAAGAGGCTTTAAGTGGAAGTATGCAGATTCTCTACTGGTTAGCAAAGAACGAAGTTGCTCATTTTACAAAGTTTGAATCTTTGAGAAATCTTTGCATTGACTTGGGATGTGAATACTTCAAAGAGCTAAATCGTGGTCATAATGCTCACTACAGTTCCCACAGAATAATCGATGAATTCTATCTGATGTTATTGAGGAGGATGTGTTGGCTGCAGTTCGCAAAAGTCCATCAATTGGCCTTATGTGTGATGAATCTACTGATATTTCTGTAACTAAAGAACTGATCTTGTATGCTCGAATTTTGTGTGGCAATGAGGTAAAAGCTCACTTCTTGAAGATTGTACAAATAAGTGATGGTACAGCTGAAACTATTGTTAAAGCTATCCTGGCTTACCTTGATACAGCTGGTATTCCTCTCTCCTCTATCTCTGGCTTTGGCAGTGATGGAGCTAATGTAATGGTTGGATCTGTTAGTGGTGTAGCTACGCGTCTAAAGGCCCTACAGCCACAGCTATTATCCATCCACTGCATCAATCACCGTCTTGCTCTAGGTACCTCACAAGCAGCGGCTTCAGTTCCTTACCTTGTTTGTTTTGGAGAGATAGTGACAAGCATTTACAAGTTTTATCACTACAGTGCTACTAGACAGAGTGGGCTTGCTGAAATCCAGTCTGTTCTTGGAGACCCTCAACTGAAGTTTAAGGAACCAAAAGCAGTTCGCTGGCTAAGTCATGCTCTAGCTATTAATGCTTTAAAGCGTTCACTTCCCTCCCTTCTCTGCAGCTTGGAAAGAGAGACATCTGAGCGGAGCGATCCCACAGCTCTTGGCCTTGCTACCTTGTGTAAAATGTACATGTTTATAGCAACAGTGATGCTAATGAGTGATGTACTGTCTCATGTCACAAAATTGTCGTTAGTCTTTCAGAGGGAAAAAATTGACTTTTCACAAGTTCAAGCTCTTGTTCAGTCTTGTCTAGAAGCAGTAAAGAATCTGGCAAGGACACCAGGGCCAGCTATGAAAACCACCGACGTTGTGATTCAATCTCTGACTGAAGAACATCATGTTCCGATTTCTGGAATTACTGAAAGAAATAAGGTTAAATTTCAGGAGGATATCCAGCTGAAATACTGCAATGAATTGTGTGAACACTTGGAAAAGAGATTTCCGGATTTACCAGTTATAAACGCTTTCCAAGTATTCAACCCTGAGGAGCTTCCAGCTGAGAGAGCTCTTCTGGAATGTTATGGAGAGAATTCAATCAAAGAACTTAGCAGACATTTTTGTGTGGATACTTGTGAGGCTCTGCAGGAATGGGCAAATTTGCGACTTATTATGGTGCAAGAATGCTTCAAGACACCACAGACGTGTTACATTTACTTGCAGTGAATGAGACCTACAGTACTCTGTATCCTCTTTTATCAAAGTTTGCCCAGATTGCACTTACAGCAATGCAGACTCAGAGAGAGGGTTTAGTTGTATGAACAGAGTTAAGACAACATTAAGAAATCGTCTAACAGTGACTTCTTTGGACACCTTACTACGGATATCCATAGAAGGTCCAGAGCGTACACAATTTGACTTTGTGAGAGCTGTATCAAAGTGGTCTTCCAGAAGGAATCGAAGGCTATTAACTTAAGACTGTTTTTTTTTAATTTTGTAATTATAACAAAAATTTGTTTGTAACATAATATTAACACCAATTGAACTCCTCCTCCTGAAAATTTTTATGGCTACATGCATGTGTGCTTGTAAGTCCAATCAGCTGCTGTTATTGGTCCAATCCTTCAGTGGCAAGTATCATGCCCAGAATGCACCAGAATGCACCAGAATGCACCAGAATGCATCTTAGAGTACCTAAAATTCAAAAAATTTCTGGGGGAGCATGCCCACAGACCCCCCTAGAGGCTCGAGACTACCTCCCCCCCTCTTTAATTTTTCTCTGGGGGAATCACTGTCGGTAGGTTAACAAGAAGGTCATCAACCTTTGTTGAAAAGACATACTGTGCTTCTCCGTTGATTTCATGGCTTTCTTAAAAGACTGAACAAATCTCTCTGCAGCACCATTGCTAGAAGGATGGTATGGAGCACATCTGATATGTTTAATACCGTTGCTCTTTAAGAATGTAGCAAACTCTGATGAAGTAAATTGTGGTCCATTGTCGGACACAAGTTGCAACGGTAGACCATAAGACGTCTCAACTCTTGAATAGTTGCGGTAGATGTAGTGCTCTTCATTTCAATCACCTTTGGCCAACGAGAGTGAGCATCAACTACTATCAAACACATACGACCTTGAAATGGGCCAGCAAAATCAACATTGATCCGTTGCCATGGCTTTGAAGGCCAGGTCCAAGGATGTAATGGAGCAACTAGTGGTTTGTTTCGTACAGCTTGGCAAGCTGTACAAGAACGTATCATCTCTTCAATCTCGTAGTCAAGTTTAGGCCACCACAGATTGCTTCTAGCCAGGTCCTTTGTTTTGGCGATACCCATGTGGCTTTGGTGTAGCTCTTGCAATATGCAATCTCGTAACTTTGTTGGTACTATCACTCGGATTCCCCACAAGAGACAATCTCCTGTAATTGTGAGTTCATCTCTTCGATTGTAGTACGGCTGTAACCCAGGTGAGAAAGTCTCAGGCCACCCTTGACGGGTATACTGCATGACTTTGCTTAAAATGGGATCACATCTAGTGGCACAACGTAGTTTAGATGCTGTAACTGGTAAAGACTGAAACTGGGCTACATTAAATATAGAAACACTGTCTGTATGAGAACTAGACTTGGTGGTTGAAACAGGCAATCTGGATAACCCATCAGCATTGGCATGTGCTTTGGTAGGCTTAAATGTGATTTCATAATCATAGGCAGATAATATCAAAGCCCAGCGTTGCAGACGAGCTGCAGCTAGTGTAGGAACTCCATGCTTTGGTCCCAAAATAGTCGTTAGAGGCTTGTGGTCAGTATATAATGTAAATTTACGTCCGTACAGATATTGGTGAAACTTACGAACTCCAAAGATGAGGGAGTAAGCCTCCTTCTCCAATTGGGCATACTTCTGCTCAGTAGGTGTAAAAGTTCTAGACGCAAAGGCAATTGGCCTTTCTGAACCATCTGAGTAACGATGAGAGATCACCGCACCCATGCCGTAAGCTGAGGCATCTCCTGATAACTGCAATGGTAGATCTGGGTTGTAATGGGCCAAAACTGGTACACGTGTTAGCATCTCCTTCGCTTTCTGAAAAGTGGTCTCACATTCTTCAGTCCACTTCCATGGCACATTCGACTTCAGCAAGGCATTTAGCGGATGAATCAGGGATGATAAATTTGTCATGAACTTGCCATAATAATGCAATAATCCAAGAAAGGATCGAAGTTGAGCTTGGTCTTGTGGTGTAGGAGCATTTTGTATGGCTTCAACTTTCTGCAACGTGGTATGCAATCCTGTTGCATCTATACGATGACCAAGGTACTCAATTGATGTCTGCAAAAACAAACACTTTTCGACTTTAAGACGAATGTCATGCTCCTGTAATCTTTGTAGAAGATCTTCCAAGTTCCTCAAGTGTTCCTGATCATCAGCTCCCATGATCAAAATATCATCCAAATAACATACTACGCCTGGAATTCCTTGTAGGATCGAGTCCATTGCCCTCTGGAAAATGGCGGGTGCCGAGGCGACTCCGAAAGGCAATCTCCTGTAGCGGTACAAACCTTGATGTGTGTTTACAGTAAGATACTGTCTAGACTCATCCTCCAGCAACATTTGCTGATATGCGTGTCGTAAGTCCAACTTTGTGAACTTTTTTCCTCCCACTAATGTAGAGAAAAGATCCTCGGGCTTCGGTAAGGGATATTAGTCAACCTCCAGGTGTGGGTTAACCGTAACCTTATAATCCCCACAGATTCGGATATTTCCTTCTTTCTTGGGTACGACTACGATCGGTGCAGCCCATTCACTTGTCTCCACCATTTCAACTACCCCTTCTTCTTCTAATCTGTCCAACTCCTTAGCAATAGCTTCCTTGAGAGCAAATGGGGTAGGCCGGGGGCGATGGAAAATTGGCTTTGTACCGGGTTTTACCCTCAACTTTGCTTTGAAATTCTTCATTGTACCAAGACCATCCTGGAAGACGCTTGTATACTTCTTGAGTAAGGCATCTAGCTGTGATCTAATCTCACAGCCCCAATCAATGGCCAATCGAGCTGGATGTGACGTAACCAATCACGTCCAAGTAGGCCGGATCCTTTCCCAGACACCACTGTAAGTGTCATATCTTGTCGTTGATCACCATATTCTACTTCCACCGACATCTCACCTACAACTGGCATAACTTCTCCAGTATAGGTCTTCAACTTGAGAGAAGACTCGGTAAGGGTTGTTCCTGGAAAAAGCTTCTTGTACGCTCTTTCTGACATAATCGTGACAGCTGCCCCAGTGTCAACTTCCACTTTGACACTCTTCTTGTTGATCAACATCTCAACAGTAATGGGGTGGGCAGTGACTTCCTCAGTCACCTTGTGCATTGGTAACTCATTTTCAGAGTCAGACGCAGTGTCACTTGATTCACTTGTAGGTACTGTATCTACATACTTAGTCTTTGCATGTCGGGTTGTCTTCCTGTGTCTCTTCTCTCTCCTTTTCTTTTGACGGCAAACACTTGACAAATGACTTGTTTCCACAGGTGTAGCACTTGGCATCTTTGTGACAGCACTTTTCAGCTACATGATTGGTCTTTCCACAATGTCGACAGGGATCTAACACAACTTTGTGTATTACTGGTGGTTTACTGTGCAGCTGCTCAGCATTCTTTCAGCTGCTTCCATACCTTCTGCAATTTCAATAGCCCGGTTGAAAGTGAGGTCTGCTTCTGTGAGCAACTTCTCTTGGATTGACTTGCTCTTTAACTAGTGACGTCATTTCCTAGAAATATACCGGAAAAATTTGTCCTAAATATTGGAATGTACACGTGGCACACTGAGCCAGCTGGCTGTACGTGACCAAAGACAGAGTTTCTAGGGTAAGTTCGGGAGCTGAGTCCGAACATGTTGATAGTTTCTTCGTATGGCGGACATCTATGGTGGAGTTTGCACGTTATTTATTTTCTTTTCCTTGTCTCAGGTAGCGGACTAGCTCATGCTAGCTATCAGTGGCTGGCTGTGCAGCGTAGAACTCAGTGAATACTATGGCAAGTGCCATAAGTACCTGCGAGCACCTGATTGGTCCGGAGAGTACCAAACATGGCATTGAGCCATCAGTGCTTCTATCATTTGGCGGAGGTACAGATGGTAACTAACAGGCTCGTGCTTGAATTAGTGAGATTCAAGAACATGCATAGTAAGTGTACATATAAACATTTATATGGGTGGGTCAAGGATTTGTTTGGAAGTAAATGGCCTGAGCGGCAACCTCCAAACCAACAGGCTATGGTTTGAAGTATCGAAAGAATATCTGCTGGTTTAAGCAAGCTTAAAAAGCTACCAATCTCATCAACCGATAGGTCATCAAAGAGAGAAGAGTACTTGCAAAGTGATTTTGTTCTTCCTCAGCTTGGTTTTCATAGGGGAAGAGTGGTTAAATTCAGTACAGCAAGGGTACCGAGTAAAAGTGAGAAGGAACTAAAGCAGCAGATGTATTCCATCACTCGGAATGCCAACAAACGATTGAAACGACGGGAAGATGCTATTGCCAAACAAAGAGCCTGTATCGAATCACAGAAAGAAAAGATCAAAGTATACGAGAGAAAGCTACAAGGTGCTGAAACCAAATTATCTGAGCTACGAGCAAAGATTAGCCGCGTTAATCACCGTGCTGCGAATGGACAGTTTTAAACAGCAGGCATCTGACAAAAAAACTGAACTTTTAGAGGAGATTAAACACCTAAAACAAGAAGTGTCATCACTAGATTCAAATAATGCAGAATTGAATGAAGCCATTGAATCTATAGTTTCCTGTGAGGAAGTTACCACTTTTGAGGGTGGGAAATATACAGATGACGTTCGAGCCTGTGTATATGAGTTGCTATCTTTAAAAGTAGGTGTACGTAATGTAGCACCCATAATTCGATGTGTTATGAAAAATATTGCTCATAAGTCAGTAAGCCGCTTACCAAGCCATGGTTTGACATGCCAAATGATTCTGGAATCATTAGCTGTTGCACAGGCACAACTAGGAGAAAAACTAGGAGGAAGCCTTGAGCACCATACTCTGCAGACAGATGGTACTACCAAATTTGGTAGTCACTTTGCGACGTATGATGTTAGAACTTCTGAAAATCAGCCTGCTTATACTCTTGGTATTAGGCATGTTTTTTCTGGTTCTGCAATGGACACATTAGACACATTTAAGGAAATACTTGATGACATTGACTGTGTACAACAAGCTATTGGAAAAGATGCTGTATCTGCAAAGATAATTACAAAGATAAAAAACACCATGTCTGATAGGCATTCTGCGGAAAAACGTTTTAATGAGCTTCTTTTTGATTACAGAGAGGAGTTGCTTCCTTCAGTTGTTGAAAATTGGGATCTAATGACCAATGAGGAAAAAGAGCAACTAACAAGAATGAACAATTTTTTTTGCGGCCATCACTACATTGTAGGTTTAGCTGACTGTGCGGAAGAGACACTAAAAGTATGGGAAGTTCAGAACTCCGAAACAGGAAGTGGATCTTCAACTCAGGGTGCTTTGAGTTCAGACTCCTCAACCACACCCACAGCAAGTTTCTCTGGCTCCTCAACCACACCCACAGCAAGTTCCTCTGGCTCCTCAACCACACCCACAGCAAGTTCCTCTCGCTCCTCAACCACACCCTCAGCAAGTTTCTCTGGCTCCTCAACCACACCCTCAGCAAGTTCCTCTCGCTCCTCAACCACACCCTCAGCAAGTTCCTCTGGCTCCTCAACCACACCCACAACAAGTTCCTCTGGCTCCTCAACCACACCCACAGCAAGTTCCTCTGGCTCCACACATGCATCCAATTCTTCTCGAGCATGTAACTCTTCAAACACCCAACGGCTCATTCGTACAGCTTGCAAACATCGTGGAAGCCAAATGCTGTTTCGTACGTACATGAGAAAGCTAGGTGTGTACCAAATTCCTCTTGCCCATTTTGTTGGAAACCGTTTTAACATTATTTTTTATGATGGTGGTGGTGTCTACTATCTGCATGAGCATATGATGCATTTTATCGAGAGCAGAGATGCAAATCTCCTCTTGCAAGCTGTACTCTCTGACCTTAAGAACCCTATTAACATTGCTGGATGCAGGGCACTAGGGTTGATAGACAAGATAGTTACTGACCCACTTTGGCGGAAACTTTTAGAATCCTCAGCCTCCATTCTGCAAATGAGCAGTGTCTATAGCAGAGTAAAGCAAAAATTTGATGATTGGAGTTTAGACTCATCTCCAATACTCAATGGAACAATTTCATTAGAGGATTGCCCTAATATATACCGAGATGAAGTATGGGATGCTCTAATTGAGTCAAATGAAACTGATCTAACAACTCAAGAAATACTGCAACTTTTGTTTGGATCATTCTCAACAACACAGAGATTGTTATTAGATCACCTACCTGGCAATTCAGTAACAGATCCTTCAATTGTCAAAGAGACAGCTAGTGTGCCAACAACCAATGTTGCACCAGAGAGAGACTCTGCTGTTTTAGACAGAATGATTCGTGAGAAACCAAATGCTCACTTGGCTGCATTGGAATCTATGATCTTGTATTCCCACAACAAATCATCACTTTGGCTACAACAAAAGACACAAGAAGAGCGGCAACAACTCCTCCATGCAGCTATGAATCTTGCTCCAATTATCCGTGAAAAGTTCAAGGAGAGAAGATTACAGCTAGAAAGAAGAAGAGAAGAAGCTCTTATGAAAAGGCAACAAGAAGTTGCCAAGAAAGAATTAAAATGTGTCCAAGAAAGAGAAAAACTTACAACAGAAATTGCAACAGTTGGTTTGTGGACCAATAGAGCTGCTGTCGAAAGTGGTCTTTCACGTTTGTCTAAAAAATCAGACAAATTAAAGGCACTTAAACTTCAAATTAAGTTCCGCTTAAAAGTTCTTATCCTGATAAATCAGTGTATAAGTTTTCTAAGAATGGAAAGCAGCATTCAATATCTGAGTTGAAACAAAATCTTTTCAAGCTTCTAATAGAATCTGACGAAGAAACTGATCATTCTGATCCACTACAGTGTGATAAGTTTTTGGCACAGCCTCAACTTCTTGTTGGTCAACGAATTCGCCATCAGTTTGAGGTGGATGGAAACCTTTCATGGTATGAAGGTACTGTTTTGGCACTGGATGCCCATTCCAATGATTTTAAAGTAGCGTACGATGGTGAAGATGATACCTATTGGTTTCCTCTACTCGAGGACATGACTGCAGGAGAATTGTTTGTTATTTCTGATTAATTTTGTTTGAATCTTGTTAACAAAATGTCATAATAATACTTGTTATATTATACTTATTATCGTACATAGCTAATTATTGTGACAGTCATAGCATTAACTAAAAATAATAATTATTATTGAGTGTAGCTGTCGGCTTCATGGTGATGACATTCAGTCATAGCATATTCTTCAACAAAAATTGAGTTTAGATGTTGGCTCCATGGTGATTACAGTTCGAATATGTGGAATGTATTCTGTCTTTGCTAGGTACTTGGCAATTATTTCTTTGTTGCTTATAGACTTTACATGAACAGTTCTTAGATTTTCAGGACTAGGTAGATCATTGGTTTCAAACAAAACATTGATTTCCCCATCTGAAATCCATACACAATGCACCTTGTCCACGTTGTAAGTCTACAGAGATATATGAAACAATTTTTGCAACCAGTATAAGCAATTATCACATCATTGGCATTCTTTTCAAAATTAGCTAAACATTTATGAAACACACTGTGACAATCCTGTCAGTCGAGAAGGATTTATGCTGAGTCAGCTCAGTAGTTTTGAATTCGAATTCGACTTGTATGTAAAATACCTATACAAATTCTAGTATACCGTGGCTGACGACTAGTCTGCTGGCACTATACATCACATGCAAATCTCTGTGACTCCCCTGACGGTTTTCCCAAGTTAGATCCAACTGAACATGATTCATTCCCGTAATCACCATATCCCTCCTCCTTCATGTGTAAGTAGCAACTTAGTTTGTATACCTGATTTGGCTTAGCCATCTGAAATTCCGAATCTGCTTGTCCCCAGGCCAGCCTGACCAGCAACGTGCATTCGTTTTTGAGCTGTCTTCCAAAATTTGACCGGAATTCAAATAATTAGGTATTGTGCCACACCCATATGGGCGTGTTATAGAAATCGATCGGAGAAATACGCACAAAGACTTTCCCCATTTTACAGCCATTCTAAACATATCATTAGAATCCTTATTTTATCAGCTATTGATTGGTAATATTTCCTTCTAAACAAATATAAGTTTTTGAAATGGACTGACTAAACTATACTTAGTAGACTTACTTACCTCGTTGGTGAGTCCTCCTGGAAGGCTCTCTGGTCTTCTGTGTCTTTGAAAAAGCCCCAAAAGTAAATTTTAACTAGTGCGTCGACTTACTTCATGCATATTCTGATACTACATGAAAATTGTACCACAAACATAAATTGTTTGTAACACGGATAGTATACGGAGTTCGTGTACTCGCACTTAGCAACGTATTTGCTCACGTTTTTTGCGAGTAAAATTGGAACGAACGGTCGGTATATTTGAGCTCATATCTCCAAAACTATAGAGCCTAGCCGCTTCAAATTTGGAATATAGCTAGCTGCAATGACGTAGATTACTTTGCAATTGCTAACTCAAAATTCGCGGAAAGTACTACATGGTCGGTTTTCGCAAATTTGGTCACAAATTTGCAATGAAAGTTGTGGGGGAAAGAAGCTAAGCGCTTCTTATTATGGGCAATAAGTATTAGCTAAACTATTTCCTACAGTTAGAATAGCTATAGATGCATGCATTAATATTGGGCGCTTATATCTGCGCCATTTATAGCCTAGTTACTCTAGTTATACATTAGCTATTCTCATTGCAGTTTAGGTTCCGTAGGGTTAAAAATTTGCGTAATCACGTGATATTTTCTGGCGCGCTTTTGGCGGTAGATATACAACGGATTTTGATTGCGTTCGAATTTCCGTTCCGTACTTTTCCGTGCACGCCCGGAAAGGTACGTAACGTGGAATTCCGGAACGGGGGCTTTTTAGCCACGTGCCATGGCACGTGGTATATGAAAAAGAGTGTAGGAAGATGGACCGGGAAATGGATAATCCATGTCCAATCTTAGTTGATAGTGATACTGTCGAGGCCGACTATTTGTCAGATGGCAAAAGTTTACCTGATTATGATTCAAGCTCTAGTCATCAGTTCGACTCAGAGTACAGTCATACTGATAGTACTAGTAGTAGTCGAATGCCATTTTGTAGCTCGTTTCAACCTCCATTGCCTCCACTCCCCCAAGCACAGTCAATGTACTACGCAAAGTCGCAAACTTCTATCCACCACCGTCTAAACTACCATTAAGTGTTCAAGCTGGATATGAAGTCGAGGTGAGAGATGAGTGTGCATGCCTGTACTGATGAGTGTGCATTATTAACATCCTGTATCCTTATTAAATTATTTTGTGCAGTGTACGTCACGTAATAAGACTAGGGTTACTTCTGTTCCTGGCATTGCATCTGAGTTGAGTCAAGTGTTTAACTATAGAATAAAGGTGATTAAGAGTTCGAAGAAGTCTGAGTTTAGCATTAAGTCACTTTCTTTTCAGACATCTGTTTCAACAGTCAGTGAGCTGAAGAAAATCGTAAAGGAAGAAATCGGTCCAATTAAGGATGATTTATTAGGTTACATAGAGCCTGGTCATGGTCAAAAGGGTAAAATGAGGCAATTGAGTACTAATGAAGATTTGAGGGAGATGTATATACTGTGCAAGCGTAAACGTGAGGCACTGTTATGGTGCTACACCTTCAGCGGAACCAGTGATATTCCTAGTCGCAAAAGTCCAGCACAAGACACTTCTCAGGCTCTTACTTCAGCTAAGCGTCAAGCTATAGCTCAAAGTATCAATGACGTTGAAGATATATCATCAAAAAGCTAAAAGAAAAACATGGTGATTCTTACTCAGTTGAAAAGTTGAACTGTTGGGCTCATTTGCTTAATATTGGCAAGCATAGTTCATTTGACCAACCTCCAGACTTCCCATTTTTTAATAAACCAAAGAAAATTACTCAAAAGGCTACTACTAGTGTCAGTGGTGATTCTCCTTCAAGACCAATTAAGCAAGTGGCATGCACTCTTGAATGCAGGTGTTATTGACCAGGCTCAATATGAGGAGCTAAAGACTACAATTTTGAATGATTTGAAAGGCTTTAATCCGAAGTAATATTTGACTTACTAACAATCATTGTACTTACGTGCATGCATGTGCATGTTATAATGATGATAATTTTTGTTAAAAATCAGTGATGTTATCAAGTTTAGATAAAATTTATTTAATAATAATAATGATGTGTAATAGTTACAGTGGATACCCCGAGTCTGTAATCCAGGCATTGCACATGTCACTACTAATCGAATCAAATGCTGCTTTCATGATAGTTTCGATGGAAACTACTGATTGCATTAAAAGAGAATCATGTTTCTTCAGATATGTCTTGACATAGTTAAAGGCCTCCTCAATAGGATTATAGTTGGGGCTGTATGGAGGAAGAAAGATCACTAGTATTCCTGTTTGGTAAAGCAGGTCTTTAACTTCTAGTATGTGGTGAATTGAGCAGTTGTCCAATATTAGTACTGAATTCGGATTTGTTCCATTGAATGGCATTAAATTCGGAATCTGAGAAAATCAAATTCCAGCAACACTTCCTGTATATGTCTCAGCTGCTAGTATGCCATTACATGTTAGTGCAGCAATGAAATTGACTCTCTGACCTCTAGCAAGCATTCGGTGTGGAACAGGAGTACATCCACTGACTGCATAGCCAAATTTGCGAGCATGATCCTTCTTATTAGCACCTGTCTCATCAACAAACACAAATTGTTCTCTTGCAAACAAAAAACAGTGTGCCATAAATGCTCCACGAAGTTTGTGACACCTCTGCAATGCAACTTGCTTCACTTTCTTTCTTGTAAATCCATATCTTCTAAGAAGCCTACATATAGTTGCTTAAGACACCTGTACTGCTGTTACCATGAATTGCTTGACATATTTCATGCAAATATAAAGTAGGGTTCTCCAAAATCAATCCTATGACAATTAATTCAGAATGCTCATCAAGTGCACGAAGATCCTGCCTGATCCTCTTTGCATTTGGTAAAGATACTTCTCCTCTTAATTCAAATTGCTTAAAAATTCTATGAGCAGTGCTAGTCGCAATATTCAAATCTCTTGCTATTTCAAAAAAAGTAAGCCCCCTTCCTATTCGTTGATACACAACACATAGTCGTATATCACTGGAATAGGCTCTCTTTCTTCCCGGTTCGGCTGACATTTCAAATTTGAAAATTCCCGCTAGCCAATCAACATTGCGCAGCGCCGCGCCGCGCCGCGCCGCACCACGCGCGAACTGCGTAATTTCCTAACGCAAGTGAAATCCGTTGTAAACCTAACAAGTGCTATGGCTGTCCAAGGTCCATTATGGCTCAGCCAAGAACACTGTACTTACAAGAGACTGATCAGAGAGGTGCTGGTTGACCAAGATACGATGATCAATTGGTGCAAGCAGAGTGGTTTGCTTGCACGGAGGCAAGAATGCAGCCGGTGCAACAAAGACATGCTGTGGGAAAAGCACAGCACTGGTGTTGATGGTTACAGGTATACAGACTATATTGAATGGACTGACAGATGGATGGATGGATGGATGGATGGATGGATGGATGGATAGCTAGCTACAATGTGCAAACATTTGTGTGTATATACAGACAGACAACAAAAAACAAAATAAAACAATTAATTAGTACAAAAAATTTAATATTAAAATAACATACTACATGTCCTGTGAGTGCATGCACACGAATGAAATCAATTCGGACAGGCTCTTGGTTTAGTGGCAGTCATCTTTCCATTGAGAAAATTCTCGAGATCACATTCCTGTGGTGAGAAGATCTAGAGCAGAGGGTGATTATGAAATGAGTTGGAGTTGCCGAGCACACTATTGTAGATTGGTGCCACTTTTGTAGGGAGGTATGTGCAACATGGTATAATGACCATACCGGAGCTGACAAAATTGGCGGACTTGGGACAGTAGTTAAAATAGATGAGTCGATGTTTGGGAAGAGGAAATACCATGTTGGCAGGGTGACACAGGAAGAGTGGGTTCTTGGAGGAATAGAGCGGGGTACAGATAACATGTTCATGGTGATCGATGGTTGATTCCCGTGATGCAGCTACTCTGCTTCCCATCATTCAACGTTATGTGAAACCCGGCACAACTATTCACACCGATCAATAGGCTGCATACAATCTATGGGATACACTCGTTATACTGTAAACCACTCTATCAACTTTGTAGACCCATGCAGTTACAGGTGCATACACACAGTCCATCGAGGGTAGTTGGTATGCGGCCAAGCGTAAACTGAAAAGGGGTCATGGAACTAGCAAACAACTGTTTCCCAGTTACCTGGTGCATGGAGTACATGTGGAGGAGAAAATATGGAAGAGTTTTCACGTTTACTAACTTTATACGACACATTTCTTACGTTTATAAGGTGAAACCTAATAAACAGTGACTGAGACGATTTTTATAATTTTGTTACAATAATTGGCTATCATACATTTCAACTTTCAGTGTTTAACTACTAGTTATAATCATAATACAGCTATAGTTTACACACATCATTTTTGTCACACACACACACAATCAAACTCACTGTGCACTCATAATTTAGTAAACAATGTACTAAGCTGACTAACCTGAGGCTATTCTCCTGAATAGCTTGATATACCATTCCCATAGATAGAGTATTCCTTCAAGGCAAATTGTAGAGTTCTAGTCACGCTTCGTGTATGTGTAGAAGTCGAGTAGAAGCTTCTTTGGTTTTATCAGTTACACACTTTTGAGCTCGCGACAATATCACGTGATTACGCAAATTTTTAACCCTACGGAACCTAAACTGCAAGAATACCCTACATTATACTACTTAGTAGACTTACTTACCTCGTTGGTGAATCCTCCTGGAAGGCTCCCTGGTCTTCTGTGTCTTTAAAAAGGCTCCTAAAGTAAGTTTTAACTAGCGCTTTAACTAACTTCATGCATATTCTGATACTACACTAAAATTGTACCACAAACATAAATTGTTTGTAACACTGATAGTATACGGAGTTTGTGTACTCGCGCTTAGCAACGTATTTGTTAGCGAGTAAAATTGGAATGAACGGTCGGTATACTTGAGCTCATATCTCCAAAACTATAGCGCCAAATTTGGAAAATAGCTAGCTGCAATGACGTAGATTACAATGCAAGCGCTATCTCAAAATTCGCATATTACTACATCTGGTCGGTTTTCCAAAATTTGGTCGCATATTTCATGTACAAATCCTGCATATAAGGTTGTATAAGAAATGTCATTTTTGGTTCTGTGCAATTTCAAGGGTTCCCTCAAACTTATCTGTGGCAAGGCTGTTAACCCTACAAAACCAATGGTAGAGTAGCCTGGTTTTCATGTGCTGATTTTATTTTATTTTTTTTGTGAAGTGTGTGTGTGTGTGTGTGAGAGAGTGTGTGTGTGTGTGTGAGAGAGAGTTACAGTAACCTACTTCACATGTCTGAGAACAAAAACACCCCATGCCATGCAAAATATCATACGTATGGTAGTATGTTTAGTATGAATGGGGCGCATGTTCCATAGACACAATACAATTATGTTTATCACCACAAAAATCTAGCAAGAAAAGTTAAACCTTCAAACTTGCCCAGAAGCTCTCTCAGACTGATTAACAAACGTTTGCATGGCCTAAAACTCACAGAAGCTTTCCTAAGCACTCGTAGCGAGCGCTAGTTAGAAGCTACAACCACGCAATTTTGTTCTCACTTACTTACTAACTGACTTACTTGAAAGAGATTTCCAGAGAAATAAGACGTTGAGCTTGTTTTGACCCTACTTGTTCTGATCTGAACTAGTGCCTTTTACACTCGCTTTCTGCCTAAATGTGTTAAAACAAGAGCTAGAAAGCTTTGAAACTTAGTATATAAATTCATACACTACAATGTAGCCATCATTTTTTTGTAGGTTGAGGTCAAAGGTCGTTATCTATCCACGTGGCATTTAATGCACATGCGCATAAACCTAATAGTACTGCTACTCAAACTTTTTGTAAGGACTTACTAAGTCTCTGATATAGTCTCCTCATTTTAGTGTTGAAAAAAGTGAATGAACAAGTATAGTAAAAAAATTTCATAAAAATTAACAGTGTAGGAATGGCCAGTGCAGTAAAAAGTAAGGAAACAAGGCATATTGCAATTTCGACACATGACTACTTCATTTTTTATGCTCATGTAGAGTATTGAGGATTAACTAAAACAACATTGCCTGAGTTGCCTGCTTATATACTTTGCTCCACTTCGCTAGCTAACAGTTAAGTTCCACACCTCAATTAATCCATTGGCACTCCCTGTCAGTATTCCGACCATAAGGTGGCACACTCTGCAGCATACTGATTGACATGCATGATCTGTGAATTCAAACCATTGTTTCATCCAGGCATGTACAGCATTGTTTGAAGCATAATATTATCATTTAATCAATATTTATTTTCGTATGACAGGATGTATGAGGAATCAAAAATGAAGTCATTTGCCGAAATTGCGACATGCCTTGTTTCTTACTTTTTACCGCACAGCTTATTTTTCTGTGGAGTAGATCGACTTTTTCTAATGATGCAGTAATTATTACTTACTTGTTCCCTCTCTCTGTTTAATATATTCATCAAAGAAATCATACGTTGTTGCCTTCAACGAATTCTCACCAACAGGTCGTCTAGAGCTGAGTAAAAGCCCCAGAAGACATTTGCTGTAAGTTTTCTTTCTGTGTAAACGAATATTGGGAGCATAGTGTCTGGATGCTATCTAAGCAAGCTTAAGACCTTAAGCTTCTCCAGGCCATCACAGAAGCTCCTCATTGAAGTTATATGCTTTTCGATGACTTCATCATAAATGAAAATTTTGTAGGAGCTCACTCTTGTTAACTTCATTAATAACTCTAATTGTAGGCCATCCTGAATTATTGATGATTCCAATAAACTTGGGATCATCAACAATGAGATCAATGGTTTCTGCATCATTGGCAGCATCCATCTGTCAGTGGTATATGTATACGGGTGTGCAGGAGTACATCAGGGAAATTTCAATACAGAAGAACTACAAGTACAAAAAACATTGGAAATGTAATGAGACACAGGAATGGCTAAAACGTAAACAAGATGGAATGGCTGTAGTAGATTGTGTAGAATACTTCCTGTATGGGCTGCATTTAACAATCTCCTTATTGATTCTCTCATTTTGCCCACAGGAAGAATTCCTTACACTCTAACAGTCATTCCATCTTGTTTGCGTTCTTTTGCAATTCCTGTGTCTCATTACATTTCCAATGTTTTTTTATACTTGATTGTTATTATTTTTCCATAATTCTACAAATTACATTTGAGTTGGTGTGTGTAGCTAGCTACTGAGCTAGTAGTCTGGCAAACCAGACTCACTGAGCCAGCGGTGGGCTGCTGAGCTGGTAAGTTGTGTAGCGGCCCGGGTGCTTCAGTGATACTGAAGTGAAACACACATCTCAGTTATTTGGAGGCAGGAGCTGTATCATAAGATTTACTTGCCTATCTATATGTTATGATAACCAAAGTCCTGATTCAAGAAGAGCAACCAGGTATCACAAAATAGTTCCAGGCAACTTCAGTGCATCATTATTGCATTTAATTCCAATTAACGCACACTTTTTTGTGTGGGAAGGGTTGTCAATTCGAATTTTCTAGACGCTAATGAATTATGCATGAGTGTAGAAATTAACGGCAGCCATATGGAGGAGGCGCTTTTTGCCTTGTATCTAGCTACTCAATGAGAGGCGCTAAAAACTGATGGCAAAAGCGACTGTACCAGAAGAAACCAAGCTCGTTCGTTCAAGAATTAGCTTCTAAAAGTTAATAGTCACTGAGAAAACTTGAGCCAAGATAGAAAAAGAAGATGAAGAAGAAGAAGAAGAAGAAGAAGAAGAAGAACATGGAGAAAATTGGAGGTTTGGCATGTTTGTGTTTGTTACTTTAGCGATGGTTTTAGGCTATGTTTTTGGGCTCATTAGAAAGAGAAAGAGCTAAATAGTAGCTTTAGAAGCCTTTTAGTGCTAAGTGCTCAGTTTTTGCAGAGTTATTTGCGTGAATATTTGTATTGCGCTAATGGGCCATCCTGTGTACCCAGTACTACCGTACTTTAGATCAGATAATTTTTACTGGTAAAATTTTTGAATGGCTCTATCAGATCAATTAAGTCATGTTATACAGTATATTGGGAAATTTTTGAAGGTATAGCAATATTTTGTGGATGTGGCCATGCAGGATTCTGAATATTTCATGTTAAGGATCAGCATGCACTGCCCTAATACAATGCTACACCCCCAAATTGGAAACAAAATAACCACACCCCTTTCACATGTTTGTGTAAATCAGATGTAGGTTAGTATAATATGTGACCTGTCAAGGGAAAACCTGCCGGTTAGGAAATTATTGTTTTTGGAGTAAAATGCAGTTTTAGTTTATTTCGCGTTTTTGCACGAAATATGTTTTCTTGCACGGATGCGCTGCGCTACATCTCAGCATGCTCCATGCAAAATTTGAGGGGTGGAGCTGCTTCTGTTGCAGAGATATAGCCTGTAGTTTCAGCCTCGTTCATTTTTACTTAGTTGCTAACACGGAGAACAGTTGCTATGCTGTGCAACAAACCGTAGCGAATATTTATGAGCAAGGCAGCTGCCTCTAAAAATGATTTATTATTCGATGTTCTCTCTAACTTATAAGCTGACTAATCTCAAAATTTTGCTACAGCACATAGACAGAAAGGTAAGCTAAAGCTTTGTACATGCTTGTCTAAGCCAAGCGCTTTCATACAGTAGATTTCTACTCGTAGGTAATGCCTCTCCCTGTACGGCGATCGCGTACAGGTTATTTTGAGGCTTATCTTAGTTCTTAGAACTTACTGTACCTAGAATCTATCTCTCTACTAGCAAGCGCTTACCTCCTTCAGTCCATTAGCTGTCTTCTGGGTCTTCTTTCCTAGCTACTCGCTTCTCACTAAATGATTTTTAGTCCCCACGTGGCTGGCTGTGGTAATATTCAGCATGTACTGTACATGATCTAATTATGATACGGAGAGTATACGGACCGCCCATAGTTTACCTAGTAACAACTTTACAACCGTTTTTCTAGGAAGCCACGAGTGGAGGCAGGGCTGCTTGCAAGAGCTATATCTGGAAAACTACTATAGCTATGCTTACCAAATTTTGATATGCGCTTCCCAGGAAGGCCTAGATATACGTGGAATAGCTAACTCAAAATTCGCAGATTTTCCTAACCGGCAGGTTTTCCCTTGACAGGTCACATATATGAGACCCAATTTTGGGAAACCTACCAGATCTAGCAAAACTTTGTAATGTAGTGTAATTTGCGAGGCGTGCACGAAATTAATTTTTTGCTCCAATGTGGAGGGGCACACCTTGGCCGGCTGCAGATGTGATTTTTTACGGGTGGGGCTGCTTCTATTGCTGAGATATAAACGTTTGAATGCAGCTATGTCAGCCATGGCTAGCTTCTCTCCCATTAGTACACTGGATGCATTGCCATTTTCATTGATTAATTATTCTGTTCAAGCATAGATTATATAGACTAGGTACAAGGGATTGGAAACTGAGGTCACATGACAGTGTAGTCCCATAGTTAACTCGTGAAGCCTTCCGCATTGTTAATTTTTGGTCATTTTTTGTCAAGTAAAATTAATTGTACAAAGAAGGCTGCTTTTCTTTCAAAAAAACTCACTCCTCGTACAAGCCAAGGGAAAAAGTAAGTTGTAGAAGTAATGTCAGTTATTTGAACTAGCATTTTCATAAATAAACGCTGCTTAACCGGTTTTATTAGCTAATTTCTAGGCCCTCAAAATTGGACCACTTACACTACATTATTTTCTCCCTCTCCAGTTGGCTGTACGCTTTATCAATGTGAGCTAGCTATCTCCATGTCTTGAGAAGGTCTTAGTATATGCCCATAGCCATACTAGATATTCTCTTGGTCTGACTGTTGTTCGTCAGCTAAGACTGGACAAAGCCGTATTTTGCTATCAAAACTTATCATTCCTCTCCCAGCTGTCTCAACGCAGTAGAGCACTATCAACTCAAGCACTACTACGAACTATATGCCCTTCTGGGCAGTTTGAACGAATATATACCTATCAGAGAAAGAACTGTGGGTCAAAAATGAGCAGCATGTCATGTACTGTTTTGATACAGTTGTACACACACAGAACTAAAAACTTCTGAAGGGCATGCAATACGCGATTACAAACATAGTAGTGGCTATATTTATGGCTTATTCTTATCTTTTGGGGTCATCTTGTAGCTGCTGTTTGTTGGTTTTTTACTTCTCTAGAAAAAACTAAGCTGCAAAATTGACAATGCCGAGTGCATCACAAAAATGTATCATGTGACCTCCATTTCAAATCCCAGGTACCTATGTCTATATAATCTATGGTTCAAGTACACAATGCAGCTGCTGTTTTGCATTTCATTATAATCTTGCATATTAATTTTAATGTGTAACAAATACAATGCACGAAATACTTCTAGCAGAAAGAAATCTCTTCCAGATGATCAGAAGATGGCATACAGTGTTGCAGAATCGCTGGGCTATGCCAGGAGCTGTTTATCTGTGGATAATAATGAATGAATATTGTGTACATTGTGTAAAATTGCAATGAAATTTGTGGGAGATAGAAGTTAAGCGCTTCTTATTATTGTTTCTAAGTATTAGCTAAACTATTTCCTACAGTTAGAATTACAAGTAGTAAAAATTTCAAAAATATTAGTTAGGTAGGAATGTGGTAAAAAGTATTGGAACAAGGCATGTCTCAAATTTGGCACATGATTACTTCATTTTTATTCTTGATCCCTCATACGGATCCTAAGTGTGACGTTAATGCAATGATGTGTACAATAGTGCTGTAGGTTATTATAGCATTGGTTCAGTACTAATCAGTAGGCTAAGCACTGGAGCAAACTATAACAGACAGGAAACTTAAACTAAACTGCCAGGCAAGAGTTGGGTATAAAAAATGAAGTAGTCATGTGCCAAATTTGAGACATGCCTTGTTCCAACAAGTACAAAAAACATTAGAAATGTAATGTAAACATAGGAATGGCCAATCGTAAAAAAGTGAGCAAACAAGATAGGAATGCTGGTCAGATTGAGCGAGGAGTTCATTTCACTGTGTCACCTATGTTCATATCTCTACTGAGCTCAATGACATTGTAGACACAGGAATGAACTCGCTCAATCTGACCAGCATTCCTATCTTGTTTGCTCACTTTTTTATGATTTGGCCATTCCTATGTTTACATTACATTTCTAATGTTTTTTGTACTTGTTTGTTCTATTTTTTTTTGAAATAATTGTTTACAATATCAGTATAATACAGTTTTTAGCCTGAGCAGAGAATTTCATCCCGGCTACAGTACAGTCATGCCTTTTACACAGCTGAAACACTGAAATCCCAAGCTGAATCTGATATATATGTGTCTTGTTAGCTATAGATAACTTCCCTACTGAAGAACTGAACACAGAGAACGAGAAAATAGGACAGAGCTTGGAGTACTGCTTGTGACGGGCATCTTGCAATAAAACGCAAACTTGAATATGGAAAGGGTCGTTAGGCTAACTAGCTTCTGAATAGTTTATAGTTTACAAATAATGGCTGCCATACAGAGAAAGCACTTTTTGTCTTGTATTGAGCCACTTGACGAGTGACACAGAAAACCGATGCCAAAAGCGAATGAAGACCAACATACCAAGTTTATTCGTTCAAGAATTAGCTTCTATAAGTGTACAGTCTTCGAGAAAAGCCGTGACATAACAGAAGAAGAAGAAGAAGATGGAGAAAACTAGAGGTTTGGCATATTTTAGTTTGGTACTTTAATTAGCGATGGTTTTAGGCCATGTTTTTGGGCTTGTTAGAAAGATAATGAGCGCTTGAGAAGCCTTTTAGTGCCAAGCGCCCGGTTTTTGCAGAGTTGTTTGCGTGAATATTTGTATTGCGCTATTGGGCCATCCGTGCCGTTCCTATGTACCCAGTACTACCGTACTGGGAATACTTTTTTTTTACTAATTTTTTTAAAATTTTTTACTACTTCCACTTTTTACAACACTACAGTGTGAAGACTACCAGAGACAGGTTAGTCGCTGCAAAAAGCTTGAGTAACAGCTACATGCACTACAATGTGCTGGAGGAGGCTAATGCGCATGCGCATGCGCATAATGCCACATAGATAGACAATTAATGACCTTTGAACTATAACTGCCAAGATGGCTGCATTGTAGTACGTGAATTTATACACTAAGTTTCAAAGCTTTCTAGTTTTTGTTTAGGCCTGTTTATGATGTAAATGAGTATCAAGGAATGTAGTACTCAAGAAAAGAACTTACTTTATGCTGTCAAAGTCGGCTCAACACGTTCTGGTGCTCTGGAAATCCTTTTTAAGTAAGTAAGTACGTATGTACGTTAGGATAACAAAATGGCACTATTGTGGCTTCCCACTAGCGCTCTCTACGAAACTTTTTGTGAGTTTTAGGCCTTGCATTCAGTTGGTAATCTGTCAATGAGAGCCTCTGACTAACTTTGAAGGTTTAATTTGTTTGACTAGTGACCATCATTTTGTATTGTGTCTATGGGACAGTTGGCCCATTCCTACTATATGTACTACCTTACATATGATAGATGCATGCATTACTATTGGGCGCTTATTCTGTGCCAATTATAGCGTAGTTACTCTAGTTACAGCCCACCCGCTACATTATTCTACTTAGTAGACTTACTTACCTCATTGGTGAATCCTCCTGGAAGGCTTCCTGGTCTTCTGTAGTGGCGTTAAATGCAGAACGTTAGCCAGTGAAAATTTTAACCCTTTTTGCACTCAATAAAGGTTTTAGCCATATTGAAATTCGTGCTCGCGCAAGCTCACTGCAATGCAGATGCTACTCTATGGCTCACTCAGTATACTGTACACAATAATCCTGCTCACTTATGATGGATGGCATTCACAGTGATCAGATCAATTGCATTGCTTGATCTCATCATGACACTGTTGGGGTGAACAGCAGCCTGAAGCGCAAGAGTGACAATGTGTAACAGTGTGTATTTATCTCTGATGGAGATGTGGGGGGGGGGAGGGGGGAAGAGGAAGTGATTTGTAAGAACTTATTAATATACAATTTACAATACATTTTATTGTTGTGTGTGTGCAGACACTGCTAGTGCACATATATTTGATCAGTAATCAGTTTGCTTTAAATCTCTGCAATTCCATGCTTGGAATTCCTTGATCATGTATTCACTGGGTGTAGTGCTGTTCTTGATGGCTGTTAGTCTGACTCTTGCTGATGGTGGGAAGGTGGCTTTTAAGAACAGTGAAGAATACACCAGCATTGCAAAGCCAAGTTGCCGGTATGCATCTGACTTAGATACTGTTACAAAGTACTCGACATGGACGACTTCAGCCTGCAAAATAATAATTAGCAGTATAATTAAATAACAAATGTAAATACATGATAATCACCAGGAGACATAATACAGATATCTCCAGTCAACAAAGTCCACTTGTCACTTTAACAATTAATGGTAATTGTCTGGAAAGAGTGGATTCTTATAAATACCTCGGTGTTCGGATCTCATCTTCTCTTTCCTGGTCTAAACATATTGCTGAAGTATGCAGAAAAGCCAGACAGAAAATTGGCATTCTGTATAGACAGTGTTACCAACATGCTACTTCGGCCACCATGTTTGTCATGCATTCGACCTGATTTAGAATATGCAGTACAAGTCTGGTCCCCACATCAAATTGGTCACTCTGACTCTCTGGAATCTGTACAAAAATTTGCTCTCAGGGTTTGTACAAGAAAATGGAACAGTGACTACAGCTCTTTACTTAGTCAATGCAACATTCCAAGTATTGCTAAAAGAAGAAAGATCTCAAGGCTCTGCCTTCTATATAATATCCTCAGCAATCCTCAGTTTCTTGCTCAATCTCCAATTGAATTTAGAGAAAACATAAGAAGCACTAGTCTAAGATCATCAAACAATCGTGTTCTTAAAGTACCATTTGCAAGAACTAATAGTTTCTACTACTCTTTCTTTTGTGACTTATCCCGAATCTGGAACTCTCTGCCAACTGATGTAGTTGCTGCTGCCAATGTGACACAATTTAAGACTAGACTGTATAGTCTTGTTTGTTAACCTTGAACTTATCTTGCTGAAATTGTTTAGTTATTGTTGGTTGTACTCTCTTCAGTCTTAAAGTTTAATTAATTAATGTATTTGTTGTATTTTATCTGTAATAATTCTAGTTAGTAATGTAGGATTCACACTTTGTATTAGCAATAGACATTATGCTATTTGTGAATTCTTGCTTTATGCAAATTATTATAAACAAAAAAAACAAAAAAACAAAAAAAAAACACTTACAGCAATTATCTAGGCTATGTGGTAGCAAATAACATATCTGCAACACAGTTCCAATGAAGCTAGATCCTCCTCCTTTGTCATGTTACCATAGCTAGCCAGCCTCAGTGTACAGCCAGCAGGGGGTTTAGAGAATAGCTAGCTACTAGCTGCATGCATATGACATGTGGAATGCTATACACTTCTGATCATTGTGTATATTATACTATAAGCTGTAGCTACAGCTGCTCTCATAAATTAGACAAGTTATTAAATTAAAATTAATAATACTAGATCAATTTAGCTATAATCATACACTGCACTCACCATTAAACTGAATTTCACACTTTCAGCATGAAATAATCTTCTTATAGGCCAGTAAATCTGCATGGTATTTTGGAGTCAGTATGCTCTCTGTAGTCACAGGAAGGCCTAACAGAGGAAAAAAACAGTCTCCCACTTCAAAATGCTGAAGTTTGAGCGATCACGTGACCTGGCTAACGTTCTGCAATTAATGGCTGGTGTCTTCTGTGTCTTTAAAAAAGGCTCTTTAAGTAAGTTTTAACTAGTGCTTCAACTAACTTCATGCATATTCTGATACTACACTAAAAATTGTACTACAAACATAAATTCTTTGTAACACGGATAGTATTTTGAGTTTGTGTACTCGTGCTTAGCAACGTATTCGATCACTATTTTAGCGAGTAAATTGGAATGAATAGTCTGTATATTTAAGCTCATATCTCCAAAACTATAGCGCCTACCTTCTTCAAATTTAGAAAATAGCTACAATGATGTAGAATACAATGCAAGCGCTATCTCAAAATTCGCATATAACTACATCTGGTCGGTTTTCCTAAATTTGGTCACATAATATTATAGTAAAGCTGTGTTAACCGATATTCTGTGGCTACCACAAGTATCAAACCATTTTTTAAATTGCATGAAGTTAGAGAAAATCTGATGTGTTTCTGAGAGCACTGGCAATGTCTGTGACACCTACACATGCAGTATATGTGACCTGTCAAGCGAAAACCTGACGTTTGGGAATTTCCGCGAATTTTGAGTTAGCTATTCCACGTATATCTAGGCCTTCTCAGGAAGCGCATATCAAAATTTGATGCGCATAGCTATAGTAGTTTTCCAGATATAGCTGTTGCAAGCAGCCCTGCCTCCAATCGTGGCTTCCTAGAAAAACGGTTGTAAAGTTGTTGCTAGGTAAACTATGGGCGGTCTGTATACTCTCCGTATCATAATTAGATCGTGTACAGTACATGCTGAATATTACCACAAACAGCCACGTGGCCAGTTTAATTATTTAGTGAGAAGCTAGTAGCTAGGAAAGAAGACCCAGGAGAAGGCTACTGGACTCGTGGAGGTAAGCGCTTGCTAGTAAAGTGGTAGATTCTGGGTAGAATAAGTTCTAGGAACTAAGATAAGCCTCAGAATAACCTGTATGTGATCGCGTACAGGGTGAGGCAACACCCACGAGCAGAAAGCCGCTCTATGTGGGCGCTTGAATAAGGCAAGCATATCAGAAGCTTTAGCTGATCTCTCTGTGCATGTGCTGTACCAAAATTCTGTGAACAAAGCCTATAAAGCAGAAATAACACTGAACAATAATTTATTTTTAACAGCAGCTGCCTATCTCATTAATATTCACTACGGTCTGTTGCACAGCATAGCAACTGTTCTCCGTGTTAGCAACTAAATGGAAAAGAACTAGGCTGGTATTACCGTCTATATCTCTGCAACTGAAGCAGCTCCACCCCTCAAATTTTGCGTGGAGCATGCTGAAATGTAGCGCAACCCATCCGTGCGGTAAAAAAAAATTCGCGCAAAAACGCGAATTAAACTAAAACCGCATTTTACTCGAAAAACAATAATTTCCCAAACGTCAGGTTTTCGCTTGACACGTCACATATAGTAGTCATAGAACCAGAGTAGTAAACACATCCCAAAAAAATGTCAACTATATATTCACTCTTTCTTTAAATAAAGTAGGCAATTTCTTTTTCCGAATTCTCAAATCTAAATGTGATCTTCTTTACTTTGTTGATGGCACGGCATTTACTTGCATGTGATGCACTAAACAGCACTGGCTTGTGGAAGTGCACGGTCGTAAGTTAATTTAAAATTCGTGGATTCACCTAGGAGGCACAGCTAGAAGACCACCACAGCTGTAGCACAGTTGGAAAAAAAGCTAGCTGCTCTCAAGAGCTCACTCTATGCTCTCTGTACTGTAGGCGTGACTAGAATTAATTTTATGCACCTCTGGTTACACCAAGATAACAGTGAAACAAAAATTTGTAATAGAAATATCCGCGAAAATTACGTAACCTCAATTAATTGTCTGTCTGTATGTTTGTCCGATCAAAATCTCAAGAAAGACAGGTTCTAGTGAAAAACTGAAGGTACTTATACCGTAAAGGTGGAAATATTGGCGGTACATTAAATTTGGCGGTTTAGTGATCGGTGCAAAATCACCTAATTAAATGTGTAAACCGATTTTTGCTCTGTTGCAATACAGTGCGCAAGGGAGGAAAACGCCAAATTTAAAACCGCCAATATTTTTGTGGAAGTGGTCTGAGCAAACTCGCCAAATTAATTGCCCGTCAAGGTGTAGATTAAAAAACTTTTGAAGTGTTCTACCAGCCAGTCATGATCCCCCAGGTAAGCTAGCTGTGAAGCTTGATCTATTTTTGAGGTTTAACAAATTATTTAATTCTTTTATCAAGGAACTATATAGATGAGTGTGCCAATGTGTGTGTGTCTGTGTGTGTGTGTGTGTGTGTGTGTGTGAGAGAGAGAGAGAGAGATTGAGTGAAGCTTTGAGTGGGTCTTGTGCTGTCTGGATGTTGCATCCATCGTCAGCAGCCTGTCAAGATGTTGCGTCTTTCATCAGGTACCCGGAGACTGTGTGTGTGAGATTTAATTAATGTATTTGTTGTATTTTATCTGTAATAATTCTAGTTAGTAATGTAGGATTCACACTTTGTATTAGCAATAGACATGCTATTTGTGAATTCTTGCCTTATGCAAATTATTATAAACAAAAAAAAAAAAACACTTACAGCAATTATCTAGGCTATGTGGTAGCAAATAACATATCTACAACACAGTTCCAATGAAGCTAGATCCTCCTCCTTTGTCATGTTACCATAGCTAGCCAGCCTCAGTGTACAGCCGGCAGGGGGTTTAGAGAATAGGTATATAGCTACTAGCTGCATGCATATGACATGTGGAATGCTATACACTTCTGATCATTGTGTATATAATACAATAAGCTGTAGCTACAGCTGCTCTCATAAATTAGACAAGTTATTAAATTAAAATTAATAATACTAGATCAATTTAGCTATAATCATACACTGCACTCACCATTGAACTGAATTTCACACTTTCAGCACGAAATAGTCTTCTTATAGGCCAGTAAATCTGGTATTTTGGAGTCAGTATGCTCTCTGTAGTCACAGGAAGGCCTAACTTACATTCTTGGACTCTCTCAATCACGAACAGAGGAAAAAAACAGTCTCCCACTTCAAAAATGCTGAAGTTCGAGCGATCACGTGACCTGGCTAACGTTCTGCAATTAATGGCTGGTCTTTAAAAAAGGCTCTTTAAGTAAGTTTTAACTAGTGCTTCAACTAACTTCATGCATATTCTGATACTACACTAAAAATTGTACTACAAACATAAATTCTTTGTAACACGGATAGTATATGGAGTTTGTGTACTCACGCTTAGCAACGTATTCGATCACGATTTTAGCGAGTAAATTGGAATGAATGGTCTGTATATTTAAGCTCATATCTCCAAAACTATAGTGCCTAGCTTCTTCAAATTTAAATAGCTAGCTACAATGACGTAGAATACAATGCAAGCGCTATCTCAAAATTCGCATAAAACTACATCTGGTCGGTTTTCCAAAATTTGGTCACATAATATTATAGTAAAGCTGTGTTAACCGATATTCTGTGGCTACCACAAGTATGAAACCATTTTTTACATTGCATGAAGTTAGAGAAAATCTGATGTGTTTCTGAGAGCACTGGCAATGTCTGTGACACCTACACATGCAGTATATAGTAGTCATAGAACCAGAGTAGTAAACACATCCCGAAAAATGTCAACTATATATTCCCTCTTTCTTTAAAAAAAGTAGGCAATTTCTTTTTCCGAATTCTCAAATCTAAATGTGATCTTCTTTGCTTTGTTGATGGCACGGCATTTACTTGCATGTGATGCACTAAACAGCACTGGCTTGTGGAAGTGCACGATCGTAAGTTAATTTAAAATTCGTGGATTCACCTAGGAGGCACAGCTAGAAGACCACCACAGCTGTAGCACAGTTGGAAAAAAAGCTAGCTGCTCTCAAGAGCTCACTCTATGCTCTCTGTACTGTAGGCGTGACTAGAATTAATTTTATGCACCTCTGGTTACACCAAGATAACAGTGAAACAAAAATTTGTAATAGAAATATCCGCGAAAATTACGTAACCTCAATTAATTGTCTGTCTGTATGTTTGTCCCATCAAAATCTCAAGAAAGACAGGTTCTAGCGAAAAACTGAAGGTACTTATACCTTAAAGGTGGAAATATTGGCGGTGCATTAAATTTGGCGGTTTGGCGATTGGCGCAAAAATCACCTAATTAAATGTGTAAACCGATTTTTGCTCTTGCAATACAGTGCGCAAGGGAGGAAAACGCCAAATTTAAAACCGCCAATATTTTTGTGGGAAGTGGTCTGAGCAAACTCGCCAAATTAAATGCCCATCAAGGTGTAGATTAAAAAACTTTTGAAGTGTTCTACCAGCCAGTCATTATGATGGTGATCCCCCAGGTAAGCTAGCTGTGAAGCTTGATCTGTTTTTGAGGTTTAACAAATTATTTAATTCTTTTATCAAGGAACTATATAGATGAGTGTGCCAATGTGTGTGTGTCTGTGTGTGTGTGTGTGTGTGTGTGTGTGTGAGAGAGAGAGAGAGAGAGAAA